>JAJJWW010013588.1:0-476171 GCA_023531295.1 Papaver armeniacum
AGAACGACAATTCTTATTGGTTTATTGTTCTTCAGCTTCTCCTTCTCTGCAGCAGCAGAGAAATCTGCTTTGCAGCTTCTTATTCTTCTCTGTAGCCTCACCCAACTCTCAATCCCCTATCTTTGACTCCCTCAAAGTCTTTATATACCCAACAGCATTGAAAATCATTCATAATTAATCCGAGAAATGCTCATTAACTTCTGCCAGTCACGAGAATATTTTTCTTCCTTTTTTTCTTCTCTGCTCATATCTTCTGATGGTTTACACACGCCAAACATGTTGAACATGTGTTTCAGAGGGACTCCATACGAACACAAACACTTCATGTACAACCAAAAATCCTGAGAATCACCCCAGCATATGTCTTGCCCTGTTTTCTTGTGGTTGCACGTTCTAAACTTTTTCATCAAACTACCCACGTTAGCAGCCCTGTTTGACTCGTGTCCAATCAATCCCAAGTAAATCCCAAAAAAATCTCCAAGTAACTCGACTGAAAATTCGATCCAGCAAGCTCGAGATATCTTCCCCTGTTTTCACGAGAAACACACAGTAACTTCCTTTATTTTCGATTCTGAAAGGATTACCTTCCCTGTTTCAATCAAACAGAGTAACACAAGATTATTCCCATGAAAATCTCCGTGATATCCAACTGAGAATCCATCCACAGAAGTTTGCAGTTAAGCCTGAAATTTTCCCGCCAAATATGTAATTTGAGTGATGAAGACCAGACACCCCCTATCCGTCTCTGGAGTGTAAATAGCAGGTGTCCAACTGGGGTGTCCCTTATAAATTGAGGTGCCCCTTATCGAAAGTAGGGTTCCGTTTAGTGGTTGTCCTCCGTGTGCATTTAACAACTTTTCGAGCCGAATTTTCCAAAAATGTTTATTTCCCAAAAATGCCTACAAACACATAAAACATCAAAATTAGTTTAAAATCGAGCGCCAACAATACAAAAAATTAAGGACAACTTAGACACAAAAATGTGTCTATCAAATACCCCCAAACTTATTATTTGCTAGTCCTCGATCAAATCTAATCTAGAAAATAAAATGACTACACTTAGAACGTGCAGCAAGCCGTTAAACCGCTAGGTGGCCCTAGCGGCAGAGTGTTGTCTGAGGGTTTACCGTGAGGTGTACCCCAAAACCTTTACTCTGGACCTAGCTATCTACGAGTAACCTTGGAAGGCACTAAAGAATCTCCTTGGTTGGCATACTCTCATTGGCTACAAGAGGAAGTATCCCGATGCGAAATTCCAATTGTTGTACACAGTTTGCACTCAAGCATACTAAAATTCATATAAAGTGAAAGAGCTCTACTCGGATAGTTTCGGACATCATAACCGTGAGTCAACCAATCACATGGAAAGATTAAGAAGATGGATGTAGAGAAAAATGTAGATGGTTTTGATGTTGACTAAGGTGAACCTATCCTAATGGGTGAGATACCTAGGGTATGACTAATATCAACACAGTTGGCATATACAAGGGAACCGGCGGGTGATAATCCTAACTCTAGGTCAACACAATTTGGCATATACAAGGGCACCGGTGGTCGACTTTATTGAATTTATTCCGGTTGATCCGATGGTGCGGGTCTCAATTTTTTTTTTTTTTTTTTGTGGTATCTCAATTACTCTATTTCACCCTATCACTTATAAGAAAATAAAAACAGAAGGTGAAAAGGATTCAACGAGATATGACGAAACTGCCATTTTTTTTTAATTCTAACACCTGAGCTCTGTGCTTTTATGAATAGACTCTTTAGATGTTTCCATCTAATCAGATTGGTTCCTCAACTCCTACAACCAAGATGTTCCCATCCACTTAGATTGGTTAGTGCCAACCTTAATAAGCATAAATTTCTAGGCTCTTGAGTTTATTTATTGCAACTAAAAAGTTTCTCCCATACCCCCAAACTTAAATCTAACATTGTCCTCAATGTTCTAAAGATAAAATTAAAAGCATGAACAAGGAGAAACTTTTACCACTTGAAGCAAAAGAGTTAAGGAAAGATATTACCGTGTTGCATGAGCATGGGTTACCTCCCAAGAAGTGCTAAGTTTAAAGTCTTCATCCAGACATCGGAAGGAATTAGTCACCTCATAGAATCATAAATTAATAGCCGGAATAACTGAGGATCACCAAAACCAAAAAGGGCTATCACAAGTAAAAGGAAACTGCAACATGCCAAGAAAGTTAACAAATAAAGCACACCCTTGTCTAGTTTCTGTTTAAGACAATCGCATCTATTTGTGGTTGAGTTCAGGTTCTATAACTGGGTCTAGATAACATATTTTCCTGGGTTGCATTTCCTCAAAAGTTAGATCCGAATGTTCAGGTTCTAGAGTCTGGAAATATTCAAATAAAAACTTAGAAGCACATAATAATAACCTAAATAATTGCGGATCCTTAAAGTCAATCAAATTTGACTTACATAATTGACCACAAAGAGAGTGGTGGTCTTCCTTAAACAAATATGTCGACCCTGATCTCCTAAAGTAATTAGGTTTAATCTCGAAACTTAATATCTGACACATTTGAATTTCATAAGTTCCCACAATCGGAGAAAAAAATTTTGGTGGGAAAATGAAGTCAATTGAGGTATCGTAGCCTGGGCTAACCACATCAACCAGAGGATGGGTTTCTAACAACTGAACTTCTTTTTGGACATCATTAGGTTCAGGAAAACGTGTATGAAGATAATCTTGTAAAATGGTTGAGGCACATATGTCAAGTCCCAAGTGAGGGACCTTTCTAAGAGTTAAAGCACATGGAGAATGATAATCACCCCTGAACTTAGAGTTTTCAGTGTCTCTAGAAAGACGAATCACAACTTCCCTAATTTCTAGGTCATCAGATTCCTGGAAATGGTCAATTGATTCTTCTAAGTCAGGTTCATCCTCACTCATCTCTACGAGTTCATTTTCTTTTTCTAAGTCTAATGTTTCTAAATCGCTAGACTCTAAAACAATATTCTCGAGAATAAACTCGTTCCTCAAAACTATCATCGGCCAGAAAAAGGAAATACTACATCGTCTAAAACGGAGGTATTTCTAGTCAAATCCTCATCCTTTTGAATAGGTGAATAATTATTAAAATTATTTGGATTTAAACCAGAAATATTACTATCATTATAAAGCTCAATTGGAGTAACAAATTCCTGATCACTACGCCTAAAAACTTCAGATTCTTCATCAACACTATCATCATCATCATTAGTACTATCCTCATCATCATAGTAATATGAAGATGGTCGAACCTTATCTAAAGTATTGCTTCCAATTCTAACCTCATCATCTTGATTATGTAAATAGAAATTTTCCTCATTTTCAAGGGTGATTTTTGAAGCAATGTATTGGCAATTCAAAGTAATTCGAGCAATTCTTTCTTCCGTATCTAACTTTAACCTACGTGTTGACTCAGCAAACTCACGTGTTGACTCAGTTAACTTACGTGTTGACTCAGCTAAATTCCTGAGGTTATCTTCTAAAGAAGTTTCACTCACCGTTACAGTTCTTTCGTCCATAACTAAGTCATCTGTGTCCGCTAACTTATGTGTCGACTCAAGTAACTTACGCGTTGACTCAAGTATCTTACGTGCCTTATCTAGAGGAGAGGAATTATAGGAATTTTGCTCGTATGACCGGTGTGCATGTGGATAGTAATTGGGCTCACCATGGTATGGGCCATAACCTTCAAAAGATTGGCGTTCCCAACCACTATTCACACTATGGTCAAAGTAATGTCCATTTTGAAAATAAATCGTATATTCGTTGTACTGGCCATTGTAATACCTGTTTGACATTCTCAACACAAAATAAACCCACTAACAGGGGATTCGCGGGTGTTCAGAAAAACTTACCTCCCGTTCCAGACGGGGGATGAACCGTTGAAGTTGACTCGAGCCACCGACTCCGATGTAAGTGTACGAACCCGAGGGGCCGAGATGGTATCGTAACCGTCGTCCTTCCCAGCAGCAGTTTTATTTAAACGAACCCTTCCTTAGGGTTTTAAAAATAATAATGTCCAAAAGTCCAAAAATAAAGTCCAAAAATTAAAAAGTCCAAAAGTAAAAATTACAAAAATAATTACCTAATTACATTTTCTAAAAAATAAATAAATAATAATAACAGTATATACAAAATTTTCTTCTTCACTCCGTTCGGATCTCTCTTTTCTTTCCTATTTTGGCTTTTCTTTTCTTTTCTTTTCAGCACTTTCTCTTTTTCTTTCGCTCCACTCCAAATCTGAAAGCAAACAGAAATACCAAAACGCGTAAAAAAGAACAAAAATAATAATAAATAAAAAAAACCTAAAAACAAATCTATAAACAAGTCCGCGTCGGCGGTGCCAAAAATTGATCGAATTTTAGATAGTGGTAAGAAGGTTTGTCGTTCACTCGGACTTGATGAGATTGATTTTTTTAAATTTAAATTATAAAACTAGCAATTATATACAAAATAGTAACGATGTATCGAGAGGTACTAGGACTAGGATTCCACCAGATATTCGAATTCATGCGATTCACTTATTTATTCTAGACCATTATAGCTCATTCAATAAGAATTTTGACTCTATTTCTTTGCCTAAGGTAGATTCTTAAAATATTAATTGTAAAACTTAAGCATGGCATATCAAAAGAATTAATCCTAAGCATAAACCATCAAACGAAATGACAATTAATTAAGAAAAATCTTTTTCTAATTTTAATTCAATGCAAATAGTCATATAAAGAATTAAATGAATTTACCACATGATGAATTTTGGTTTCCTCCGTCGTCCCAGAGAAAGGTTTAGCTCCACATAGTGAAAAACACGCTCAAAAGATATTTTTATAGCTCAAATTGTGTTTACAAAGAAGAAAAGGGAGGGAAATAATATAAACCAGAAGTTTGGAACGCTTAATGGTCGTTACAACTCACTGTTACAACTGTTGTGAAGAACTATTGTTATATGGTGTCTCGGAAAGAGTCATCGTTGATGGGATGAATATGTGACGGTCAAGAACGACAGTTCTTATTGGTTTATTGTTCTTCAGCTTCTCCTTCTCTGCAGCAGCAGAGAAATCTGCTCTGCAGCTTCTTATTCTTCTCTATAGCCTCACCCAACTTTCGATCCCCTATCTTTGACTCCCTCAAAGTCTTTATATACCCAACAACATTGAAAATCTTTCATAATTAATCCGAGAAATGCTCATTAACTTCTGCCAGTCACGAGAATATTTTTCTTCCTTTTTTTAATCTCTGCTCGTATCTTCTGATGGTTTACACATGCCAAACACGTTGAACATGTGTTTCAGAGGGACTCCATACGAACGCAAACACTTCATATACAACCAAAAATCCTGAGAATCACCCCAGCATATGTCTTGCCCTGTTTTCTTGTGGTTGCACGTTCTAACCTTTTTCATCAAACTACCCACGTTAGCAGCCCTGTTTGACTCGTGTCCAATCAATCCCAAGTAAATCCCAAAAAAATCTCCAAGTAACTAGACTGAAAATTCGATCCAGCAAGCTCGAGATATCTTCCCCTGTTTTCACGAGAAACACACAGTAATTTCCTTTATTTTCGATTATGAAAGGATTACCTTCCCTGTTTCAATCAAACAGGGTAACACAAGATTATGCCCATGAAAATCTCTGTGATATCCAACCGAAAATCCATCCACAGAAGTTTGCAGTTAAGCCTGAAATTTTCCCGCCAAATCTGTAATTTGAGTGATGAAGACCAGACGCCCCCTATCCGTCTCTGGAGTGTAAATAGCAGGTGTCCAACTGAGGTGTCCCTTATAAATTGAGGTGCCCCTTATCGAAAGCAGGGTTCCGTTTAGTGGTTGTCCTCCGTGTGCGTTTAACAACTTTTCGAGCCGAATTTTCCAAAAATGTTTATTTCCCAAAAATGCCTACAAACACATAAAACATCAAAATTAGTACAAAATCGAGCGCCAACAATACAGAAAATTGAGGATAACTTAGACACAAAAATGTGTCTATCACGAACCCAAACTTAGTCTGGCCACTTAGGTATGCGTACCCGTTTGCATACTTGAGTAGGTTATGTTCTAAAATCAGTTTGTTCATGAACTAATATATTTATATAATAAGGAATGCAATATTTTGAAAACCGTGGCTATAATGTTCATGAATTGATTCGAGTGAATCAAAATCGATTTTGCTTCAATTGTGTCTTGTATACTTCAATGAGAATATAAACAATTGAACAACTCTAGAACTAGTTTCATTTGAGTCATCTGAACTAGTTATGGTTATGATGAATAAGGTTGATATGAATGTGTTCATATGGCTAACTTCGGTTAACTATTATTGAGCCAACAAGGTGTACACGTTTAGGTGCGGTTACCCGTACCTAAATGAAGTTACTTTTTATTTGTGTGTAACAAGCTAAGTTCGATCTAACAGTTGAAAGATATTAGTTTGAGTCTAATAAGGTTTTCATCTAACAGTGAATATTGAATGCTTTGTTACCAAGGTAACTTTGATTACAAACCCTGATTTGACGACTATATAAGGGAGAACTCTAGCAACTGGGAAACCTAATCCCCACACATCCTGTGTGATACTAGTTGCGATTAGAGTTGATTCTCCTTTAACCTTAGGTTTTTCCAAAACCTTGTAGGTTAACGACTTAAAGACTTCATTGGGATTGTGAAGCCAGGCCCAACTATTTATTGTAGTTGCGTGATCTGATCTTGTTGTTTTCTATCGTATTGAGTACTATCTTCTTTAAGATTAACTCAAGATTTAATCTCCGATAGGCAAGATAAAAAGTAGTCACAAATATCTTCGTCTCATCGTTTGTGATTCCACAATATCTTGTTTCGCTACCATACGATTAAGATTATTGTGAGGCGATTGATATTGCTAGGCTGTTTTTCGGGAATATAGTCCGGTGTATCAATTGGTTCATGTTCACCTTTATTTATCAAAGACAGAACAAAAACCCTTAGGTATTTCTGTGGGAGACATATTTATCTATTCAATAGACTTTTCTGTGTGAGAAAGATTTGTTTATCAAGTTTTCGAATTTGGGTCGTCGCAACTCTAAGTTGTGGGTGAGATCAGCTAAGGGAATCAAGTGTGTAGAGTCCTGTTGGGATTCAGAGGCGTAAGGAACGCGACTGTACCTTGATCAGTGTGAGATTGGTTAGGGCTCAACTACATTCCAGTCCGAAGTTAACTTGGAGTAGGCTAGTGTCTGTAGCGGCTTAATACAGTGTGGTGTTAAAATCTAGACTAGGTCCCGTGGTTTTTCTGCATTTGCGGTTTCCTCGTTAACAAAATTTCTGATGTCTGTGTTATTTCTTTTCCGCATTATATTTTCTATATAATTGAAATATCACAGGTTGTGCGTAGTTCAATCAATTAGATGATCCAACCTTTGGTTGTTGATATAATAGTTCAATCAATTAGATGATCCAACCTTTGGTTGTTGATATAATAGTTCAATCAATTAGATGATCCAACCTTTGGTTGTTGATATAAATTGATTGACACTTGAACATTGGTCTTTGGTACCGTTCAAGTTGTTTCACATAATAATCAGGCTCGCAGATTTCTATCTGTTTGATTTGCTGATTACATTGTGAAATAGAGATATAACTCTTAGATATATTTCTTAATTGAGCTCGATTTATTAGTTGGTGCTCTTGGAATTATATTGGAGTTAGTCCATATTGATTGCTAAACGAAATATTGGGTGAGGTTGTTAGACCCCCGCTTTTTTAGAGACGATTGGCCTAGACAAAACCGAGACTCGGTTTTGGTTGGGATGATGGTCGTGCCTTGTTTGAACCGATAACGGCTAGTTCCACCCAACGGCTATGATTTCATTCCCAATAGGGTGATTTGCAGATGTGCCCCCAATTTAAGGTGCACTTAACAGATGTGACCGTTTTTTCGCTTTATTTACAAAACTGTCCAAGAAAAACGTTTTCCATCTCGTTTTTTTTGAAAGACACTAAACAGTCAAAAGTCAATAGTAGTAAAGAGAATTTCGGCGAGAATTCACGACCAGAATTATTCCACCCGTCGTCCTCTTCTGTCGACTTCTCTTCTTCCCCAAATTATGTTTGAAAGAGCAGAAAATAATCCCCTTTCTGAAATTCCCTGTACAAAATCTATCACATACACCAATTGGAAATCTCTAAAAATTCAAGACAAAATCAATATCAAGAACAACCCAAATCTCTGCCGAGCATATCAAAATTAGGAAAGAAAACCCAAATCTTCCAACACCTTTAAAAATTCACAGTGTGAATTATAATTAATCGGTCAAAAACTAAACATCAATTCTTCCAATACCTTAACACTAAAATTTCAACGCGAGTCTTGTTCTGCAACCTAGAAAATTAGAGATTTTTCTTTATATAACCGCCATTAATGGAGACCTTGCTAGAAACCCATCCTACGGAGGAGCCATCAAACCCATCTTTAAAATTTTAATTAGAATCCTAAAACACCATTACAATATCATTAAAAGAGAAACCACCTGCACCCAAAAAATCACCTACATTATCATCTTCCACAATCAAACAAACCACCAATACCTACTGTAACCATCAATTTCCACCAACTCCATCTACAAACTATTATTGTTTTTTTCTGCCGTTGGTTGATGAGAAATCAACCCATCACCACCAGCACCCGTTTATACAAAAAATCTACAAACAAATAAACCATCATTGATTTTTACGGGTAAATTTAACTGTCTCCAAGAGATTATGTTCTGAACATCAACAAAACCATCGCATAATTAGGAACGGCAAAAATTGATTTAATTACCCAACCTATGGAAACCCATTATTAAACTAATACAAAGAAAGAAATTTAAGAAAATCATTAACTAAAAAAGAAGAGGTAGCAAAAACAGAAAGAAAGAGGAATGATGGCTACTACTGAGGATGAGAACGAAAAGATAGAATAAGAAATTTGGGTGTGTTCATTTGCACGATCTGAACGACTGGTTCTTTAGATGTTAAAAACATGGAGGGGGAAGAAAAGATCCAAGTGATGAGCCGGTGGAAGGAGGCGAGGAAACCGGAGGAAAAATAAAGTTATGTGAAGTAGATAGAAACTCTATAAATTATTGTGGTTGGGACCATCAAAATTTATTAATTAAGCGAGATATTAATTAATTGATATCAAAAATTTTTATGTTTGTATGGATGTTACTGGGGTTTCTCCTTTCACTGGTGCTGGTGTTCGCTCTTTTGTCCCAGGAAAGGCCATTTCTAACGCAGTTTCAAGAAAGCGCGCTAAATATTTGGACAAGTGTACTTCCTTGGGTTATGGTTTGGGTGTTTTAGCGTTCTCTACTCTAGGGGAGCTTGGTGAAGATACTTTGTGTTTTTTCAAGCGTCTGAAAAACTGTCTTGCTAGTAATGATGCTAGTAGTGGTTTTGGTAGTTTTATCTTTCATAGACTAGGTGTTGCTATTCAAAGAGGAGTTGGAGCCCAGCTTGTTGCTAGGCTTCCATCCAAAAGTTTTATTTAAACAATTACATCAATAAATATGTTTTATTTTATTTATATATTAATTAATACTTTATTAACTTATAGATAAATTTCATATCAAATAATCAGTTTCTATACAAATAAAATATCATATCATATCTTTTATATTTCCTATATAAATACAATATCAATACCAAATCATATTTTTATAAACACAATATTCAATCATAAATTTTATTTCCTATCTAAACACAAGTTTAGACAATTTGGATGAACATACAGACAGTGAAATCACTTAAGACTTGCAAAATTTGATCGAGAAGTTGGGCTATCGCAATTCAATGAATGTCGAAGATGTCCTAAATTATCCGGAAGAAAATGAAGTTACACAGTTGTTAACCGATAAAGAAATAATCGAGAACGTTATGGTAATTGATAAAGATGTGGAAGAAATGACGAAAGTTCTACGATAGAGCCCCCTTCACAAAGCGAGGCTATTAAAGTGACAATCACATTGAATAATTTCTTACTAAGCTAACACCAAAAATTCTTACAATGATAAGAAAAATTAGAGATGAAATTCAATGCGATATTGAATTTAGCAAAAAAACAGAAGACAATTAAATCATTTTACAAAATGTCTTCGTAAATCATTAATGTATTGAATATATATATATAATGCATTATTAATTTATATTTCATATGAGGCCTATATAGGTAACCAAAAAAGTATTATCTTATAATTTTAGCGAATTATTAATTTGGCACGTTGTCCCCGACTAAGATAGGCCAAAAATATTATTTAAGAGAGTTTATTAAATAATCGAGTATTAATTAAAAGAGTTTCTATTGTAACTTTGTTTCCAAGTGATGAGTCATTGACTGATTTGGTGGGCATATTAACGGACACTTTAACGGACCTTTAACGGTAGGACAATTTTATCACAGTTATAAAAAAAGGTGGTGTTTGACTCTGAGATTTGAGAGTCATTAGATGGACAGGATTGGACGGGGACCCTGATCCGGCGGTCGGAATCATCCGGATCGAGCTATGACTTGGACGTCTAGGAAAACTTCGGTGGTGTCACGTGGGGATAGCGTGTGAACGGAATATGCAGTGGGTGACCTTTGGATCGATATCCCTAAACAATTTTCTCTCGATTTTTCCTAACCAGCAGAGAGAGGTTTCATCTTCCACATTCAATTCTTCTTTGGTTCTTCGTATCCTCTTATACAGCAGTACCAGGTATTTCACCACCAGAATCATTCCTTCATCTACTTCTCATTCTCGAGCAGCAACAGTGAATCAGCTAGCCACATCATCATCTTCTAATACTTGAACCAGTCTTTGCAGCATCTTCGACTTCTTTTTGTTGATTTCAGATGAACTTGAAGTGATTTGCTGAGATTTTGGTAATAGTAACTGAATTTTTGTACTGATTTCAGAAATATTTCTAATGATTTCAGAAATTGAAACCTACGGTTTGATATTTGGGGGTAGATTCGAGGGTTTTTCAGTATTTAGTGTTTAATTTAAACAATTGAAGTAGTTCAAAGGACAAAGGTTGTTGTGTTATCTTGCTAAGAAATACTAATTTATCAATTTCTTATATGATATCTAGGGTTCCGATTCGTGTTTTTTGCTTCGAATTATTGATTACTCTTAATTCAATTTGTTTCTGCAATTTTGTGAATGAGTTTTTTCAATTTTTCGGGTAATACGAATTCTGATAGATTGGTCAACAACCTGGGGAATGCAGATGAGAAGTTAGCTAACTAGGTTTACAGTGTTTTTATTAGTTCCTTACACATCAACATTTAGCAACATTTGTTGATTACATCTATGGGTCATGAATGTTTACTACACAAGTTTTAACATCTGTAAATATGTGGAATTGAAGACTATAGGATTTAGTTCAGGATTGTCGAAAAATCGTTCCGTCCGCAACTGTGTATAGCAGCATATCTGGAGCTAGCTATTCTTTTTTTTTTCTTTTTCTGTAAGATGCAAAATACTCTGTTGTGCCCGTATTTAAGGCTTAAGTTTGTTGGTTGTAATATGTTTATCAGGACTTACGAGGTGTTGTTAACCAACAAACACCATATTAAACTTTTAATCTTCTAGAAACACCTTACGAATTGTCAGCTTGGAAGAGATGAAGCTTTGTCCACATCTCTGGCTACGTGGTATACAAATTCTTCTTTTTCTTTCGGAGAACTAATGCTCAATGTTTAGAAATTATCTAATCATATCCATATATTTTGAAGTATGCAAGAAGTACTCATTTCTAATATATACAAAATTTATACAACATGTATTTTACAAGAACAAATGACAGATACAACCACAACCATTGACATTTCAAAAAAATAGGATGTATCTGGAATTTTTACAATATGTTTAGAGTTTCGCAAGGATAATTATGGGTCTAATTTGCAGTTTCTTAATATATATTTTTTTGCTAAGCTTAATATTTATGTCATATGAATCCTTAAATTGTTATGTATTTGATGTAGCTTACTTTTAATTTCGAAATCCTTGCGTCAGTTACATTAAATATATTTGACTGTTAATCAATGGTTGGTTCTGAATGCAGGCTTCATTCCCATGTCTTCTCGAGTTCTTTGGAGAAGAAGGTGGTTAGTACAGAGTTCGGTTTGCCTCAGATCCATATAGGTTCTGGCTGATGTTCTTATACGCGAAACTTGATAGGTTTCTCGCTGAAGTCAGCGATGGAAATGGTTCACTTGATGCTGCATTCAGTGACAGAGTCTGCGAGATCAGGCTTCACTTTCATAAGGGTCATAAATGGTAAGTACTGCCTTATCCGTAATTTATTTATTTTGTCTGTAAAATACTGAATCACAGTATAGGGTGGTGTTCATAAGAGGAAAAATAGAAATTGGGAATTTTCAAACGAAACCAAAATCCAGATTGAGAACGGTGTTCTCTCTCTTTAAAGTTCATGTTCATTTCTTAAAGGATCATCCTTTAGTTTGGTAATGTGAATTGTATGGACGTTGTAGGAAGAGAACAGTGCTCTGAATTGTTTAACAATTCACAAGAGGAGAGAGAGTTGTAGAAGAAACGTTCAGTTAGATTAGTAGGATTAGGAAAACATCAGCGGAATGTGAAAAAGATTCACTGGGGAATGTCATCATGTGGTCGGAATCAACCGGATGGAGTTTTCTTAAATGTCTGCCAGGAAATTTTGGTTTTGTTACGGTGTGGGGTATGAGTGAACAAAAATATCTTGGGGTGATCCCCGGGGTGGATATATGGATAAGTAAAATCATATAAAAGTCGTTTTATTATGGTGTGGATATATGGAAAATCATTAAAAAGTCGTTTTTCTCCGCCGATCCTTTTTCTTTTTTTCCGATGTGACTTTCTTTCGCTCACGCAAAACCCTAGATTTTTGCTTCTCACTTTAATCCATTCTCTTTTCTAAACTGTAAGAGGCACCACCATCCAGACCACCTCACATTTCTTCTTCTTTTGCATTGTGTTTGTTTTACGGGATTATAATGCGGGGGTTGTTTTGATTTCTGGAATAAACTGACAATTGAGTTAATTAAAATCCTAATTTATTGAGTGATCGCCTCCAGATTTCTGCAGTTATTCATGAGATTCTGAGTGAATAGACAAACTATTAAACAAGGTACATCTCTCTAACACCCTGTCCTTTTGGCGTTAAATGGTTAAATTAGGAATTCAATTGTGTTAACGGGTTTGTTTCTCATTATGGATTTTTGTTTCGATTTTTTATTTGGTGTTTCTTATTTATGAACAATTGTTTTGTTGAAAAATTAATGAAGAGGGAGTTCATTGCCATTGAAGATGTGAGTTGTTTCCGTTGATTTGAGAGATGACAGAGGGAATTTGAAGAGATGTTTTGGAGTTCCGGCGAGTCTAGGAAACATGGGTTTGTGAAGGAGATGAATGTGCTTAGCTTAGATATAACATAATGCACACCTCTGCACTTTTAGAAACACGCCCATCAAGTGATTGACAGAGACTCTAGCCAATTCTGCCCCAGCTTTGTGGAGCTTCGAGCCATATTGAAGAGCAAAGGAAACAAAGCATACTTCGATAAGGAAAATGAAGAATATCCCTCAACAAGAGGTACTTTTCCCCTTTATACACTTTTTCTTTGGTTGGATTGTCTCTTTTGTTGTTTCATTGTCTTTCCAAGGGTACATTACATCATTCTAGATCCTATTAGGGTTTTTACTGTAGATGTAGGTTAGTATTTTGAAACACATTTGTGATATTTGTTAGTCCAAGTTCTAGAGAGGTTTGTTACCATAGAAACAGAGATCTCACAAATTGAAGTATCTATTCAGACCAACGAGTCTTCAACACAAATGAAGGTAATCATTGGGATCGCTACGAATTCTCCCTTTTCTTCTTCTTCTTCTTCTTCTTTTTTATATTTCTTTACTTATTTGAAGTTAAAAGATCCTTCAATCATGTCTCAATTCTATCCACTGCTTTATACTATATAATATAGTAATTGGTAGCCAAATCCCTATTATAATCATATAGAACATGGGGTTAACTGATAATTGTTCGTCTTGGATTCAACAGGGACTGCACCGGTGGTTGACGTCAGTGCTAAGAAAGCAAATTCCCTTTTAAGGTATGAATTATGTTACAAACCAATGCGTAGGATATGCTTATTAAATGGAAATGCTGAAATTTCTTTTCAGGACTTTCATGTTTGCTTTGTGGTGGTTGGTTATTATTAGACAAAAGCAGTATCTAATAAGTCCGCTGATGAATTTGTAGAAGGACATAACTCTAAGTAAGCTGATATCTGAACTATGAATTCACTTCAAAGAACCTATTATATTGTAGGGCAGTCTGGAGAAGACACAACAATATTAATTACTGCTTTTGATAGTGAAATAAAATTTCGATTTAATATCCAATATAATAATTTCAGGTATTAGTCTAGGTTATTAATTTTGATGGTCTCTGCTTGGATTTCTCTGTCGACGGAATTATTTAAACCGAAATTTTGATCCATGCTTTTTCTATTTTACCTTGGCAGATATAGTTCGAATGATATGACAGGTTCCCTATACAGGTATCTCTTAAACCTTGAGGTAGAAGATCACAATGGACCGGATGATTTATTTCTTTTGGTGGAACTTACGAATAGATCATCCGAAAGAGAGTTCGAGAGCTTATGGAGAAATCTGATAGCGGAGGTATGAAAATCGACAAATTATCCAATCAATTAATTGCTGAAGATTGGTTTGTACACATGAAAACGAAGCCCATAATGTACCTGAAAATATATACATTATGCACATCATCCATAATGTCACTCATCTTTTCATCTTAAGGTCTCCACGTATTCATGTACAAGCGGTAATACTAACTGTTGTATAGGTGCATGGTTAGATTATTACCATTTAATATATTTCATAGTACTTCCGTCCACAGTGGACATATTTCACTATACGGTTTATCTCAGACTATCAAGTACATGTGCAGCGTGCACAACTTAGAGTGAATCCAGGATGGTGATTGTTTATTAGGAAAGAGCACGAAGGAACCTACTGGATATATTATTTTACAAGGTTACTCTACTATGGCGTTAAATTATAGATATAACTCTAAATTTTTCATCTGTTTTCATAGTTATGTTTTTTGGGTTCTTACCACTTGGCAAGTTGTGTTCATATCTCATACACCACTCCTTTAAATTGGTCTAAATTGGAATTTAGGATTACCATTGTTTCATAGAATTTCAAGGCCTTCAGTCCCATTTGCATTATTGAAGTGTTCTCCGGCTGCCAAGTACAGGATAAATGTGTATTGTTCACATTATATCCTGCTAATCCCGTCTATCGCTCTTTGATACTTAAGATTAATTCCTCTTGGCAAGATGGTTGATGTGTTAGTCTTAGTTGGAAGCGGATGAAAACCAAAATTTTACTAATTAACAGGATTCAATTTATTCACAGTTATATGTATATGATCCGAATCACGCTCTGGATTTTCGTGCGAAATGAAATCCCCAGCTGAAGAGATGCTCTTTCCTCTGCTCCTTTGTCTCTGAAAGTGTAAAGCTATTGGCAGATCATTGGAGCGCGAAGTACAATGAATGCTAGCTACTCTAATTTCGAATTAATCGTCGGGTAAACCACTTTGGTTTTCTTACATAATCAAAAGCAAGTTAACTATTATAGCAACAAATATATTAATATAACACCACTTGGCAATAGTCGCAGGTATGGTTGAATTCAAGCTTTAGATTTTCTAAAGTCTTAGATGGCAATGGGTTCAGAAGAAGATGGGATACAATCTCACATCGCTAATCCTCTACACAGTTCGTAGAGGAAGGAACTGTCGTTAACCGGATGGGGTTAGTGTATGTACATCTAATCTGCCCTGATTTGGGAAGCGTTGATATTAGATGTATAAATACTAACCCAATATCAGTTAACGACAGTTATCAATTATGTATTTACCCTGGATTGTGTAGGTTGTCGTGCTGTTAATATAAGCTGTGTTTCAAGAAAATTTGGGTCGTATCTTAACTGCTAAGTTTTGTGTGGCTTTGACATGGTGTTTGAATGCATAAGTTTGGATCTCAAATTCTAAAATGTCATCAAATTGGTCATCATCATTTGTATGTTCAATATGGTTAGCATGGATATTTGCGTTCATACTTAAATTTCATATGTGCAAATTATTTTGGATACCATGTCGTTGCAGAGTTTCTCTGACAGCTCCAATGATTGTGATAACCTGATGAGTGATGCATGTTTCAATTGATGGTAGTACCACAACAAAGGGAAGGCACAATATTCATCTGTTTCAGTATTGTTATGTTAGCTATTGGCCAACCTTTTCTATCCCTGATGAGCAAGACATAGTTCAGTTACAAGGCTAAAACTCAAGAAAAAAAGAGTTGGTGGAAGCCTGAGTATACTTATGTTTCTCCTTCTACTCCAACATTTGATCTTTAAATCGATTACAAGATTTTATTCATGTGTAGAAGTAGCCGTTGATGTGGTGATTGTTTTATTTTGCGGTTCATTATTTTTTACTTGAGCTTGCAATTTGAACATTACTCATATGTTTAGTACTCCTTAAATTTTTGTTTGTTGTTGGGTTGCTTCAAATAGAACTTACTGCACCAACTTAAGTGACGAGCCACTGAAATTCTTCTTTTCTACAAGACTGCGGAGGTTCCCAGAAGTTTTTACGACATCAAGCATGGGGATTTGCAGAAGATACAAAGCTCAATGAGGACATACTTCTCATGTATGACCAAGATGGTGTGGAAAAAACTGTAAAGTATAGACGTTTTAAACATTTTGGATGACGTTTTTGTGTAAAAGGCCCTCATATATCAAAGCACACAATACCATTTGTGAAACTATCAAGGTATGTAGTTTGTTTGATTCAAAAATTTACAAATACATAACTAAATATAATTAATGATAGTATCTGTAATTGCAGAGGGATTATCACAGCTTCGATGATGAAGATTTATATCAACATGCTGACATCAGCTGCTGAACTCCCCAAAAACACATACTCTAAAAGTTAGGCCTTTTTCCTTTGTCTTCTCGAGGGTTCCTAGCTAAGGTTAGGCTCTCTGTTGTTTTAAACTGAAGAAAGTAAAAAAAACAATAGTTAACTATTGTAGTATGTGTATAGGCTATAGAGTAATTCAATAAATAACTTTTCTGCTACCCCAAAATCAAGCAACACTTAGAAAAACCATGATTTTACTTTTTATTTGTATGTTTGTGATAGGTGTCTAAAACACCTAATTTTATATCTAGTATTTATGCTTTCTTTGCGAGTTATCTTGTGAATTATGTATCTTATGTGTGAATTTGAGTTTATAGGTGTTTTGGAATCGAAAAGGACAATTTAGTTGTTTCAATGGAGAGTGATATTCGGAGCCGGTCAAAGGATATGAGGCAGTCTACATCACCAATACAAGTTCAGAAACTGGGGCACCTCTGCTTGGTGGCCCTTATCCATTTTGGGCGCCTAAGTCTAGCAGCCACTCTTACAAGACCCTAAAAATTGAGAGTAATCATCTCTCAATCATTTATTCTATCTGAAACCGAGAGAAGCCATGGTGGATGCCTCTGAACTCGAATCCAAGAGGAAAGAGGGAAGAATTGATGTTCAAACTCGAGGGAAATTGTGTTTGATGTTGGGTGAAATCGATTTGATTCTGGTTCTGGGCGATTTGAAGAGATGATGCTGTGCTGAGAAGGTGAAATTGAAGATGGGTTTCACTGGAATTGAGTTGAACCCAGTATTTGTGATTGGGATGAAGATTAAGAAGATGATGGATCTGCAGAGTTCGAGTGATGAGTTTCAGAAGTTTTTGAGAAGAAAGAGTTCAAATCTGATATTGAATCTCTGATGTTTGGGTTTGGTCGAGAATGGTGGACGATTTAGGGTTGTGAGATGAATTAGTAACATGGGTATATCTCGGATCTAAGGTTAAAAGATTTCTGGTAGTTTTGAGCTCAAATTGGAGCTGTTATGAATATGAACATACTGGTGATGTCTCAGGAATTTTCTAGGTTGTGATATGAACACAGGGAGAAGAAATTGGAAGTGGTGATGTTTCTATGGTGTTACAAATTGATGAATAAAGATGGGTTTGATGTTGGAAGATGAATGGGAAGGTTTAGAAGAAAGAATTGAAGCTAGGATTTGAGCAGATTGTGATGGAAACAGTTCTGTACTGACTTGAAATGCAGTGAAGGTGTTGAGCTGAAATGGGGAAACTGGTGGCCTGAGCAGACTGTAGGTGGTGGTATTTGATGTTGCTGTTGAACAACAAGTCTGGAGTGTTAAGAATCTGTATTGATATGGCTGGTTCTTGAACACAGTGAAAATAGTGATGGAGTTGGTGTAAGTATGGCTGTGCTACAAAAGAAAAGAAGAGAAGATCTGAAATCTGAAGTCTTGGATGAAGGATGAGATGGGTATGTGGTGATTATTATGGGTTGAGAGCTCATCTTTGAGCTGAGAATTGATATAGGCATGAGTTGTGGAGGTTATGTGAATGGGTTAATGTAACAGAGATCTGAGTTGCAGCCAGAGATGGTTTAACTTTGAATTGTGAACTGGCTAGGTGTCTGGTGGAGATGGTGGTAATGAGATGGAATTACAGCTGGGATTGAATGGATTTGCAGCTGTGGCAGAGTTGAAATGGTGGCTAGAGAAAGGCTACTGGGGTTGCAGCTGGTGGTAGTGGTTCTGAGATGGGATGGCTCAACTATTGAGCTGTAATGTGAAGTTGAGATGGAAATGAAGAGAAGAAAACTGGCAGAAGATGGTGGTGGTTTGCCATGAATAATGGGGGTTTTGAGTCGAAGTTGGCAGCCAGGGAAATGGTGTTGAATCTGAGAATGAATTCAGAGGAGGAGGCGGTGATGGCTCGGTGATTGCCATTCAATGAGAGTGTGTCCGAGGATTTGAATGAGCTACGTTAGGGTATTGTGGCCTGAAATGAATGGGTTTTTGATTGGCAGATGAACTATGGTTCTACAGCTGGTATTGATGTTGAGTACAAGGAAATGGTTTGAGCTGGCTTGAACTAGAGAGTTTAGCTGCTGTTGTGACAACAAATGTTGTAGGGAGGTAGCGCTGTTGCTCTAATGGCTGTTCGGGTTGGAGCTGTGGTTTAAACTTGTGATTGCTGCAGTTTTGGTTATGTTGCAGGGCAATGATTGAGCTTCAGGTCTGGCATTGCATCTGAGCTGAAAGAGCATGAGCTGGTGGTGCTGTGTTATGTTGCAGAGACTATGGAGCTGATTCGAGTGTAAAGCAAATGGAGGAGGATTTGTGCCAGCTACAGATGGTGGTTAGCAATGGCCACTGGAATTGCAAGTGTAGGATTGAGTGAGATGGCATGAATGTAAGGAAGGTTTTGGTGTTGAAAGTGGAAAGAGAAGCTGATGTTGCAGGGTTGCGGGTTCAGGCAAGACTGGCAGAGAAAGAGAGCTGAGATTAGAATAAAATTGTATTAGGTGCATTGGAGCTGAAGTGCAAAAATGTCCAGCCATCATGGTCGGACCGAAATGGTAAAGCAAAAAGGTTACTGACATCACAACATCCGGCCGTGCGTGCAATGACCGAGTCAATGCCAAATCAGTTCAGTCAGTTGAGTCAGTGACTGATTCATGCCCTGACTCACACAACTCGGTCTGACCTGAGTTGACTCGACCGAATCGCCTTGACCCGTTGACCCGACCGAGTTGACTCACTGAACCGGTGACCGGGCGGACTTTGCCGATCACCTGAGACGTTTTCCGGCGACTCTTCCGGCCGATTCCCGGCCACAATACCATTTTTCCGGCGACGACTTTTTGGACATATTTTCTACATGGGTTTCTCTCTCTCGTGGGCTTGGTGGATTTTCATCTAATGGACTTTGAAGACTTGACCTAATTTTGGAAGGAGAGAAAAGCTATAAAAGAAGAATTCTACAACTTTTGGATATCTTATTCTTGGAATTTTGGAGAGCCACTTTTGTTTACGCAACTAGGGTTTGCTTTTGTTCATCTTCTTCTTTAATTCAACTCATATTTTTGTGATGAACTCCATAGCTATGAGTAGCTAAATTCTCTATTATTGGTTAAGGATGTAGTCCGATTTCTAAAACTTGTGTTTGCTTTATGTATTAGTTTTCTCTCTTGATTATCGTTCAATTCTCTCTCGTTTTTATGATCACATGATTGAAGTATTGTGATAGGATTATGGTGTTTGATTAGTTAAGTGGCCAATTAATTGAACTTGCATCTTAGTCCATAGCTATTTTAGGGTTTTTCATCAAGCGATAACCTTGAATACAAGTAGCATGATATGTTTACGGTTTGTAGTGATACACTCTCGTAATCATATGTAGAGTTTGACCATTGTCCGAATTGTTTTGCGCAACGCATGACAATTGCATTGATTAGCCTATTTCTGAAACTTAATGCTCCTAGGAATTGAACTTGGTTAGCGCAAGGCGTTAGGTTATTCTTTAGGTAGAATTCACATACGCAGCCCTAATGTGTGTGTTGATTAACTTGAGAAATTAATAGATTATCTTGCTTTCTTGATTCTCTAGGCTTTTGATAAAATGAGAGATTAAATCGTAATTCTAATCATATATGCAAGCACATGTCTAAGATTGAAAATGAATTCCTTGACCAATATCTCTCTCCATTGATTACTTTCTACAATTTACTTTGCTTTTAATTATTTTTTTATTGCTACATAGAAATAAGAAATCCCCCCAATTGGTTACTTTAAGAAATTGAATACATAATAACTACAATTGCCTCTCTGTGGATACGAACTCTTTCTTATCATATACTTTAGGAAAGTGAAATTATTTTTGACGCATCTGACAAATGATCAAATTTTGGCGCCGTGCTAACGGGAGGCACACGGCTAGTTATTAAGTTTTTAGTTTCTTTTTACAATTTCTGCTTTCATCTTTGCTTTTAGTTTCTCGTCTTGTTTCTCACTTGTTTGCGAGAATTGTTTGCAGGTACCTAATCTCTGGCTTCTAAGGATTGGAATTATCCAAGGTGCGGGATAGCTACTCGACGCGGCACAATACTCCAACCAAGTCACGACACAACGGACGAGCACGAGTTGGAGGTAGAAGGAGAGACTTTCCAACAAGAAGAAGAAAAAGAGGTTCCAATCGTAGACGAACCACAAGTTGAAGAACAAGGAGCAATGGGTGATGCAAATCGTTCACTCAAGGACTTAGCTTCTCATAGGCTTGATATACAACAGGGGTGTATTCAAACGGACTCTACTTTTGAAATTAAACCGGGGTTGCTTAGAGAATTACCAAAGTTCCATGGCATGGTGAATGAAGATCCAAACAAACATTTTATGGACTTCCACACCATTGTCACGGCCATGCTTCCAGCGGATGTTGCGGCGGATGGTGCAATGTTGAAAGTTTTTCGTTTCTCTTTAATGGATAGTGCTAAGGATTGGTTGTTCTATTTACCTCCCGGAAGTGTCACAACATGGAATTGGCTGAAGAAACTCTTTTTGGAGAGATATTTTCCTGCATCCAAGGCTACTCAAATTCGCAAGGAGATTTGTGGGATGAAGCAAAATGTGGGAGAATCCTTATATGAATGTTGGGAACGATACAAGAGGTTGGTGGCAAGCTGCCCTCACCACCAATTTAGTGATGCTATGATCATCCAATATTTCTATGAAGGACTCCAATCAAGTGATAGGAATCTTCTCGACGCTGCGGGTGGTGGTGCACTAGTTAACAAGACGGTGGCACAAGCTAGAGAGTTGATTGAAAACATGGCAGCGAACTCACAACAATTCTTGAGTCGTGGTTCGGATGCGATTCTAAGAAGGGTGAGTGAGGTGAGCGAGGTTGAGGAACTTCGTCAACAAATGGGTAACATGAACGCAATGCTTCAACAAGTTACAGCCGCGGTGATACCAAGTTCCTCTCAATCTTATGAAGACGAGCAAGCTAATGCGATCTTTCCAAATCAACAAAGACGGTATGATCCCTACTCCAACACTTACAATCCGGGATGGAGAGATCACCCCAATTTTAGCTATGCCAATAAGCAAGGAGCGATTCAACAACCTAGTTTCAACAACCCGAGTGGATTTCAACCTCAACAACAACAATTCCAGCCTAGACAACAATTTCAACAACAACAACAACCTCAATCTATGGGGTCCAATATGGAGGAGTTGCTGAAATCTTTTATGCAAAGAACGGAGAGTTCGGTTAAGGAGTTGCAAACTCAAGTTGGTTCTATGGCTATGGAGTTGAATCAATTGAAGGCACAAAATGGTGGGAAACTCCCTTCTCAACCTATCAACCCAAAGGAGGGTGTCAATGCAATTACATTGAGAAGTGGTACACAACTTGTGCAACCCGAAGTAGCTGATTCGGGCGCGGTGGAAACACCAAAGGAACCTGTTTTGATGGAGAAAACCGAGGATTCTCCCCAAACTTCTGCGGTACCTATTTCTAACTCTAAAACTCCGGTTTCTACTTATGTTCCTCCTTTACCTTTCCCTCGCAGATTTGCAAGTTCTAAGAAGGCGGAACTAGAAAAGGAGATTTTAGACGTTCTAAAGAAGATCCATGTGAACATACCACCCATAGATGCAATCAAGCAAGTTCCAAAGTATGCAAAGGTGTTGAAGGACTTGTGTACCAATAAGCAAAGGCTCAAAGGTAATGAAGTGCTTAGTGTGGGGGAGAATGCTTCGGCAATCTTACAACATAAACTCCCACTTAAGTGCAAGGACCCCGGTAGCTTTGACATTCCCGTCACAATTGGTAACACAACATTTAATAAAGCTATGTTGGACCTAGGTGCTTCCGTTAATGTCATGCCTGCGTCTATGTATAATTCACTTGATCTTGGTCCTCTTAAAAAAGCTGGAATTGTGTTGCAATTAGCCGATCGTTCTAATGTCTACCCAATGGGTATTGTTGAGGATGTTCTTGTGCAGGTTAATCAACTTGTATTTCCAGCGGACTTTTGCGTGTTAGAGATGGATGAAGGTTCACCGGACTCGTCTCTTCCATTGCTACTTGGGCGTCCCTTCATGAAAACGGCGAAAACCATTATTGATGTTGACAAGGGAACGCTAACTATGGAGTTTGATGGAGAAATAATACGTTTCAACATTTTCGAGACGATGAGATATCCTAGTGATGTCCACTCTTGTTTCTCCATTGATGTGATGGACACATTAGGGCAGCAAATGTTTGAGTTGAATGGTGTTGATACTTTGGAAACCGTGCTCACTACACCTATTGACAATGGTTATGCGTATAGTGATGAGATTAAAGAAACCATTGGTTCTCTTGACTCATTACCAGAAAAATCAGCAATTAAGAATATTTCATATGCTTCTTTACCTTGCAATAATGAAAAACTTGTGCCATCTATTGTTAAATCTCCAAGTTTAGAATTGAAACCTCTTCCAAGTCACTTAAAGTACTTGTACTTGGGTGACAATGAAGATTTACCCGTGATTGTTTCTAACAAGCTTAATGAATTACAGGAGCAAAAACTTCTAAGGGTGCTAAGGAATTACAAGACGGCCATAGGATGGACAATCACCGATATCAAGGGTATAAGCCCTGCCGTTTGTATGCATAAGATTCGTGTGGAGGATGATTCAAAGCCTACAAGGGAAGCGCAACGCCGTTTGAATCCTCCCATGATGGAAGTTGTGAAAAAGGAGATACTCAAGCTTTTGGACGTGGGTGTTATCTACCCCATATCCGATAGCAAATGGGTAAGCCCGGTACAAGTGGTACCAAAGAAATCAGGTGTGACGGTGGTGGAAAATGATAAGAATGAACTTGTCCCAACTCGTGTGCAAACCGGTTGGAGGGTTTGTATTGATTATAGAAAATTGAATGCCACCACTAGAAAAGATCACTTTCCTTTACCTTTTATTGATCAAATGCTTGAACGTTTATTTGGACACTCTTACTATTGCTTTCTTGATGGCTATTCGAGGTTATAATCAGATTGTGATAGCACCGGAGGACCAAGAGAAAACCACTTTCACTTGTCCTTTCGGTACTTTTGCTTATAGAAGGATGCCTTTTGGCTTATGCAATGCTCCGGCTACTTTTCAAAGGTGTATGGTAAGTATCTTTTCGGAATATGTTGAAAACATAATCGAAGTGTTCATGGATGACTTTAGTGTCTTTGGTGATTCATTTGACCTTTGCTTGAACAATTTGTCTCTAATCCTTGAACGATGTGTTGAAACAAATCTTGTGCTAAATTGGGAGAAGTGCCATTTCATGGTAACTCATGGCATAGTTTTAGGCCATATAATATCTTCTAAAGGCTTGGAAGTCGATAAATCTAAGATAGACCTTATTCGTGCTCTAACCCCTCCCACTACGGTGAGGGAGATACGTTCTTTTCTTGGTCATGCAGGTTTTTATCGTAGATTCATCAAGGACTTTTCCAAGATAGCATCACCACTTTGTAACCTATTGCAAAAAGATGTGGTTTTTAACTTTGATGAGAAGTGTGTGGCGGCATTCAATCGTTTGAAAGAACTTTTGATTTCAGCCCCTATCATTAAACCACCGGATTGGAGTAAGCCTTTTGAGCTCATGTGTGATGCAAGTGACTATGCGGTTGGTGCGGTGCTTGGGCAACGTGTGGGGAAGCTTCCTCATGCTATTTATTATGCTTCTAGAACGTTAAATGAGGCCCAACAAAACTACACAACCACTGAAAAGGAGTTATTAGCCATTGTTTTTGCTTTAGAAAAGTTTCGCTCTTATCTAATTGGTACAAAAGTTGTTGTCTTTTCTGATCATGCAGCACTTAGATACTTGCTTACAAAGAAAGAGGCGAAACCGAGGCTCATACGATGGATATTACTCTTGCAAGAGTTTGATATTGAAATCAAATACAAGAAAGGAATTGAGAACACCGTTGCGGATCATTTGAGCCGACTTGCTGTGGACAAGGAGACTATCCCGTTGCGTGAGAGTTTCCCGGACGAGCAACTATTCTCAATTGCATTTGGAGAACCATGGTACGCTGATATTGTTAATTACTTAGTGTCTAAACAAATCCCAAAGAACTTGTCTCGTGATGAGAGGGACAAACTTAAGAAGTTAGGAAACCAATACATATGGGATGATCCATACTTATGGAAGCATTGTAGTGACCAAGTAATACGTAGGTGTGTTCCCGAAATTGAATTTAACTCTATCTTGTCTTTTTGCCACTCATATGCTTGTGGAGGACACTTTGGGAGTAAGAGAACCGCTCTCAAGGTATTAGAATGTGGTTTCTTTTGGCCAACTTTATTTAAGGATGCACATGCATTTTCTATCACATGTGATAGATGTCAAAGAACCGGCAATCTAGGTGCTCGAAATCAAATGCCGCAAACTATTATTCAATTTGTGGAGGTTTTTGATGTATGGGGAATTGATTTTATGGGCCCTTTTGTCAATTCTAATGGGAATTATTATATTTTGCTTGCTGTGGATTATGTCTCGAAATGGGTGGAAGCTAAGGCCGCCCCAACTAATGATTCTAAAGTTGTTTCAGATTTTGTGCAAGCTAATATATTTGCAAGGTTTGGAATTCCAAGGGCTATAATTAGTGATGGAGGTTCACACTTCAAAAACAGGTTTTTGCAAAGCTTGTTAAGGAAGTACAATGTGTCGCATAGGATTGCAACTCCTTACCATCCACAAACAAATGGACAAGCCGAGGTGTCTAATCGGGAGGTGAAATCCATTCTAGAAAAGACGGTGAATCCAACAAGGAAGGATTGGAGTTTGCGACTTAATGATGCTTTGTGGGCGTATAGAACCGCATATAAAACACCTATTGGGATGTCTCCTTTTAGGCTTGTTTATGGTAAACCTTGTCACTTACCCGTGGAAATTGAGCATAAGGCGTTTTGGGCTATTAAACAATGCAACATGGAGTTGGATGGTGCTGGAAAGCAAAGGAAGTTACAACTTCAAGAGCTAGAGGAGATTCACAATGATGCATTTGAAAGCTCACGGATTTACAAGGAAAAAACGAAAGCTTTTCATGATAATATGATTTCTAAGAAACAATTTTGCATTGGGCGAGAAAGTGCTTTTGTTTAATTCTCGCTTGCAATTATTTAGGGTAAATTAAGGTCACGTTGGATTGGACCTTTTATTGTGACTAATGTGTTTTCTCATGGTGCAGTGGAAATTCGTAGTTTAGCTACATGTAATGAACTTAAAGTGAATGGGCACCGGTTGAAACCATATTATGAGAACTTCTCTTCGGATGTCGTGGAAGGAGTTAATCTTGTGGAAGTACTCCCTCTGGAGGAGTCATAGAAAGCAAGGAGATAGTCGGGCTGACGACTTTAAACCAAGCGCTAATTGGGAGGCAACCCAAAGGATGAGTATTTCTTGTCTTGTATTTATTTCTTTTCTTGTTTTTAGTTTTTTCTTGTTTTGTTTTCTTTGTTTTTGCTGATTTCTTATTAGGATTTCCCACCTTGACTTACTTTGGAAGATTCAATTTACATTGAGGACAATGTAAAGTTTAAGTGTGGGGGAGTGGTTTATGTTGTAAATTTTTGCAATTTTTCAACTTTTTTGTGAACTAGTGAATAAGAAAACTCCAACTTGTAGTTATATAGAGTCACATAGTATACATGTCGCTAAGATTACATCGAAATTCTCATAATAGTGACTGAACTTAGAGATGACAGAGAACATGATCGGGTTTCTTAATTGTATGAGAGTTAAAGTTGGATTTAACCATGCCAGTGGCAAATAAGGTGCAGACTGAATTCGGTATTAGAACAGTGATCCCCTATAGTGGAGACTACCCATGTTACATAATGTGAGGCACCAACCTTCAATTCTTTGTACACTGTCTAAATTTGTGCTTTTAGAGTGTGTGTCACCGTACGTAAATTCCGGGCAGAATGGTGAGCTGTCCAATTTCCCACCATAGAAGCACTATTTTGATCTCTTGAGTGCTATTTTTATCAACCATGTTGGTGACATCGAATTGCTAACTTACATACCACTTGTGATCTTGTTCGCGATTAGCACCATCCACCTTATCTCTCTACACCAACAGGTCCATAGAAACACCATCATCATCAACAAGAGGAGCATCACAGATTTGAAGGAAAGTTCAAAACGTTCGAGGTTTACAAGCAACAGTACAGAAATGGGCAGATTTCAGATTTGAGTAAAGCAACAAAACAGGGAGCAGAATTTTTATAAGTTGAAGACTATTATACAAGAGTGGAAATTATTAAGGATAAGAATTCGAGAAGTCTATGATATTAAGACATATAAGTTGTGAAGAATCGAGCGGTAAAGTACTTACACCATGGCATTGTACTTACATTTATTTTATTTTATTTGTATTTTACTTTCTTTTATCTTAAAAAAAAAAAAAATATAGAAAAAAAAAAGAAAAAAAAAAGAGAAAAGAGAAAGAGACAAGAGAAAATGTTTAGGTTTGTTAATAGTTTTTATTTTGTTTTATTTTTATTTTGTATTTGTTTTATTTTTTATCTCAAAAAAAAAAAAAAAAAAAAGAGAAAAAAAAAAAAAATTAATTTTGGGTTTGTATAGTTTGTTTTTATTTTTGTATTCTTTCAATAAAGCCTATGGAAAGAAGGAATATCTATAATGAAGTTTCAAGCGACAAGGAATTTGAGGGAAAGAATCATATTGTCAAGATTCTACGAAGTTCGAGAGTTATCATCAAGAGTTGAAGACCGAAGACGAAGATGAAGACAGCGATAGAAGACCGAAGACGTTTCTATGGATCTTTGTGAGAGTGGTGCTAGCTGCACGCCGAACGGATACACGGTAAGTAAGCATATTCCCACCTTCGTTAAATGGTTGATTTCCTTTCGAAGAGATCGTCAGAAAAATGGGTTTTCAAAATTATAAAAGATGTGGGTTTTCAAAACATTCGGAGGATTAAGCCTTCCTACCATTCAACGTGTCGCAGGATTCTCTCTTCATTCCAACCTGGACACATGTGTGACCCATAAAAAGTTGTTTATTATTGAGAGCAATATCATAAAACCCTTTCTTGTGAGGCAGAGTCGAGACTTTTGATCACTCCGAACCCGAATTTTAGTCAAGAAGGGATGGTTATCTCTCTCTCAACTTTTAAGAATGAGATTGTGTTCATTTATGTGTCTAACTTCTTATGACTAGTGTGCAGAATTTCTATGTCTTCTTAGCGCATTGGATACTATCATTACGGAGAACTAGTAAGTTGGTGAAATAGGTTTTGTGGGTATATCTCTAGTAAACCCTCACGAGACTATAACTCGTCCACTAGGGACACCTAGGGGTTTAAAGGCTTGTTATTTATGCTAAAAGTGACCGTAGCCTCGACGACACGGAGTTGTATGTATTTTTCATAATTGTTTTGTTTGATTTGCTCGAGGACTAGCAAAGTCTAAGTGTGGGGGAATTTGATAGGTGTCTAAAACACCTAATTTTATATCTAGTATTTATGCTTTCTTTGCGAGTTATCTTGTGAATTATGTATCTTATGTGTGAATTTGAGTTTATAGGTGTTTTGGAATCGAAAAGGACAATTTAGTTGTTTCAATGGAGAGTGATATTCGGAGCCGGTCAAAGGATATGAGGCAGTCTACATCACCAATACAAGTTCATAAACTGGGGCACCTCTGCTTGGTGGCCCTTATCCATTTTGGGCGCCTAAGTCTAGCAGCCACTCTTACAAGACCCTAAAAATTGAGAGTAATCATCTCTCAATCATTTGTTCTATCTGAAACCGAGAGAAGCCATAGTGGCTGCCTCTGAACTCGAATCCAAGAGGAAAGAGGGAAGAATTGATGTTCAAACTCGAGGGAAATTGTGTTTGCTGTTGGGTGAAATCGATTTGATTCTGGTTCTGGGCGATTTGAAGAGATGATGCTGTGCTGAGAAGGTGAAATTGAAGATGGGTTTCTTTGGAATTGAGTTGAACCCAAGTATTTTTGATTGGGATGAAGATTAAGAAGATGATGGATCTGCAGAGTTCGAGTGATGAGTTTCAGAAGTTTTTGAGAAGAAAGAGTTCAAATCTGATATTGAATCTCTGATGTTTGGGTTTGGTCGAGAATGGTGGACGATTTAGGGTTGTGAGATGAATTAGTAACATGGGTATATCTCGGATCTAAGGTTAAAAGATTTCTCGGTAGTTTTGAGCTCAAATTGAGTTGTTATGAATATGAACATCTTGGTGATGTCTCGGGAATTTTCTAGGTTGTGATATGAACACGGGGAGAAGAAATTGGAAGTGGTGATGTTTCTATGGTGTTACAAATTGATGAATAAAGATGGGTTTGATGTTGGAAGATGAATGGGAAGGTTTAGAAGAAAGAATTGAAGCTAGGATTTGAGCAGATTGTGATGGAAACTTGATTCAGATCGACTTGAAATGCAGTGAAGGTGTTGAGCTGAAATGGTGAAACTGGTGGCCTGAGCAGACTGTAGGTGGTGGTATTTGATGTTGCTGTTGAACAACAGGTCTGGAGTGTTAAGAATCTGTATTGATATGGCTGGTTCTTGAACACAGTGAAAATAGTGATGGAGTTGGTGTAAGTATGGCTGTCTTTGCAAAAGAAAAGAAGAGAAGATCGAAATCAAGTCTTGGATGAAGGATGAGATGGGTCTGTGGTGATTATTATGGGTTGAGAGCTCATCTTTGAGCTGAGAATTGATATAGGCATGAGTTGTGGAGGTTATGTGAATGGGTTAATGTAACAGAGATCTGAGTTGCAGCCAGAGATGGTTTAACTTTGAATTGTGAACTGGCTAGGTGCCTGGTGGAGATGGTGGTAATGAGATGGAATTACAGCTGGGATTGAATGGATTTGCAGCTGTGGCAGAGTTGAAATGGTGGCTAGAGAAAGGCTACAGGGTTGCAGCTGGTGGTAGTGGTTTTGAGATGGGATGGCTCAACTATTGAGATGTAATGTGAAGTTGAGATGGAAATGAAGAGAAGAAAACTGGCAGAAGATGGTGGTGGTTTGCCATGAATAATGGGGGTTTTGAGTCGAAGTTGGCAGCTAGGGAAATGGTGTTGAATCTGAGAATGAATTCATAGGAGGAGGCAGTGATGGCTCTGGTGATTGCCATTGGGCTGAGAGTGTCTTGAGGATTTGAATAAGCCGTAGTTAGGGTATTGTGGCTCGAAATGAATGGGTTTTTGATTGGCGGATGAACTATGGTTCTACAGCTGGTATTGATGTTGAGTACAAGGAAATGGTTTGATCGGCTTGAACTAGAGAGTTTAGTATTCTTTGTGACAACGAGATGTTGCGGGGAGGTAGCGTTGTTGCTCTAATGGTTGTTCGGGTTGGAGCTGTGGTTTAAACTTGTGATTGCTGCAGTTTTGGTTATGTTGCAGGGCAATGATTGAGCTTCAGGTCTGGCATTGCATCTGAGCTGAAAGAGCATGAGCTGGTGGTCTTTGTGTTATGTTGCGAGACTATGGAGCTGATTCGAGTGTAAAGCAAATGGAGGAGGATTTGTGCCAGACCTACGGATGGTGGTTAGCAATGGCCACTTTGGAATTGCAAGTGTAGGATTGAGTGAGATGGCATGAATGTAGGGAAGGTTTTGGTGTTGAAAGTGGAAAGAGAAGCGATGTTGCGGGGTTGCGGGTTCGAGCAAGACTGGCAGAGAAAGAGAGCCGAGATTAGAATAAAATTGTATTAGGTGCATTGGAGCTGAAGTGCAAAAATGTCCAGCCATCATGGCTGGACTGAGCTGGTAAAGCAAAAAGGTTACAACATCACAACATCGCCTGCGTGCAATGTCCCAAAACTCATGAGGCGAGTCAATGCCAAATCGGTTCGATCGGTTGAGTCGATGATGATTCATGCCCCGACTCACACAACTCGGTCTCGACCCGAGTTGACTCGACCGAATCGCCTTGACCCGTTGACCCGACCGAGTTGACTCACCGAACCGGTGGCCAAGGCGGACTTTGCCGATCACCGAGACGTTTTCCGCGACTCTTCCGCCGATTCCGACTACGCACCAGATTTCCGCGACGACTTTTGGACATATTTTCTACATGGGTTTCTCTCTCTCGTGGGCTTGGTGGATTTTCATCTAATGGACTTTGAAGACTTGACCTAATTTTGGAAGGAGAGAAAAGCTATAAAAGAAGAATTCTACAACTTTTGGATATCTTATTCTTGGAATTTTGGAGAGCCACTTTTGTTTACGCAACTAGGGTTTGCTTTTGTTCATCTTCTTCTTTAATTCAACTCATATTTTTGTGATGAACTCCATAGCTATGAGTAGCTAAATTCTCTATTATTGGTTAAGGATGTAGTCCGATTTCTAAAACTTGTGTTTGCTTTATGTATTAGTTTTCTCTCTTGATTATCGTTCAATTCTCTACTGTTTTTATGATCACATGATTGAAGTATTGTGATAGGATTATGGTGTTTGATTAGTTAAGTGGCCAATTAATTGAACTTGCATCTTAGTCCATAGCTATTTTAGGGTTTTTCATCAAGCGATAACCTTGAATACAAGTAGCATGATATGTTTACGGTTTGTAGTGATACACTCTCGTAATCATATGTAGAGTTTGACCATTGTCCGAATTGTTTTGCGCAACGCATGACAATTGCATTGATTAGCCTATTTCTGAAACTTAATGCTCCTAGGAATTGAACTTGATTAGCGCAAGGCGTTAGGTTATTCTTTAGGTAGAATTCACATACGCAGCCCTAATGTGTGTGTTGATTAACTTGAGAAATTAATAGATTATCTTGCTTTCTTGATTCTCTAGGCTTTTGATAAAACGAGAGATTAAATCGTAATTCTAATCATATATGCAAGCACATGTCTAAGATTGAAGATGAATTCCTTGACCAATATCTCTCTCCATTGATTACTTTCTACAATTTACTTTGCTTTTAATTATTTTTTTATTGCTACATAGAAATAAGAAATCCCCCCAATTGGTTACTTTAAGAAATTGAATACATAATAACTACAATTGCCTCTCTGTGGATACGAACTCTTTCTTATCATATACTTTAGGAAAGTGAAATTATTTTTGACGCATACGACAGCGATCAGTTTGCTGGATTTGCAGTGGATACATAGCTCTGGAGTATGTAATGCCTGGAAAATTTTATTATCTATAGCTTCATCAACTTAATTGTAGGACAGAAGTACAACAGTTTCCAATGATCAAAATTTGTACTAGATCTTCTTAACTAAGCGAGTACAAACAGTGCTTTTAGGGTCTGATCCATTCTCTTCTTTTCAATTAATGATCGTGAAGTGAAATGTTTGCAGGCATAAAGGCAGTGGAAAAACAGGGCATGTCAATGGCACGATAAAGAATTCTAGGTTCAACATAACATCAGTTCTCAGTACGGGCGATTGGTAGAGGCATGTGACAACCTCTTTAAATAGCTTCATTACTCTCCGTTTTCATTGGGAAGTTCGAATGTCAGTTGATCTTATCCACAAACCTCTACAGCAAGCCTTCTGTTTCAAATTTTTACAAACAAGTTTTGTCATACCAAATTCATAATCTGATAATTGTATCTTTTTGGTTCTCCTCAATTTTGTTTTTATTTATAGGGTTTTCTACAATTGTAGAATATGCTTGATGATTTGTGTTAATGGATCATAGCATGTTACTATTTATTATATCTCCAGTAATCTAAATCTTCCGAAAGTTATGCACAATTTTAGGCATGTAGTTTCCAAGGTTTGTATTTTTTGCCATGACCATGAATAATATATAACCCAGCTTGGAAGTACGAAGCCTAAAGCACAATAATATTATTGAAGGAAACGAATATATATAAGCCAAACTTAGAGGTGGTTATCCGCAAGTAGTAGACTTTCATATAGTTTTTGCATCTTTGTTTGTAAAACTTATCAGCAGCCTGTATCCATCATTGAAAATTAAACCATGTATGGTGTATTTTCCCAGCTAATCCTTGTGTGTGCAGGAGTCAGCTGTAGACATTCTCTGTAATGGTCGTGAGGTGAAGTACATATCCAGGAACCTTGGCAAAGAAATATCGCGAGCAGTCATGACTACCGTCCCAAACCCCGAGGAATAGATATACTTGAGCAAGGATATAGTGAAACAGAAAACGCCTAAGGTAATTATTGATGTTTGAGACGCAACGTCGGAACTTTTAAATTTGTGGATGCACTAACCAAAATTCCAAAGTCAGGGTGGGAATGACCGGTGCTTTCCTCAGAACATGGGCACCAGAGAAAGACTTCTCGGAGGTACAACACTCTTGATTACTGCATTGCATTAGAATGTAATACATGTCGTATCACTACTGAAGCGTGAGATCGTTTTTTCCAAATCCCACCAGACCTGGACTTCTATATTTCATAGAAGACAATCCCCAGTAAAAGTTGCAACTTATTGCTGGATGTATTTTATCGATTATTACAATTTTATTCAGTATTAGAATTGTTAGATAGACCTTTTAAACATCAGATGATTTTTTATTTGTTTTCGTAGACAGTTTTAGTGTGCTTGGATTAAAGACCTTTTTTTACTTATTTATGTGGTTGATTACATTTGAGTTGCTTCTCTGCTTACTCTCCTGGAAACAAAAAAAAAAAAAACTTATTGCAGTCGGAGTACAATATAATTCTATTTTGTTTAGTTTGGTGGTGATGTGCTCAGTAATGTTTTTGTGTAATATATCATATGCCATGACAAATTACAGAGTTGGTGGAGTCTAAATTTGTTTTGTAAAAGATCCATGACACCCAATTTCTTTCCAGTATAACACATGTTTCTTCTGTACACTCAATGGCGATAATGTGACTAATCTTAGACTGTAACCTTTTGTCAAGCCTGTTGAGTATAACCCACCGATATAAGAGAAACAAATCATATTTGACTCATTTTCCTTTGACCCTTTACTTCTGTCAGTACTTATCAAACATGAATTATAATGTGAATAATGTGTATATGTGTACAAACAGAGGAATAGTTGACGCGACTAAAACATTTCTAAAAAGGACAAAGAAGGGAGAAACTTGGAGTAATACTCCATCATAATAGTCGATGTTTTTTAATTTACATGTTCTATTGAAGTCTTTGTTTTTCGTGTCAGAATGAAAATTGAGCAAACAAATACCTTAAACACAGTCAAAAATTTAATTTTGGGTTGCAATTGATTATTTTGTTATTTTTTAATTTAATTAAACTTTAATTCAGTTTGGTACTATTACGGATATGCAAAGAAAAAGAAAATGCTATGGATACCCATGGTTCTCCTAAGTCTCACTTAGAGCAAGGGTTATGGGATAGACTGTTTTAGTAGTTTATCTCTTTCAAAATGGATGAGAGATTACCTGATAGAGTGGAAAAGTTATCGCCGGATAGATGGTCAAGAGCCTATACGGCATATAGATGGCCGTGCAAAATAATCCAAAACCAAACTGTTCTGAACGGGAGAAAGAAAATCCAATGGTTACATTTACATTATAGGAAAGAAAAATGATATCCCGCACCATTTTGCGGGAAGCTATCCCGCTCAAGCGGCTTCTTTACCGTTAGATGATCAAATCAACGGTTGGATTCACATTCAGGAAAAGACCCACCACTTTCAGGAAAGGACCCACCATTTCCCTAAAGGGTTCAAGGCTGTTGGATCTGGGTTTTAACGTGATCTAACGGTAAAGAAGCCGCTTGTGCGGGATAGCTTCCCGCAAAATGGTACGGGACAGCACTGCTCGGAAAGACATGCTATGGGAAAGACCACAATCCCAGACCTTAGATTAACGTTCAATGAACAGTCAATTTTGTTGTTGTTGAAAAAACAGTCAATGTTGTCAAACACTCCATGTGTGCAGGGTCATAAAGGTCCCACAAATAATCAAAATGAATCAAAGGGGTCAATAATAGCTACCAACACCCCGTATAAACAGTTCGATCACCTCCATTTGAAAACATAGTTTAAACGGGTAACAATATGCCGTCTGTTTTCATTTTATATCTTCACGGCAAACAAAATGCAGTTTAACTTCTCTTTTACTCATATGGAAAACAATGTGCCGTGTAGTGAACACTTTCACTCACTCCTTCATTTGAAAGAGAAGGTGATTGAGTTTGGGATGAAAGGGGGTTTCCCTCTACCTATAGTAGGACCAAATTTGATCGAATTTGATAAAATCTTTCATTTTGGAAGATAATCTCAACCTGATAGCCCTTGCTCTTACAAGGTCTAAGTATTTTTCCTAAACAGACTTATCAATTTAGCTTCTTTCTACATAGACATAGCTTCAATGTTTCGGATATCTTCATGTTTATCAAAAAAATTGTAAGAAAAACATATATGCGAAGGTAAACGGGTGATTTCCAGTATCTTTCAGCTTTTGAAAATTTTATCTAGGTTATTTATATTTTACTTTGAGGATTTGGTACCACTATGTATTAAATTGCATCTATGATTATTTTGGTTCCTCGAGATTGATTTTTCGCATGGCTGATTTCCCCAAGCATAGCAATAATCCAATGCACTACAATTTAGTGTAGATTAATATCAATGTGGTTGTAAAGTTTGGTTCTATTTTAACTTGGGTTGTGCCTAATTATCCATTGCATGTAATTCTCTTTATTAACTAAGCATAATGTTATTATCCATCATTGAAACATGTCATGGTCGGATTACCCTAAGCACACTAATATGCAAAGCATGACCATGGATCAAGCAAACTTACATGACACATCCTCCGCTTACAATTACATTGAACGTGGAATTTACTGGTCAATGTCGTTGACTAGGCATAAACCGTGTGAGTCTATTTTAGGACATGAAATACGATGATGCATGTATGTATGCATTGATGATGCATGTGTGTATTCAAGTTAAGTTAGTACAAGACAAAAAATATAAAAATTGAAGACGGGTGTAGGGCTCTAATATTAAAAATACTGGGCATCGAAGTGTATAAACGTGAATAAAAAAATGGTTTCTTTTTTGAAAATAGAGAATCCCTAGGTTTCACAAATTCATTATCAAAGTTTCATTATTTCCCCTCTGACCTCAACACATTTTCAACAAAGAATAAATCATACTAACAATTAATTATCTAATTAAAGATCCTACCATCATTGTAGGTGTTGGTGATGCCATTATTATTATATATAAAAACGTGCCTCAGCTACCACCAAATGAATTAGACCATTGCAAAGTTAGGTAGGTAATTCATTTCGCAAAGCATTATAGATGTTGGAACATTTTTATTTTGTACAATGAAAATTTACTTGATGATTTTGTATGCAAGCAAATTAATAGTTCATTTGTAGTTCTAATGTTTTTGTGATAAAACATTAATCTAATATAGTACATCATCATCTATTCACATCAGCTATCAAAATATAGTCATTTGGAAAAACGCCAAATTTTTGTTGTTAAGGGACTTAATTCCTAATGTGCTAAGGTAGGTGTATCTTGATATATTTGGTTTGTTTTGGTGGGAATAGAAAGTTCAGTTTCTTTTCGATGCTTTCATCTTGATAAAGAATAACAATACATACGTGTTCCACATAAGTTTGAATTTCCCCGGTAAGTACAAGATTAAATATGTAAATTGTTAAATAACAAACACATATATTCGAGAATGTTGGAGAATTATGTGGAAATAAAATTTTAAAAATTTGTCTAATTTAATAAAAAATAGTAAATAAGAAATTCCAAGAAACTTATACTCCACATATATAACATGAACCATACATCACGAATGAAGCAACAAATTAAGGTTAGTATTGAGATGTTGTTTGAGGCAGAAACTGTAGCAGTACTACTGATGAGCATTTCAAAAACAAATCATAATAATATTAACTTCATCAATTGAAACATGGCGGAGCAGTTGAGAACCTTGGAAATGATTTGTTCAAAACTAGATAACAAGGTCTAATTAACACTTCAAAAATCAAGCTGAAGGAAGCTAAAGATAAACATAATTATGCGATTCTGGAGCTCTCACTTTGAAGGTTAAAAGAAAGATTCTAAAATTGAGTTAGGAATCACGAAGGCTTCCTTGAAAAAACCCAATAAAATATCCATAGATAAATAATGAAATCACCATAATGGACAACCAAATTGGGGATCCAAGGAAAAGTATATCTGAATTGGAGAGTATGGGAGAAAATATAGAAATCACGTGTAAGTTATCAGAGACTTATTTGGAACTTAACGAAGAGTTTGGTTTATTCCCTTTATAATATGGAAAAACCAAACACGCTAGAGAAACAACTAAATGAATATTACAACGGGCAAGGGCTTCTATTAAAGCATGTCACAGGAAGCTGCTTAAGTTAAATTCTGAAATCTGAATATATTCAGGATCTGAAGTCGAAGGCTTCACATCCTAAAAATACGCTCGAAGTATCAAAGTAAAGCGTATTGTGTTCTTGGAAACTAATATGAAATTTAATGAACTCATACACTTTTAAGGGATAAAACAGAATGTCTATACATATCCTCGCATATAGATGTTGATTATAAGCTATAAAAACATAAGTTATTAATACACAAGTAAAACTAATTATTAACCAGAAATATATTACTGGTATGATTAGTGTCTAGGGCGAAACATGAAGGCTAGGACCAACTATCAGGTTTTGGGGCATAAATCTGAATAGTTATGAATCACTTCCATAAATAAATGCACACCGAATAGACAAAAAGCAAATTCTAAAAATAAATAAACTTGATATTAACTCGGTTAATCAAGAAATATCGTTGGAACTAGATACTTAATAGGCTCCGAGTATATCCAAATATATGAAAAAATCGCTTAGACAATGGAATTATCATGTAGTTAACATTAACGTTGATCTCTCAACAACCGTGAATTAAATGAAACATAAATTAACTAACCTATTTGGAGTTCCTAATATTTTTTCTGAGTTTGTATTGACGAACTTCGAAGCCAAATTGAGTGCAAAAGTGCTTGATAGTTTACCCCAGTAATCTACAACATTTCAAGTATACGACATTATATTCCTTGAATTCGATGATAATTTATTATTTGATATTTTAAGTTTATATTGACGTACGTCGAAGCCAAATCAAGTGCAAAAGTGCTTGATAGTTTATCCCAGTAATCTACAACATTTAAAGTATAACGACATCATATTCCTTGAATTCGATGAATAATTTATTATTTGATATTCTAAGTTTGTATTGACGAACGTTGAAGACAAATTGAGTGCAAAAGTTCTTGATAGTTTACCCCAATAATCTACAACATTATAAAGTATAACAACATCATATTACTTGAGTTCGACGATAGTTTATTATTCGAGCGAAAATAATATGCGAAGGAACATTATACCAACTTCAAATATTTAATGACACGTCCGAAATTCAGTGTAACACCCCGTGTTTTTAGCATGGCGCATGCTAAAAGATGCGCCATTTGCTTGTGATGAAGCTTCATCCAAAGCTTCCTTGCAGGCGTGAAAAAGGTGGATTGGGTTAAGGCCAATACCGCGCCAAAAATGGCGTATTATGTTTGGCATTTGGCCAAGGGACAATATTGCATCATCATGATGCATTAGGCCAGTTGGGTAAGTGGCCTTGAGCTTACAGCGTAATCATTGCGCATTATGAGAGTTATTGGCCAACAACCAATATCGCACAATCATTGTGCATCGGACCAGAGAGGGCTGGTCGAGAGAATATTGCATAATCATTATGCGATAGGCCAAAGAGAATGTCGCATAATCATTGTGCAGCAGACGGAACGAGTGGTGCACAATCATTGTGCCATGAGAACGAAACTCGGCAATCATTGCCGGTCATTCAGAAATTCATGGCAACGGCCATGAATAGTGAAGCATGTCAATATGCTCCCCTTTTCATACTTGTAGAAATTCCATTAAGACATATATAGGGAGGGGTAGTTGGTTGAAGGTGCATATGCGGACTATGTACCAAGTAAGCTTCATAGCTTAGCCGGAAGAGCATAAATGATGCCTAAGGCTCATTTATAGTTGTGTAGCCTTTCGAAGAGGGTATTTGATGCGTTGGCATCACTATGCCACGGCGCGGACCCGATGATGCATAATCATTATGCATCTTGGTGGAATGGCCTATACGAACCAGGCCATTACCGTTTTTGCTAGGCCACTGACCTTGCAAACGATTTGGTTTAATTTTCTGTCCCTTCGAGGATGAACTACGGTCTGTGCTTGATCCCTTTAGAGTAGGGAAGGTACGTAGGAAGCCGCAATGAGTTGCGGCATTGTCGGTCAGCCACGTTGGCCCCTCATATCATCTAAGCTTGGTAGCTCGACGCAAGAGATGATTGTGGCCGGACTTGATGAGGCTTAGTTGCATGCCGGTAAGTGGATGCTCATACTTCCTATCAAGTTATAAAGAGATGGTAAGCGAGGTAACGTGGGAAATGGCAACGGCTTGGCGTGGCCTACGCTAAAGTCTAAGGCTTATGCTGGACAAGACACGGCAATGTGACGGTTGCTCGGCTAGCTAGGAAATTCATTTATGAATTCCCTACGTAAAAGTAAAGCCAGAGACGCATGAAAAATGCATTGGCATTGGCCTTATGGCCTTAAACCCTTTTGCGGGACAAGGGTAAGTTGGAGCAGTGTGGAAGCTAAGTTAGCTGCGTCATGCTCCACGAGCATGCTTGCAAGGGCAATTGGACGTGCATTTGCCTAGCTTTGAGGCCCGGATCGTAGCTTCATCATGGCGCACCGGGGAGATTACGGCCTGCGGGGCAACGCGCCAAAGGCGTAATTTTCCGGTCCGTTACATTCAGTTTTTGGGAAGGAGAACTTAAGTGGAGTTAAATGGTGTTTCACATGTAATTGCAAGATCAAAACATATACCAGTATCGAGTGAGATATTTATAGATTATTTACTAAAAACTGGTGGATTGAGTTTTGTAGTTGTTGATGGTGGTTCTTAGACAAGGGGTAAAATCGTAAAACCCCATGACCTAGTGTTACCCGCAACACATTAACTAAGAGCATTTAACTCAGGTGTAAACAATTAATAGGGGTATTTTTCAAAATACCCAGTTAGGGTTTTCAACACGGAACCCTAATTCCAAAACCAAGCGCATCTTTGCGCACCATGGCAACAATGCCAAACCAAGCCGCATCTCTGCGCACCATGGCAACAATGCCAAACCAAGCCGCAACTGCGCACCATGGCAACAATGCCAAACCAAGCCGCATCTGCGCACCATGGCAACAATGCCAAACCAAGCCGCACCACTGCGCACCATGGCAACAATGCCAAACCAAGCCGCATCTTGCGCACCATGGCAACAATGCCAAACCAAGCCGCATCTTGCGCACCATGGCAACAATGCCAAACCAAGATGCATCTCTGCGCACCATGGCAACAATGCCAAACCAAGCCGCACCTGCGCACCATGGCAACAATGCCAAACCAAGCCGCACACTGCGCACCATGGCAACAATGCCAAACCAAGCCGCACCCTGCGCACCATGGCAACAAGGCCATATTTCCAAGCCGCTATGCCTTTGGCCCACGCCAAATATAGCGCCCTAGGCTTGCAAGACTTGCAACTAGGTCAACATGGCCGTACGTGCCATTGGCACATGCCAACACGTATCGCAAGCCATATTTCCAAGCCGCTATGCCTTTGGGCCACGCCAAATATAGCGCCCTAGGCCTGCAAGACTTGCAACTAGGTCAACATGGCCGTACGTGCCATTGGCACATGCCAACACGTATCATGAGCCATATTTCCAAGCCGCTATGCCTTTGGCCCACGCCAAATATAGCGCCCTAGGCTTGCAGGACTTGCAACTAGGTCAACATGGCCGTACGCTCCATTGGCACATGCCAACACGTATCGCAAACCATATTTCCAAGCCGCTATGCCTTTGGCCCACGCCAAATATAGCGCCCTAGGCTTGCAAGACTTGCAACTAGGTCAACATGGCCGTACGTTCCATTGGCACATGCCAACACGTATCGCAGGCCATATTTCCAAGCCGCTATGCCTTTGGCCCACGCCAAATATAGCGCCCTAGGCTTGCAAGACTTGCAACTAGGTCAACATGGCCGTACGTGCCATTGGCACATGCCAACACGTATCGCAGGCCATATTTCCAAGCCGCTATGCCTTTGGCCCACGCCAAATATAGCGCCCTAGGCTTGCAAGACTTGCAACTAGGTCAACATGGCCGTACGTGCCATTGGCACATGCCAACACGTATCATGAGGCCATATTTCCAAGCCGCTATGCCTTTGGCCCACGCCAAATATAGCGCCCTAGGCTTGCAAGACTTGCAACTAGGTCAACATGGCCGTACGTGCCATTGGCACATGCCAACACGTATCGCGAGGCCATATTTCCAAGCCGCTATGCCTTTGGCCCACGCCAAATATAGCGCCCTAGGCTTGCAAGACTTGCAACTAGGTCAACATGGCCGTACGTGCCATTGGCACATGCCAACACGTATCGCGAGGCCATATTTCCAAGCCGCTATGCCTTTGGCCCACGCTAAATATAGCGCCCTAGGCTTGCAAGACTTGCAACTAGGTCAACATGGCCGTACGTGCCATTGGCACATGCCAACACGTATCGCAGGCCATATTTCCAAGCCGCTATGCCTTTGGCCCACGCCAAATATAGCGCCCTAGGCTTGCAAAACTTGCAACTAGGTCAACATGGCCGTACGTGCCATTGGCACATGCCAACACGTATCGCAGGCCATATTTCCAAGCCGCTATGCCTTTGGCCCACGCCAAATATAGCGCCCTAGGCTTGCAAGACTTGCAACTAGGTCAACATGGCCGTACGTACCATTGGCACATGCCAACACGTATCGCAGGCCATATTTCCAAGCCGCTATGCCTTTGGCCCACGCCAAATATAGCGCCCTAGGCTTGCAAGACTTGCAACTAGGTCAACATGGCCGTACATGCCATTGGCACATGCCAAACACACACGTTGGTAGCCTAACTTGCAAACCGTGCAACCTACCACCAAGGCATTCCGCACATGCCATTGGCACATGCCAAACACACACGCCTGGTAGCCTAAACTTGCAAACCGTGCAACCTACCACCAAGGCATTCCGCACATGCCATTGGCACATGCCAAACACACATGCTGGTAGCCTAACTTGCAAAACGTGCAACCTACCACCAAGGCATTTCGCACATGCCGTTGGCACATGCCACATACGCCACTAGTAGCTCTGGCATTACCACTTACGCTCGAGGTGCAACTCGCAACGAAGGCATTCCGCACATGCCATTGGCACATGCCACATGCGTCCCTAGCAGCACCACTTGCACGCAAGATGCAACCAACACTCGAGACATCAACACAAGCGGGGGATGCTTTCTAGGGTTTTGGTTTGGCGGTCACAGCATGCAGTGTACACTACGCTCACATTAAGAAAGCGTGAAAAGGAATAAAGCGGTCAAATAAAAGAGGAAATAATGGTGAAAACGTTCTCACCCATTAACACCATGCAGTTACCACCTCCTCCCATTATTTCACCCTTTATTCTCTTCCTTCATGAGGGTCGAGTACGTTTCAAATCTCGACTTGTATAAATAGGTCTTACCTATTTCCACCGGACAACAAGTCTCGGTCGGGAGAAAAATACTACACTCTCGAGAAAGGCAACTTTGCAAGCTCTCCCAAAAGCTTCCACCTCTTGCAAGCTCCCAAGCTTTCACTTTACGATACAAGTCGAGATACTACTCTCCCCGAATTATTCGGCCTCAACACCTTTCTTTGCTTCCCTCCCCAAATCAACCCTTCTCCTCCACTTTGTGGCCGAAGCAAGTCTGGAACGACCATTTCTTGGTTTAGGTAGGACTTGCACAGTTGATCTCTCGAATCTATAAAGTGCTCACGTGCAGCACATTTGTTTAGGGTTTGAACCAGTTTCTCACTCCAACCGAATTTACCGAAATCGGCGAAACGATTTTTACCCATAAACAATTGGCGACCACGCGGGAGGATTGATCTATCGGCTACAATGTCGGTTGTCGATCTCGTTCTTCGACCCGAGATATCAAGATGGTAGGGAAGGCGACTCAATCCGACGCAACTACCCCAGACAACCCGGTTACCGGTTGAAAAACTACACTTGGCGGGGACTCGTTAAAGATGCTACCGGCAATTGGGGACTTGTGACTCGGTCCGACTCAGCTCAGGCTGCCGGACAACCGGTTATCGGTTGATTAAAACTACACCAGAAAATTTGGAGACTCGCTGAATACGCTACCGGCAATTGGGGACTAATGGCGATGCTACCGGCAAGGCCGCCTTTACACGGAGAGGGCGTGTTCACAAAACCTATGAAGTGAGTAAATTTAGACTGCACAAGATATACGATCTATTTCTAGGTCCTTAGTAAAACCGTCATACTACTGAGTCTTATGCCTATTGCTAGCACACACTTTCATAAAAGCAATATTCCTTTCCCAAAACATAATCGAGTCATATTATCAAAACCATTCATCCCGAGAAATAATCAATACCCTAAAAAGCTACAGTTGTCTATCAAAGGTCAAGTTTTGAACCGGACATCAATATGTCTTTCAAAAAAAAAAACCTAAATGAAAGTTTAACGGAGAAACGTTCAAGGAAAATCATCCAACAAGTCTGCTCTTTTTGGAGAAAGTCAACTTCGCATCTTCAAGAGCCTCTCTCTTCATAGTCAACATCTTGGAAAGCTTTTCGAGTTCCATCTCTGTCGTGCAATCTCCTCGGCGGAAAGGCTTTCGATTCTTTGCATCTTTCAACTTTTGGATCTCGGCAAGGCCATCGACAAATCACGAAGTGTTGAACTCCTTTTCTACGCACACGTCGCGATGGTGCTCCCAGTCGGTAATAAGGCCTTCAGAAACGGTGTGACCAGTCACCTCACGCATGTCCTCAATGGAAGATAAAGCCTCTTCCACACGCTTAACCAGCGCAAATCGACTAGTGACTTTCTTGGTTGTAGCCATATGTCCGTGCTTCTCCCAGATTCTGGTGTACAACGCCTCATGCTTAGTCGGCACGCTGAAGCCACCAACCAAGACACATGACCTGGATAAGGAACCAAGTACGGGGGATCAAAAATGGCGCTGCACTGGCCTCACTACTCGCAGAGGGTCTTCTTCCATGTCTACGACAGCAACCATCGAGAGAATCATCCACCGTTTGAACCGCATCCGTGCCGGCAATTGGCTAACGCTCATCTCCAAGTCACCGGCGGTGGTCACCAAAGGTAAGTTTTCATGCGGCTCTACCCCAGAATCATCCTCCGAACCAGATTCCTCCTGCGAACTTGAGTCAGATATTTCCCAAAAGAGGAAACAAAAGAAGAAAGAAAAGAAGTGCGAAACTCACCGAACCACTTCCCGAGAAACAGAACCGGTCTTTCTTAGGAGGAATCACTCTCACTTGTTGAACCTTCTTCTCTCTCGACTCATCATCGCTATGAGAAGGCTCAATCTTTCTTTGGAGTTCTTTGAAGAAATTGCCGTCTCGGCAACGTGCAAGAGCAGCGAAAGCATTAACACTACGAAGCCACAGAAGGAAACAAGACACATATCCTCGGTAGAAATTCACGTGTTTTGAGACAAACCAATGAAGAGGTGACACATACCTGGTTATTGGAAGAACTGAAAGACACAAGGGCCGTGGGAGGATCTTGTGAAACCGTCCGGAACCCACCGGCCACGATTCTTCGTTCTCCGTTCCTTGGCACAGGGGCTTTCAGGAATTGCTAGGCAACTTTCGCAGGATCTCTCAACATTGGATACTCCTTGAAGAACTGCTGGGAAGGTTTGCAACGAATGTTTTCCACCACGTTATTCACAAAATCTCGGATCATAGTAAACTCGTCGCACCAAAACTCATTATAGCCGAAGGTCGTCGAAGTTACTCTTCCCATTTGAAAGAAGGAAAGACGGATACCGGCTTAAGGGCACTGGCGTCAAGGGCGACACGCAATGAATCCTTAGGGATCACCGGCCGGTAAACAAGAGGCACCCCTTGATCGAAACCCATGTGACGAGCAGCACGGTCAATATTGTAAGCAGCTATCTGGAAAGACCCCACGAAGAAAGACGGCATATAACAAGGGCAGCGGCTTTGAATGAACGGAGGTTCACCAACGCTCAAATCGTCATCGAGAAGACAAAGACATGAGCGGAGCGAAGCAAAAGTGTCAATTTGAGTCAGCGACTTATGGACCGGCCCCCATGGACGAAAATTGATTTCATGCAACTTATCAAGAAAACTAACCAAGCTCACGCCAACTCTTGGGCCTTTGTTCACCCATCGAAGAATTCGGGAGCCACCCTAACTCACGGGAAGCGAAGGCGGCGGTTTCGGAGCATACTTCTCAAAGTGCTCCCATAGCCGGACTTGCGAGAAAAGCAACGTGCACATATGAATCCACTTTCATGAAACCATTCGAAACTTGCATGTTCGCAACTAGGTGATCCGGATGCACATACGGGGAACCAAGGAACAGACTTGCCAATGGGAAGAACTTCACCCTTTGCCAACTTCACGGCAATCGCTAACAACTTCGGTCTTATTCCTTTCTTGCGGAACCGTCATCAAAAATGTCTGGACAACCGGAGAGCCAAAAATGCGGCGACATGAAGATCTTTGCTTTTTCATTCAGGCTCCAACTCGTCAGGAAACCATTGAGATATCCACCAACCGTAAGGGCACCTTTCATCCTCTTTAGGGGCAGAATCCTTCGACTTCGCAATGGAGTCTTTCCGAGCAAAATCCCCCAACTTAGCGGCCAGGTTATCCCGCATCTTCACCTCACTTTCAGATAATTGGATTTTAAGATTCCCGATTCTGGGAAGATTCGGCAAGAGAGCCACACTCTCCAAGGAGAAAGTTATCTCGCCCCATCTACATATGATTGTATGGGTGTCCGAACACCATCTGGAGATGAAAGCAACCAAGCCTGGGATATCCTTCCTAATCTGGAGATTTACTGAAGTCTTGACGGCATCAATGACATGCGCTCGAGTCAAGTTGGTATTTATATGCTCCTTGCTCACCATGAACTCAACCCATCTATCAAAAGAACGCAATGGGCTTTGACACATCCTGAAGTCAATGTTGGAAGAAGAATACACCCCTTTATGAAGACAGAACCGAATGGTGCTCTCTGGGCAAACCGAACGTGTCTTCCTTTCATCCTCACCACCGGTTAGCAAAATTGGCACTAAACCTGGGTGATTCTTCCGAGCGGGGCGAGGGCTCTAGTGAAGAATTCATCATCTGTGTTCGGTTTGGAATTATGAGCATCCTTCGACGAAGTGAAATTTGATTCAGGTAACATCTTATCGAATTCCTTCATAACAATTTGGTAATAAGATATTTGCACAAAACAAACGGAGAAAGACGAAGTTATCTCACGACACATAATCATACCCCCAACAAAAAAAAAAAAAAAAAAAAAAGGGGAAGGAGGACGTATTTTATTCGGGTTCAAGACTATATACACGTATTTTATTCGGGTTCAAGACTATATACACAAGTATTTTATTCGGGTTCAAGACTATATACACAGTATTTTATTCGGGTTCAAGACTATATACACAGTATTTTATTCGGGTTCAAGACTATATACGTGAGTATTTTCTTCGGGTTCGAGACTATATACGCGGCATTCTATACGGGTACAAGTGTGTCTACAGTATCTTTCTTCGGGTTCAGAATTATATACGGAGCATCCTCTACGGGTTCAAAATACACACGCAGTATTTTCTTCGGGTTCGAGACTATATACGCGGCATTCTATACGGGTACAAGTGTGTCTACAGTATCTTTCTTCGGGTTCAGAATTATATACGGAGCATCCTCTACGGGTTCAAAATACACACGCAAAGTATTTTCTTGGGGTTCAAATATTTCTTTTAGGACCGAAAATTCATATATGCAATATTTCCTACGGGTTCAAACAATATATGCAGTATTTCCCTTGGTTGCATACATACAATATTTTCTACAAGAGGCACGCCAAGAAATCATATGCAAGGATTGTGGAAGCGCCTACTCTTAAGGTTTACACCTACGTGAAAAAAAAAAAGAGAGAAAAGTACTCGAAGACATACCTGGAAGCCGGTTTCTCTTTGCCGCTAGTATGAAAAGAGGAAAGAATAAAGCGCAGGATGGGGAGAAAGGGGCTATATATATATATATATATATATATATATATATATAGGCGTGAAGACTTTGAAATAGGGAAGGATTTCCCTTTTACCAAAATCACGCGTGCAAGAAACGGGCCCACAAAGGGTGCGACTTCCCAATGTCGCCCAAGTCACGCCTGCAAGCACGGTTTCCAAGCTGCACCGGCCCCACCAATTGCGCCTACCTGCAAGCACGCACGGCTTCTACACTTTGCGCCGGTCCCACCAGCTAGCACACTCAGTTTCCCAACTCACGCCAACTTCCCAACGTCGCCCAAGCTGCACCAGGCCCACCAATTGTGCCAGCCTCCCGATTTGTGCAAAACTACCAGAGGCAAGGATTCCAAATCCTATTTATAAAAGGTCAGACAAGCCTCCTTCAATTTTCTTTACGGTTTGCTGTTAATAGTTTGTCACCATCTTATGCTTACCTCGCAACAAAGCCCCTGTTCCGAGCTAAGCAGGGGACTTAATGTTGATGGTGGTTCTTAGACAAGGGGTAAAATCGTAAAACCCCATGACCTAGTGTTACCCGCAACACATTAACTAAGAGCATTTAACTCAGGTGTAAACAATTAATAGGGGTATTTTTTCAAAATACCAGATTAGGGTTTTCAACACAGAACCCTAATTCCAAAACCAAGCCGCATACTGCGCACCATGGCAACAATGCCAAACCAAGCCGCATACTGCGCACCATGGCAACAATGCCAAACCAAGCCGCACCCTGCGCACCATGGCAACAATGCCAAACCAAGCGCATCTTGCGCACCATGGCAACAATGCCAAACCAAGCCGCACCCTGCGCACCATGGCAACAATGCCAAACCAAGCGCATCTACTGCGCACCATGGCAACAATGCCAAACCAAGCCGCATACTGCGCACCATGGCAACAATGCCAAACCAAGCCGCACCCTGCGCACCATGGCAACAATGCCAAACCAAGCCGCACCCTGCGCACCATGGCAACAATGCCAAACCAAGCCGCACCCTGCGCACCATGGCAACAATGCCAAACCAAGCCGCACCCTGCGCACCATGGCAACAAGGCCATATTTCCAAGCCGCTATGCCTTTGGCCCACGCCAAATATAGCGGCCCTAGGCTTGCAAGACTTGCAACTAGGTCAACATGGCCGTACGTGCCATTGGCACATGCCAACACGTATCGCAGGCCATATTTCCAAGCCGCTATGCCTTTGGCCCACGCCAAATATAGCGCCCTAGGCTTGCAAGACTTGCAACTAGGTCAACATGGCCGTACGTGCCATTGGCACATGCCAACACGTATCGCAGGCCATATTTCCAAGCCGCTATGCCTTTGGCCCACGCCAAATATAGCGCCCTAGGCTTGCAAGACTTGCAACTAGGTCAACATGGCCGTACGTGCCATTGGCACATGCCAACACGTATCGCGAGGCCATATTTCCAAGCCGCTATGCCTTTGGCCCACGCCAAATATAGCGCCCTAGGCTTGCAAGACTTGCAACTAGGTCAACATGGCCGTACGTGCCATTGGCACATGCCAACACGTATCGCAGGCCATATTTCCAAGCCGCTATGCCTTTGGCCCACGCCAAATATAGCGCCCTAGGCTCGCAAGACTTGCAACTAGGTTAACATGGCCGTACGTGCCATTGGCACATGCCAACATGTATCGCGAGGCCATATTTCCAAGCCGCTATGCCTTTGGCCCACGCCAAATATAGCGCCCTAGGCTTGCAAGACTTGCAACTAGGTCAACATGGCCGTACGTGCCATTGGCACATGCCAACACGTATCATGAGCCATATTTCCAAGCCGCTATGCCTTTGGCCCACGCCAAATATAGCGCCCTAGGCTTGCAAGACTTGCAACTAGGTCAACATGGCCGTACGTGCCATTGGCACATGCCAACACGTATCGCGAGCCATATTTCCAAGCCGCTATGCCTTTGGCCCACGCCAAATATAGCGCCCTAGGCTTGCAAGACTTGCAACTAGGTCAACATGGCCGTACGTGCCATTGGCACATGCCAACACGTATCGCGAGGCCATATTTCCAAGCCGCTATGCCTTTGGCCCACGCCAAATATAGCGCCCTAGGCTTGCAAGACTTGCAACTAGGCCAACATGGCCGTACATGCCATTGGCACATGCCAAACACACACCTTTTGGTAGCCTAACTTGCAAACCGTGCAACCTACCACCAAGGCATTCGCACATGCCATTGGCACATGCCAAACACACACACCTATTGGTAGCCTAAACTTGCAAACCGTGCAACCTACCACCAAGGCATTCCGCACATGCCATTGGCACATGCCAAACACACACGTTGGTAGCCTAACTTGCAAACCGTGCAACCTACCACCAAGGCATTTCGCACATGCCGTTGGCACATGCCACACACGCCACTAGCAGCTCACGGCATTACCACTTACGCTCGAGGTGCAACTCGCAACGAAGGCATTCGCACATGCCATTGGCACATGCCACATGCGTCCCTAGCAGCACCACTTGCACGCAAGATGCAACCAACACTCGAGACATCAACACAAGGCGGGGATGCTTTCTAGGGTTTTGGTTTGGCGGTCACTGACATGCGGCGTACACTACGCTCACATTAAGAAAGCGTGAAAAGGAATAAAGCGGTCAAATAAAGAGGAAATAATGGTGAAAACGTTCTCACCCATTAACACCATGCGATTACCACCTCCTCCCATTATTTCACCCTTTACTCTCTTCCTTCATGAGGTCGTCGAGTACGTTTCAAATCTCGACTTGTATAAATAGGTCTTACCTATTTCCACCGGACAACAAGTCTCGGTCGGGAGAAAAATACTACACTCTCGAAAGGCAACTTTGCAAGCTCTCCCAAAAGCTTCCACCTCTTGCAAGCTCCCAAGCTTTCACTTTCGATACAAGTCGAGATACTACTCTCCCCAGTATGCAGCCTCAACACCTTTCTTTGCTTCCCTCCCCAAATCAACCCTTCTCCTCCACTTTGTGACCGAAGCAAGTCCGGAACGACCATTTCTTGGTTTAGGCCGGACTTATGCAGTTGATCTCTCGAATCTATAAAGTGCTCACGTGCGGCACATTTGTTTAGGGTTTGAACCAGTTTCTCACTCACCAACCGAATTTACCGAAATCGGCAGAAACGATTTTTACCCATAAACAGTAGTATAAACAAGAGTTAAAGCTTAAAAGTGTATGATTACTCTGGGATGGGAACAATAATATTTTATAGTAGTAGTTACGAAGTTTTTACTCGGTGATAATATGATGGTCTCCAAACTCATTTAGGTTGACTCATTTATGCTAGAGGTATAAAATGGGAAATATACACTAATGCTCGACATATTTGACTAGCAGATAAGTCCTATAAACTAAAACATAAAAATTGTAGAATAACCTAATGGAGAATGTACCACAAATATATATTCCAATTAGAGATCATCAAGATATTATTTAGCTATAAGAGCTCCCTTCTGCAACACATATATTATCTCGATCATGAATTAGAAGACCACAAAGGGTAAGAAGACTACATAGGTGTCAAGAATTAGTGAAATGCTAAATTTCTAGGTATGATTCTATCGTGTTTGTATAAAAATTAATGAAAGTTAGGAAATGCAACATCATTAGCCGCACATACCATCCAAACCGAATAATAGATTGTGCCATGTCATGAAGTATTAATTGTGTTGAATCTACCAACAAGATAGCCATAGCGATCAAGAAGGATGACTATTTTTAGTTATATTTTACAAATTTAGTCATACTATTTACCATAACCAAGCTAGACACATACGTTTTCGATGCAGAATAATGGAACCTAAAAATCTCGCGCAATTGTAGAAGCAAGTGTAAAATGGAGATCCCAAGAAATAATTTAATTTGGTTTACATATTTTATTCTTATTTTGTATCTATTTGGATTCTCTCATTTATTAATTTAACTAGAACACTATATATGCAAATGTGAACACAAAAATGTTACTGGATAAAGGTTCGTGTTCTCACGAATATATGATCTCATAATAAGAATTGGAGACATAAAAGACCCAACGGGTAATTACACATAATTGTATCTAAATTAGCGTTGGAGATACCTGGATAAAAATCATATAATTGATATTTCATAATATCTTTAAGGAAAATGTCAAGCTAAAAATCATGTGTCGGATACAGAAGACTACGTGACGCTTGAGACTAATTAGAGGTTGAGCCGGGGCCGTAAGGCCCCGGTGATACCTAGTAAATATGAGAAAAAAACGGTCATGGTAGAAAAACGGTTTATAAATTGAGGGCATATCTGTATATCTTCCTTCCAAATAAATACAACCATTTTCAACTCTAAAAACACACCTTCTATACCCAAATAATCTAAAAATCAGAAGATCTTTTTTTATATATAAAAATAATGGTCGGTTCATCACAGACGCAAAATACTCCAATATAAATTGTTTCATCATCAAAAGTTCGCGGTACAAAGTATAGTCTAGATAAAGATAAATCTATTTGCATAGGTTGTGTAACATTAACGCTTGATATTGTCAATAGTACTCGACAACAACATAATACGCTTTCGGGGAATATTCATAAACATTTTAGTCGGGTAACTAGGAATATTAAAAAACGTGAGGCTAATGGGTTTTCAGGTCGTTTTGATATAATCAACAAAGATACGAACAATTAGGTAGCTTTGATGCAAATGAATCGGGAAGAGTGATCAGTGAATTGGTGATACTGAAGTCGGTATGGTAAGTCGCATTTCAAATTGTTTAGTTGATTTTTAAAACGTGTTATATTTATTGTAATAACTAATTTACAAATACTCAAACTACACCAGCCAAAAACTCAAGAGGGGTGACCAAGAGCAAGAACTTCGAGTTTCAAGCACGAAACCTGTTTTCACATCTCGGAAAGATGAATTGATATAACTCTAGTATATCAGGTACCAAAGGAGTCTTATGAAAATGCAGGGGATACCAAATACACCCAACTTTTTTGTTCGACAACCTGTATAGACAAAACTTAACACAATTACAAGAATATCAACTTAATGATCCTTGAAAATATGTATAGAGTTTATATCTCAACGTCTACTCAATCAGTATATATATAGACAACAGGTCCGTGAACCTGATTGTTAAGCAGAATACATGGACGGTCTCAAAAATCAATATCCAAGATCAATATAGTCGCATCCAAATTATTCAATCGGAATTCTGCCAAGTTGTTAAAATTTTTATCTATCTTTCAAGATACGAATTCTACAAGAAACTAGTTTCGTAATCGATTACAATTAAGAGGACTTATCTACGTAGACTGAATACGTACAAACCTGTGTAAATCCAATTATAAAAATAAACAATATAATACGAAAAAGGAAAAACACAAGACACCAGAGATTTTGTTAACGAGGAAACCGCGATAGCAGAAAAACCCCGGGACCTCATCCATATTGAACACCACACTGTATTAAGCCGCTACAGACACTAGCCTACTATCAGACTTCGGACTGGAATTTACTTGAGACTGAATCCATCCTCCAAGCGATTCAGTTAGTCGCGCTCCTTACGTATCTTGAACCTCGCAAGGTTCTACACAATTGATTCCTTTAGCTGACGTCCTTTACAGCCTAAGAGTTGCTTTAGCCGAAGTGAAGACTTTTGATACCAATCTTCCTCTAACATATAAGCCTATTTGATTTCCGTTTAAATCAAAGATCAAGGTATGGAAATTTGTTTGCAATAGCAAGCTAGCAACCTCACAAATCCGGAACTTACGACTCCAGTAGCCAAGATTCTTAACCACCTCTCTAGAACAATCGTCGAAAGATCAACTAAGATCAGTCTTTAGATATCTATCTTGAGGAATCACAAAGTCAGAGACAAAGAAACTTTGCACTATCTATCTTGCCTGAAAGGGATTATGAAAACCTCGATAACATAAAAGCAAGACCAGGATTCACGAACTATCAAGGTAAACATAGTCGGACCTGGCTTTATGAATCCCCAAGCAAAGTCTTTTTGGTCAATAGAGGCGAATCTAGAATTACCTAGGATACAAAGTGTCAGGGATTGATTTTCCCAGTTGATATGGATACTCTATTTATAGTTTTCAAAGACCATGGTTAGCTTAGAATTCAAGATAAGATAACTTGACAATCAAGAAAACAAAATAGGTCTTGAAACTACAATAGAAGACTATACACATAGGTTCGGTTAGACCGAATTCAGTAACCGTGCATAATGATTATTCAGTTTGGCAAGTTAACCAAAGAACTAAAAGCTACTTGATGTTCATTTAAACATCTAAAAAATTAATCATGATTCAAAGACATAAGTATTTTTAAAAAATCAATGAAGTCTTAGAAGTGTTTAAGAGATTTCTAGCAATGCTAAATATATTAAAGTAATAAGTCTTTGAGCATCTGCTAAATATTCTCAGGACAGTTGGTACAACGGTTCGTGAACCGGAAGGCTTGTTCACGAGTCAGGATGCAACAGTTCGTGAACCGAGTTCGCCAACCCTACTAGACCCCGACACTCAGTTGACCTCAGTTCGTGAATTGGGTTCGCCAACTGCTAGCCAATTAATCCAACCTATAAAATTCAGTTCACCACAGTTCTCAACCAGGTTCGTGAAATGTTCCTGACTGAACTTATGGTTTGCGAACTGGTTCACCAACCTTCATGTATTTCTGAATCTCAGATATCTATGGTTTTCTAACTAGGTTCGCCAACATACATTGAGTAGAAATTGAGTAAGTTCATATATCTCTCTTTTAATGATTGAACCATTCCCAAGTGATATAATCATTCGCATGGCAAATTTTCAATTGATCCACAAATTAATTCATATAACTAACATTGTTATGGACCTTTGAACATCTAACCGCTAAATCATATTTTGAGATTTTTTACAAGAGAAGCTTGACTCGAAACATCTTCTTTGTTAATCTACTATAAGTCATACGACATAGTCTCAATAGATAGAATGATGGTATAGTTATTAAAATATAATGGTTCAGTCTTCACATACCAGATACAGAAATTCTCCAAAATATCTTCTTCGATCTTCAGTCTTCAAGGGTGATCTCTGATACTCAACTACAATCCTAACCTATCCGAAACTTGACTTAATAGACTAGAAATCAAGATATAGTTTTGATCACCTAAAATTGACAATAAGATTGAGATAGAAAAACTTGTAGGTTCAACCGAGAAATTATCTAACACCTTACGTGAATACTTATCCTTCTCAAGGGTCTCCTTAATCTTTACCAAAAACAACCTCAGACCCTCTACCTAACACTAGTGGATTCCCACATGGTAATCCTAATTTTAATGATAATGGAAATGGAGAAAGATGATGGACCGGGTATCAAAAGAGCAACAACAACAAAAAACAAACAAAAAAACAGAAAGACATCTCAAGATACTGCACAATCATCAACTTCAGAATTCATTTATCAAGAAATTTCTGAAAAACAAAAAAAGACCGATCTTGTTAAAATAGTAGAGCGGAAGAAAATGGTTGCAAAAACAAAGAGAGGTTGTAAGGTGGTCGAACAATTTTTTTTTAATGCGCACATGAAAGGAATTATGGGAATGAAAATGTTAAAGATGAATCCTGCCCAACCACGACTCTGGCAAGACGAATTTGATAAAATTCAAGCATAGAAGGAACGAGTAAGCCCAACAACAATTGACATTGATTCTGATAAATAGGATGACACCTTATATGAGGATAAAAATAATGCCATTACACTTGTATAATTCTTAGTTTTAAATTCTGGATGTAATGGTTAGTTTTAGATTAAATGTAATCATTAGTTTAAAATTCAATGCAATCCTTAGTTTCGATTTCGGTTTTTTTTTAATCCAAATTACATAAATCAGCATAACAAATTAAATCACATTAATATAACTAAAACGATAAAGTAACAATGGGCAAAATTCTATAAGGATTTCTTCTTTCGACTTCGGCCCAATTGTGCGTAGTGAGATCTTCCCTTATTTATAAATATAAATCTATGTTTTGAATTCTCTTTTCTACCATTCTATAATCTCTTGCGGGCACACCACGAAGGGATTGAACTCCTTTCCTCGGATCATTTTCTGGATAACTTATCCAACCGGTATCCCGTAGGGTCTCCTTAATTACCATATCATGCAAAATGATGCAGGTGAGCATAACCATGTTCGTTTCTATTGGTTTAAACGAAGGATATGATCCATAAATTATATGGAACTTCTTCTTCAAAATTCCAAATGCTCATTCAACATCCTTCATACTCTCCACCCGCTTCTTGTTAAAATACCTTTATCACGGTTCTTATCGTGTTCGGGTATCTCAGCGTAAGCTTGTACTAAAGTTAGGATAAATTTCGTCTTCCCAGAAATACCTCATGCTAAAGTTGAAACGATTGGAAGCGATTTCATACTTGATTGTGGAAACTTATGCAAAAATTGATGTTTTCGGGGAGATTAAAAATATATGACATATCCAACAATCATGAAAGCCGCCTCCTCGAATATTGGTTGGTTTTGAGTAGTGGCCCTTATGCTGACCTTTCCAAGCATAAGGATATTTACATGCAATCGGGGCTACCTAGCATTAGGAAAAGCCTCTCTTCGCATTTTCAAATAGCCGTTTGACATCATCTTGTATTGATGTAGTGATGAGTGCCAAATAGTGCATATTTATACACCTCAACTCTTTACTCTTTCTTAGCTTCTCCACCCTAGAAGCTAACTTAGAGAAAAGCTAAAGCTAGGGTTTACCTCTCCATCGAAGCACGACACGGTGTGGGCGAGATTCGAGTATGGGTATTGATTGATTTATTATTTAATTCCTATTTTTAATTCAATTAGGGTTTGGGAATTTTGAATGAATGGCATGTATAAATATTGATGTTTGTTTGCAGGCTGCTAGCGTGCTTCATTGTAGGTTTAATTTGAGTTTTATTTCATTTTGATGTTTTAATTTAGAATTGCTATGAAACCTAATGATCTCAATTATGTTGAGTTGTTCTTGAATGTTTAATGTATCAAATATGCTCAATATTTATCACCTCAACTCTTTACTCTCACGGTGCATACCAAAGCCATGGATGCCTTGAGTTGAGAGTGATTCGGCTCTTGCTTGAATGATTAGTGCTAACCCTTGACTAGTTGTACTTAGTTAGACAACTGGTTTTGATGAATTGAGCTGGCCAGTGAAACTCCTTAAGTGAAAAAGCTAATGATAAGATTGACACATTACCCTTAGCTTCCACGGGAACTTTCAAAATTGAACACATGATAGGGTTAGTGGTGGATTTGAGACCTTAGCATCGATCTTTTACTTAGTTTAGGTTCACTTGACACACAAAATATCTTTGTTACATTGTTACATTTTGTCACTCGTTATCACTAGAACTCGGTAGTTAGCAAGCCGTAGAATCAACTAGAGCACACCCTCGTCTCGTGGATCGACCCGTAGCGTCTCCAAAGACGCCGTGCGGTATCACCTAGGCTTCATTTTATACATCTTTACGGGCCACCAAGTTTTTTCAACTGGCTGATTGTTTGGCTTGACTTTCTTGTTTTCACTGAACATATTTACTTCACTGTACATATTTATTTTGTTTTTCTTGTTTTTAGTTATGTTTTAGTGTGACATAACTTGTATCTTGGCTATTGATACATATTTATTTCACACCTTGCATTGTTAATTTTAGCCTTATGTTAGTAAGCTTAGCCTGTCATTCCATATGTTATTGCCTTTGTGATTCCTTGTGTTAGTATTCCATCTGTTATTCCTTGTGTTATAACTTAGCATCATACATACATGTAATTTCCTTTTGTTCTTGTTTAACCTTGTGCTTGTAGTCATCATAATTAGCTCTGTCACTTAGTGTGATTATTCGTAGCTTGCACTCACTTTGCATCCGAGCTACAACTTAATAAGTAACTTTGTAAGCATCTTTGCCTTATCCCAGTCCAGTCAAGTTTGCCTTAACCTGCACAAGTTTGACTGTGGAGTGCCTGTGATGTGCACTGGTGGTTTGTTCTCTAAACCTATTTTTTTTACTGTGTGTATGCATGATTGAGTGCTAGATTTTGAACCTCAAGCCATTTGCCAAATGGGTTGAATTGAACCCACATCATGTGCACTATAACTTTGTGCATTCTCTCGAGTTGTGTTTAGCTTTGACCTGAGCATAACTGTGCAAACCCCCCCTGACAATTTTGTGAATGGGCCCATCAATCTAAAGCTGAGCCCCATAACCCCAAAGCAATCACACAGGCTAACTAAACACAAGTTGAAATTTTGTCACAAAAGCATTTGTGTAAGCTAAACCCATACAGGCTTGCACATACATCGGGCTTGCACCATCAAAAACTACTCGACGATTTAGGAGTTGATATTTTCTAAACAAAGCTGAGCCCACGGTTCCACTAGGCTTTACAAACTTGGCTGTCTTTGTTTTCACAAATCTTGGGCTTCAAACAACAAATCCCAAACAAACCAAAACCAAATTGAGCCCACAACAACTTGGGCTTCCCACATAAACCAAAGCTCCCAACAAAACCAAATGAATCCCATTGAAACCAAATCCCAATAAACCAAAGCCCACATAAACCAAACTAAATTTTGAGTTCAATTTGAGTCGGGATTTTTTTAGGCAATCTGCTTTAGAAAGGCAATCAATCGAATCTAGTTTTCTAGGCTTTGTTATATCTTGCATGATTTTAGACAGGTCTAGGGAAAACCATGATAATCCAATGTACGAAGTGTCTAGAAGTGATTATTGGGACCATAATCCTTTGCACACATGCATCATTCACCACAGTGGGGAGATGAACAATTTTATACTCCCCAACTCCTAGTTGCAATCAACAATGGATACACTCATGGAGCTAAATGCTAGGCTTGAAATGAATGCAATGCATGACCATCCATATAGCAACATGTCTAAATTTCCCTTCTCTAGTGAACCTCATGCACAACCATACATTGAATATCCATATGAGGAATGCATACCCACTAGTGAAGACTCTCCTTCAATGGAACAACTCAAGATGATTCTTCAAAGGAACTTTGATTGAGTTACAAAATGATAGGATTGAAAATAGTGTTTCTAGTCTTACTCATGCAACTAACATTGAATATGAACCTAATCTAGAGGTAGATGAGTACACTAAAAAATACTACAATTTTGAATGGAGAGATGGATTTTTGCTATGATGATGATGACGATGATGAATATGAAGAGCATGTGTATTTTGAAAATGTAATAGAATTTTTAGGTTCGTGACATTAAGTGTCTCTCTTGTGAACCCTATGAATGATGCTTCTTGATATTCATGCATGTGATATTGATGTGGAACTGTGCCATTGTCTGTGAAAATGAACATGATTTACCCTCTTTTGACTTTAGGAAAGTGTGTGATGGTGCCAATGATTTTATAAATGAAAACAACTTAGATGCACCTAACCTCTCTCTGAGTCACAAATTGAAACTCTTCCACCAAACCTAGGTGTGTGTACATATCGTCTTTTGGGTTGATCCTCAACTCTTTATTTGTTGGTTTATGGTGAATTTTCATTGTATATATCAGTAGGACTTGTAAAATTTTTCTTTTCTTGATTCGGTTGAGTCTTCTTGCACATATATTATGCTAATCCGATATGATCTCCGTTGAGAATATTGGATTCTAGCCTTGACGAATGAAGCTCAACCTTGCTCCGCCGACATCCGGTAATCTCTTCCCTTTTATCTTTTCGCATAGTTCTCATGGTATGTATTTGTTTAATTTTTCCTATCTGTTGACCCATTGAGGACAATGTTTGATTTAGGTTTGGGGGTGTGATTTGCATTTAGAGTTTTTAGTCTTTTATTTCACCTTTTATTAAAAAAAAAAAAAAAAAAAAAAAAAAAAAAAATTCAAAAATTCAAAAACTTTTTGCAAATAAAAACCTCCAACTTTTAGAGATTTTAGAGTCACTAGCATGCTTCTAGCTATGTTTACATAGAGAATCGACGAAATAACGAAATTGGAAATGGGAGAACACAATCGGGTTTCTTAGTTGATTAGAGGCGTTAAAGTTGGATTTAACCATCTTAGGAATACCGACCTTCACTCTTTGTGACTTTCTAGAAAAGCTTTTAGAGTGTGTGTTATACGTCAATTAGGGTAGGAATGGTGAGCTACCCAACTTCGCACCACTTTCAAGCACTACTTTTGATCTCTTGAGTGCTAATTCCGTCAATCATGAGGGTGACGTCTAAAGATGAAAACTCCTTCTAAATACCGATTTGTAGTTAGCATCATTCTCTCTCTCAACCAAGACCCATAGAAACACATCAAATGAGAATCGAGAATATTGAAAGAAAAATTGATATAGTCCAAGGTTTATGTGCAACAAAGAAAAGAAAATAAGATGAGAATTAATGAAGTTTGTGAAAATTTAAATTTTATCGTTGTTAGTGTTTGTAACCAAAAAAAAAAAAAAAAAAAAAAAAAAAAAAAAAAAAAAATTGTAGTTTATTTTCTGTGTCTAGTTACCACAAAGTTAAAAAAAAAAAAAAAAAAAAAAAAAAAAAAAATTATTAAGTTTTGTGAAGTTGGAAGTTCGTCATCAATAGTTGAAGACCAGAAGACCGAAGATTGAAAGGCGTTTCTATGGTCTCTTATGAGAGAGTGATATTAATTGCCGATCGGGTGAGAAGTGAGTGAGTACTCCCACCCTTACTAATGGTTGATTTTCCCTTCTTAGAGATCATGACTTTGGCTACATCCAACGGTCGCTGCCCTCACTATACATCATTTCTTGATGCTCCGTGCAACACGAGATCACTCCAAAACCGGCTCCTCGAGTTCGGATCTCTTGACTCCATCCGACGCTCGCTAGGCCATTCCCATCGACTCTTTGACCCGTTCAACAACAAATTCACCCATACCCTATACCCCTATTCGATCGCTTTCTCTTTCTTCTCAAACAACCCCTCTGCAAAACCCCGGAGCGGAACTGCTCCTCCATCTCTTCACCCGAGCCAACCTCAAGCACCCTACGCAAAGGCTATTTAGTTTTCTCTTTCTTAGCTTCTCCACCCTAGAAGCTAAGTTGAAAAAAGCTAAAGCTAGGGTTTACCTCTCCACAGAGGCGAGATTCGAGTATGGGTATTGATTGATTTATTATTTAATTCCTATTTTTAATTCAATTAGGGTTTGGGAATTTTGAATGAATGGCATGTATAAATAGAAGAAGAAACTGTGTGTTTGGGTTACGCCTGGGCTAGCCAGTGCTTCATTGTAGGTTTAATTTGTAGTTTTATTTCATTTTGATGTTTTAATTTAGAATTAGAAACCTAATTCTCTGATTGTGATCTCAATTATGTTGAGTTGTTCTTGAATGTTTAATGTATCAAATATGCTCAATATTTATCACCTCAACTCTTTACTCTCTGAGTGCATACCAAAGCCATGGATGCTGTAGTTTCTGAGTTGAGAGTGATTCAGCTCTTGCTTGAATGATTAGTGCTAACCCTTGACTAGTTGTACTTAGTTTGTACATAGCAACCTTAGCTGATGAATTGAGCTTGCAGGTGAAACTCCTTAAGTGAAAAAGCTAATGATAAGATTGACACATTACCCTTAGCTTGAACAAAAACGAATTGACACAAATTTGAGGCATACCCTTTGTGATCTTTTACTTAGTTTAGGTTCATAGCAACCAAAATATCTTTGTTACAAAACGTTATCACTAGATATTTTAGAGCACACCCTCGTCTCGTGGATCGACCCATTACTTGCCGCGTCTCCAATAGACGCCGTGCACTTGCGGTATTGCTTCATTTTATACATCTTTTGCCATGTATGGACCAAATGGGTTGACTATAGTTTCTAAATGCCATATAAATGTATTCACATGAATTTGTTGGCATACCATAACTCAAAATCCTTAGAGCTTCAGTGAATTTTTATTTAGGACTATTTCCTCATACATTTCGTGCATGAAATTGATAGTTGAATTTATGATTCACCCAACAAATCTCTCCAATAAACTTAATAACCAAGTGATATGGCATACGAAAGCGACGTTGAAAATCTTAATCAGAGTACACACATTCGTTGATAAAATAATCACACATCATTTTTGATGTCATTCCTCTCGAAATCTCCACATATATCTTCTTGTAAAAACTGCTACTGGTTCTGGAATTCGCAGTATTTGTCCCATGTATAATTGTCTCGTATTGTTGGTAATCGTACTCTCATCATCTGAATCTTCATCCATTTGATTCAACTGCTGCATCCACGTTTGTTGCTGTAGAGGAATATTAACGCATCTTAGTGTGTTTCCTCATTTCCAAATTAGGATCCATAAAGAAAAAGGAAACCTTAATTGCAATGACCGAAAACAAGTAATATATTGAATAAATTAGAGGTATATTTGTGAAAATAACAAATCAATAGAAGTTTTTTGTGTTAAATGTCGATGACATGAGATTTATATAGGTAGGACGGAGATATATTCGTTGGATAATGTAGAATTTGTCGTCTATAGTTGAGCCGGGCGGCTCAACTTGATCTGAAACTCGGCTCTAGTTGAACCGAGCATCGGCTCAACCAAGGACGATCTCTCTAGTAGTGACGACTGGCTCTAACATCACCGACATACCTTTTTTTTTTCCACTATGAGAAGATGAGTTTACTCGTCACTAGATGAATCAGGAACCTAACTTGGACATGAAGTTTTTATTGCAGAATCAGGAGTACTATGTCTGTCAGGTATGTTGTAAGAGATAAGAACAAGATATCTGATCCTATAAGCATAAAAAAAGGTAAGAGCATTAGTTCAGATTTTCAGTATGTTGACAATATCCCATAAAATATTCAAGACTGGTGTACGGAATACTTTCCCATATGTACTTCACTTATTTAATCAATAAAATTTACTATTTTGAATAAATAAAAAAATTGCTCTGACGGACTTGTTTAAAGTCATCGTTTTTGCTAACATACTTGACACCCTCATACTTTGCCCATGATATGGCGCTAATATAAACCCTTTACCTGAGTTTTTATCCCTACTTATCAGATGACATGTTTCATTCTACCTAAGAAAATTACAAATAAGATATATGTCGTACAAAGAGACTTCTGGTGGGGTAAAAACTCAGACACTGGAGGTTTATATCCTAAAGCCTGGACCAATCTATGTAAACCAATGAAAGTAGTGGGCTTAGGATTTAGAGATGCTCACAAATTCGATTTAGCAATGATTGCAAAATTAACTTGTGTTAGAGCATAGCTCGGTTGAACCCACCAAGCGTTGGTATGTCAAGTTTGGTTGTCATATTTTAATGAATCAAAACTCAATTAAAGAGTCGCTTGATTATATACTAGAGACAACTTCATATAGGTTAGGCTAGAAATATTAGGATAATGAGACATACAAGTATTACTCGAAGACTTGAAGAATGTGAAGAAGTAACAAGATACATCGACGACGACATCATCCTTCCTCTTGAGGTTAGTAATATTTTGACTTGAACTGTTTCATTCCCAATGTATCTTTCAAGTCGTGCTATATTGAAAACATAACTGCGAAGCTTTGAATGATTATACTCTAGCAGACATAGTGTTAAGGAATTAGAATACGAAGTATAACGCCTATCTTTTGAACTTCGTATATAAGACATCGACATAATCGTTTGAATGATATTGTGATTATGTGTATGGGTAAAGGTGAAGATTTCATCCTAGGAAACAATGTTTACATTCGTGTAAAGGAAGTACATTCATGAACTTGTTTTATGAATCGAAAGGGAAATCACTAGGCTTATTGGTATTGTTATTCATTACATATCTTTGGATTACCAATATGTGTGAGTTAGTAGAACCGATCATAACTTGTTATGTATCTTGGTAAAACTAGTCATAATGCCCGACTTATGTATTGGTATGACTTTTATTAGTGTAACCGATCCTAAGTAATCACCTTAGATGGTATGATCAATATTTGTAATTGGTGTAACCGATCCTGGTAATTGGTATGACCGATCACAAAAGATTTGTAATCGATCGTTGTAATTGGCGTAACCGGTTCTGGTAATTGGTGTAATCGATCCTAGTGACTAGTGTAACCAATCACAATTAATACCATGAGAATATGATAACCGGTCCTTGTAATTGACGTAACCGATCCTGGTAACTGATGTAACCGGTCCCAGTAACCATATTAAGGTAGAACTGATCCTTGTGTTTGGTAGAACCGTAAACCCATGATTAGTGTATTGATATTTGATCAATCACATAGTTCTTGGAAATCAGATGAACCAGTTCTAACTTGTTTGGGAGTGTGGTATAATCGGTTCCAAGATTGTAAATATGAAAAAGGATTTACAAAGAATAAGATGTCTACATACTTTGAACATGTTCTGTAACTCTTATCTTTTATTGTTCAAAGATATTCCTTAATAACTAAAGGAGATTCCGGACCGAACTAAGTTGAGAATCTTTTAATTAAGGTTGTTAATTTTATATGCTTTTAATTACCAACAATTAAAATGCATATCTCTGGAAAATAAAAATTGGTAATGTGCATTTACTAATTGGAGATTTTCTAGTGAGATTTCGGTTAATATTGGACAGAGTATTTCCAAAAATCATGAAAACCGATTTGGAAATATATTGCATATCTTAAGAATATTTCGGTTTTGGAAATTCCTTGGTCTATGAATACCCAAGTTTGCATTTCGTGCAAATTATCCTAAGAGCTAGCAAAACTACCTTGTTGTGTTGTTACTGGTGGAGCCGTCTATTCGGAGAGGAAAGTACCCGAATTAGGCAAAATCTCTTACGACCGCTCGTTTAAAGACTTTTGTGGGATCAAGAAGCTCTACGAGTACCGTTGGTGGGAAACTAGATAATTGCAGTGTTATTAGTTTTCGATTTGATTTGATTGACTAACGGTTGTTGAACTTTGATTGCACCTAGTTTGTTTATTCTTGAGAATCTTCTCTTATGATATAAGATTCACTCAAACTAGATCGAAGTATCAACGAGATCTTTAGAACTGTTTGTAGATCTAAAGACGTCTTGTGATAATCCATTGTTTACAGACTCCGTTCTGTGTGTGATTGATCACAAGAGATTCAAGTTGTGGTGTGCAAGTGTTTAGTGAAGATTTAAGAAGATTTGAAGACAAATAAGATTCTCTTTATTGGGTTCATAATCTTTGGTGTGCACAAAACTTGATCGGCTGGGATCCAACTATAATCAGTTTATCCTTGATAGATTTGATTGATTAGTTGCGTAGATCGGCATTATTATATAGTATCTTGATAGATCCTATTTTTGATTGCAAAATCTAAACTCTGCTACTTTGGTAGTTATTGGATAAATAGATCTAAACCCGACAAAGGATTTTATTGGATTAAACATAAGAGCCTTTGTCTAACTCATATCACTGAGATTGAATAGAGTTGTTACCGAACAGATTTGTTGTTCCTTTCTTTGTTTGGAATACGAACCAAAGGAATTGTTCCAGTGCGTGCACTTATTGAATGTCAGAAGCGCAGGGATACTGAAGAAACTAGGTGAACTATAGGTTTAGTTGCTTGGTCTCAACTATACGAAGTTGGTTTGATTTTGTATAACGACTTAATTCTGAGAGTATTCAATTCTGGACTAGGTCCCGGGGTTTTTCTGCATTTGCGGTTTCCTCGTTAACAAAATCTTGTTGTGTCATTTACTTTTGTTTTCCGCAATTATAATTGTTGTTATTATAATTTAAAGTAAATTACACAAACGTTAACTCCGTATTACTTGATAGTGATCCTATAGAGTTTGGTTAATTCCGAACCTATTATCAAGTAATCACACTTTGATTGTTGCATTGTCTCGATCTCGTATCCGTAGACGATCACACAAAGTGTGAATACCGATTCGTTGCATTGTCTCGACTCAGTCCATAGACAATCACTTTCGATAAGAGGACTTATAGGTGGAAAAGTTTAATATTGTGGTATATTTGGGTACCCTCATCTTTTCAACTTGGAGACTAGTTCAGGAACCAGACTCCTTATGGGGAAAAACATTGAAACCAATATATTTTAAAAGAAAAAGCCTTTAACAGTAAAACCACCGGATAAAGTTTCTTGGACTTGGAAGTGCTTATGAAAAGGATTAGAATTCATAAACCAATATTGTATGTGGGAAGTAGGAAATAGACTTAGTACCAATGTTTGGGAGGACAACTAGGTCCCAGGTATAAATGGAAATCTGGCCTCTTATCGCAACCCGCTTAACAATTCTATAACTCTTGTGGCAGATCCTATAGATCCTATCACTAAAAATGGAATTTCACCCTTATTTATGATTAATTCCCCGTGGACATAGCTTCACAAATCTGTAGTATCTACCTGTTCCTAGACAAAACAAATTCTCAAAAACAAGATAAGCTTAGATGGACCTTGACAAAATCTGGCCTTTACATTGTTAAATCAATGTATGATAAACTTAATGAGGTAGGAACAAATATTGTAAGTGTATCGCTACCTAAAATTTTTCGGAAACCTCTTTGGAAACTGAACATATCACAGAGATTAAAATGTTTTTTCCCCCTAAGAATGCATTCAGAGTGCCCTAACTACTAATGTTAAGTTATACAGAAACGTTAAAGACTGAACATTTGTTATTTCATTGTAGGTATGTAAAAGCTGTCTGGGAACAAGAACCAAACCCAATCATAATCCAGTTTGACCCATCTACTAGCATCCTTGACTTATGTTAAAAATTGGTTCCACAACTCAAACCAGGTGATAAAAACATAGTTACTTCTTACTAAAATATGGTTTATTCGGAAAGAAAGGTGCAACAAAGTTTTTGAAGAAAAGTCTAAAACAACTTCTCAGATGTCTAAAAAAGTCCAGATACACATTATGGGTTGGTTTAGAAAAAAATCACATAAGAAAGACAACAATAGCTCTAATAAGAAATCTAAAATTTCGTTGACAGCTCCAGAGCATCACTGTCTTAAAACTAATGTGGACGCAACCCGGATCTATGAATTTTCTTATTTTAGCTATCTTTAATTCTAAGGGATGACACAGGTGAATTCGAAGGAGGAAGATCAGAACCATCATCAAGCACAGGAAAAGAACATAAAAAAAAATGTTGGTTTAGAAGCGGAAGTTGTATGCATCCTGCAAGCAACCTACTGAGCAAAAGAAAAGAACATCAATCATCAATATTGAAGGTGATTTGAAAGTCTTATTAATTACCTCAATTTCAACCCCTCAGAGGTCTCTTGGTGCAGCATAAACATTTTGGAGGAAGCGGATAAAGGGGCAAACTCTTGTTCAAAATTTTTGGGTTTTTCTTTTGTTACCAGGACAAGAAACTCAGTTGCAGATTCCTTAGCAAAATTTGCAAAAACTGTAAACTCTAAATTGGATTGGACTCACAATCCTCCGGCTTGTGTTAATTAAAAACTTCCAATAGATAAATCTAATATTAGGAGGAATCAGTCATCTATATTAGACGACTCTACTACCTTTGTAACTCAGACTCTTTACGAGTCTTAATTGAATCTAAATAACTAAAATTCACAAAAAAACAAAAACAAACTCCAGTATAACCGGTCCTATGACCAAACAAACCCATTTCCTCCTAGTGAGCCGGATATCATCATACACAACATTGCCGTTTCCCGACCAGTCCATCTTTTTGCTTTTGGTAGGGATTTACGAATCTGCTTCCACTGAATGAGTCATAGTCTTTCAGGCAATGTAGTTAATTTCGTCCGAAATGCCGATATTGTCGATATTTAACCGGTATTCACCGAAATATAGTGTTTCGGTCCGACCGATATCGATTCAAAACCGATATGGGCTGCATTGCTTTTAGGACATGCTTTCCTCGGTAGGTCCTACGAATTTCAGATCCTCGTGATAATATCATAAATGCGGGACACAGTAACAGTTGCATGTAGGTGTACGCGTCACCATATCGACCCAAAAAGGACCCCCGGCCTCGGTCCTTTCACATTTTCAGTCCCATCTCATGAATTTCTTCTTTGCCTCTGCAACAAATGAAACGAAGAGTTGAAATCATCCATCACAGAAGATCAAGTTTCAAGACGAACGGGGTTTAAAGACGATCATAAACATGTCGTAATACAAGTTATATAATCCGAATGAGAAACCGATTTCATGAGGATAGTTGGTGGAGGAGGAATTACTACTGTTGGAAGACTAAAACGAAGGTCTAAAATGATGATGATTCATAATTCTGATAGTGTCGGTGGTGTTGTATTTCGACGGATACTGACATTGATACTGTTTTTTGCGTTCGTCGGAGTTCCTAGTTTGTATCTTTATTCAGCTGTCTATCATCCTTTTCACTTTCTTCCTCATTCTTCATCAAATAATCTTCTCACTGGTTCTGCTTTCTCTTATAACATCAATCATTCTGAGGTGAGTTAGTAATTTACCATTTTCTGCTCTTTAATTTTTGAAATTTATTAGTAAAGTTTGTTAAGAGCTTAAAACACTAGTTAGGGTTTGTGCAATTGTTGCCAAATGTGGGGTGTTTCAGCTAAATTTTGCTGTAATCAGCAAAAAAAGGAAGCATCTTTTTGTTGTTCTAGACTTGATTATGCAATGCACACACATTGCTTGACAAATTGTCAGCTCATTTTGGTGTATTGACTTGATTTTGCAATACAACACATACATAGCTTCACAAATGGGTGCCACATTTCATCTCAGTTTGATGTATTTGGCAAAAAGGAAACACCTTTTTGTGATTCTAGACTTGATTCTGCAATGCACACACTAGATGAATGACATGGTCAATTTACTTTGCACATGACAAAAGAGGGTACTCAAAATTGATTTCTCTATGTCGAATACTGAGCAACAGAAGCTCATTGGGAATCATACCATAGTTGATGATAAAGCCCATGATAACTAGACTTGATTTTTACTCCCCTAGTTGGACGTAAACTCTGTCCGCTGATTAGCTAATTTGTGGACCAGTAAAAGCAGTTTCTCCTGAAAGTAAGGGTGATACATTGCCATTGTTTGGTGTCGCCTTTAAGTGTCAACTGTACTTAGACAGATGATGCACAATGTGTGAATGGGAATATCATCCCTTGAAAATTAAGTAAGAGCAACAAATCGAGAAACTATTAGTGGTTGATGTGAGATTGTATATGGTTATGTATGTATCTTTCTATTTTTGCAATTTGGTTTTGTCTGATCTCTTTCTGCATTAATTCTGCAGGATAGTGAGGAAGTTAGGTTGGAAAGAGTTTTAAAAGAGGCAGCAATGGGTCAAAGAACTGTAATCTTAACTACGTTAAATGAAGCATGGGCAGCTCCAGGTTCTATTTTTGATCTCTTTCTGGAGAGCTTCAGGATAGGAGATAACACTAGTAAACTTTTGAATCATTTGGTGATTATAGCTTTGGACCAAAAGGCATATAGTCGTTGCTTGGCTGTTCATAGCTACTGCTTTCCTCTTTCTACCCAAGGAATTGATTTCTCTAAGGAGGCTTATTTTATGACCCCCGAATATCTGAAGATGATGTGGAGACGAATAGCATTTTTATTGTCTGTTCTTGAGATGGGATACAACTTCATTTTCACGGTAATTTCTTTATGCTTGCTATGTATTGCAGCTGAGTATATCTCTGAAGTTACATAATAATCTTTATGACTGTTCCGAGAGAGTTTTTCTCCTCTCATTTCAGTTACACATGTTATATATGTCTTCGATCTCAGGGTTATAACATTCTTTTACTGCTCTTTGATAATTTGCTTTCATTTTTTTCTCCGCTATGGGTGAATCATTAATTGTGCTGTTATCTTGTGTTATGATTCATTCCTTCGTTAAGTTTGCTCAGCATTATCAATTTCCTATAACTTTCTGAAACGTAGAAGTATTTGATCAAAATCACAGTACACCTCAATAATATTCCATAGCTGTTAGTTATACATTGATTTCCTTCTGTTTAATCCTATATCTTTAAATCTCTCTAGATTCCAGGACCCATCAACTTTCCATGTCTAGTTCCGGGAAACATATTATACATCGGTAATGGAATTGTTTATTCAAATACTGTGTTTTTAAATTTTCAATGTTTGATGTAAACTCAAAATTTTAGGAGACTAGAAAGTGGAAAATTTGGCAAGGTTGGTGGGAATTTTCCTCATATTTCTTCTTAAAATAGGTAGTGGGGCATCGCTGAACAATAAATTATGGATGGGAAATACATTAGCTGTACATCAAATCCCAAATTGGGATTTACTGAAACAATATGCTCCACTCTATCCCATTTGTTCGTTTTTTTATTGATATCTAAAACCAGTTTCTTACACTTGTCACCACAGTAATTTTCCTGGAACTAGAAGTGTGTGTTTCTCATGACCATGCTGATCTTGAGACCTCTAGTCCTCGAACCTACCTAAGATAAGAGATGATGGACTTGTGGATGGTATCTGGATAGGATGTGCCTTACATGTAATAATAATTTTAAGATAGTTTTAGAAGACCTTTAAAGCATTCGATATCCTAGAACCATATCTATTTTTTACATTGGGGATATTCATACTGCATCTTGTAACCATTTTGGGTAAATCAATTTGTCGCTTTTTGTATCGTATTTCATCCTGGGTAGGTCTTTCTTGGTTACATATTGTACCCTTTTCAATGGTTTTTCGGTTGGTTATTCTTCTCTAGGATGCTGATATCATGTGGTTCCGGGACCCGTTTCCACGATTTTATCCAGATGCAGATTTCCAGATCGCATGTGATCTCTTCTTCGGCAGTTCTTACGACCTACAGAACCGACCAAATGGTGGGTTTAACTATGTCAAGTCCAATAACCGAACAATAGAATTCTACAAGTTTTGGTACTCCTCAAGAGATATCCATCCAGGATACCATGACCAGGATGTGCTTAATATGATCAAATTTGATCCATTTATTATGGAGATCGGACTGAAAATGAGGTTCTTAAATACTGCTTACTTTGGTGGGTTTTGTGAGCCAAGCAAAGATTTAAATCAAGTATGTACCATGCATGCAAATTGTTGCTTGGGTTTGGATAATAAGGTTCACGATTTGAAGATCATGCTCGATGATTGGAGAAAGTTTTTGTCTTTGCCTCCAACTCTGAAGAGATCAAATCTATCTGCTTGGCGGGTACCGCAAAATTGCAGGTATCTGTTTCTTTCTGTTTTCATGTAATCTGGAGTTGTCAATTTTTCTTTTGTTTTTTTTTTTGCTCATAAAAGTTGTTTGGTGGTTGCAGCCTTGCATCTCTCCACACGAATAACTTGCCGATGGAGAATGTAGAAGAAGGAGAAGTAGGAGAAATAGGAGACACACAAAACTAAATCCATATAGGTATGGTATGTGGCCATTTAAATGGATGCCTTTTAACATTTTCTCTGATCAGTAGGTGTTTGATTGATACATTTCCATGTGCTCGAAACAACATACATCTTATCTTATCTTATACTAATATAAAGAAAAGTGCTATTTTTGGTGAAGCCTTTTCACATGACAATAATACCCCCATTAACTAAGCTTTTAGTTAATATTTGTATATTTGTAGGAATGTCATTGTTTTAAAAATAAATCAAAAAATTAAATTTTTAAAACTTAGATATCTTTAAAAATATACATCGCACATGATTTTTGCAAAATTAATATATTTTGAAAGCTTTTTAAATTATCTACGTAATGAGTACAAACAAGGATATTAAATTTTTATTTTAAGATTTTTTTCCATTATTATCAAATTTGGTTTTTGTTAAAAGAATCCAATTCAAGTGAGGATATTAAATTTTTATTTTAAGATTTTTTCCATTATTACAAATTTAGTGAGTTATAATCATTTCATTCCATAAAAATATCTGCGAAACCTAAGATGGAAAGATTTGCACATTTTTTGTATAGATTAGAATATAGCAAACATGGTTTGTTTACATTGATCTCCTGTACAGATTATAAAGTACATCAGAGAGTAGTGAAAAGTTTTTAATTGTTAACATCTGCCACATAGACATCTACACCGCGTTTGGTTGGAAGAATTGGATTACTAGGAATTCAATTATGGGGTAATCCAATTCTTGGAATTGAATTCAATTCCAAAAAATTAGCGTTTGGTTGAGGTAATCCAATTTCTTTTGCTTTTACCTTGGAATCCAATTCCATTGCACTACTAGACCAATGCAACAATCATTTTGGGGGGAATTGGATTCCTAGGAATTAAAATTCTCAATTACATAGAGTTGGTTTGGACCGTTTGGTTCAAGTATCAGCATTAACCTAATACTAATTTAAATTCCTATTAATTAGCCACAATAACACGTTTACAATAATTATTATCACTAATCCTAATTAACAAAAGTAGTAATGATAGGAATTTGGCATTTGTGATGGCATCAAACGTGTTATTGTGGCTAATTAACAGAAATTTGAATTAGCAGTTGTCATAGTTTTAGGTAAGTTACGTGGGTTGTAACTACATTTTGTAAACTCTATTTAAGGAGTCTTGTTTTAATGAAATGAATATCCAGTGAAAATGAATCATGATTAGAGTTCTCTCTAGTTTGGAGTCTGATTACACTGGAAGTAATCGTTGGGAGGCCGGTTTTCCTCGAATTAAACCATTACCGGACGGTGGGTTCGTCTATAAACCCTTTACCATTTCTTTTGTTCGATATTCAAGTTACGATTACAAAGAACATATTAAGAAGATCGTAACAGCAACACACCATGACACAAACTATAAATTTGGTAGAAACTTACTGATGAAGTACTATAAGCTTGATCGAGTGATCATCACTGACACAAGTGAGCTTTCAGGTCTCTGGTAATCTTATCGAGCACATCAAGGTATGAAAGTGGAGTTAGGCGAATCCTCGTTCAACTTCTCATACTCAACGCTCCATTTGACCACATTCCCTTCTATATCACCCTTTTTCGGTTTGACGTGCAGTGTCACTGCAAACTTCTTATATACGTTCATCACTTCTCCTTCGAATAGATCGTGAGTTATCCTTCTCCTTTCATCGTCCATCTCTGTTACTTTTTCCTTCACACAGTGTGGTTTTCCCACTGCCAATATCCAAAGACAAATTAATTTACCCTACGAGTATAACAAATGAAATGAAGTGATTAAAAATTGCATACAACGCATCAGAAAACAATATATCATTAGGTATTATTTTAACAGATGATAAACAGAAGGTACGTGTGTATAGTCGTTTGTTCGATACCGAGAACATAGTTCCACTGTTTGACGGAGCCAACACTAACTCCATCTCCTTCGATAACTTGGATGTCACCGTAAACAAACGGCAAGATCTTTGGAAGTTCTGTGACTTCGTGTTTGTACATTGAATAATACTTATCAGCAGAGCAGTGGACTTCTGTTTTGAAGGATAGTGTCCCTTTCAAACAAGTACCAGTACCACCAGTAACAGCACCGGCCATTGATTTGTTAAATACGTACGTACTCTCCCACTACAATTTATACTACGAAAAGTACTATACTAACACTTTGTCTGGTGATATTCTTTGCTCGCTGTGATGATCAACCTTTTATAGCCTTTTTTTGGTTTATCATGATACTATCGATCTCTGCTGTTTTGGATGTCCCTCATGTGCTGTCATGTAATGAAGATGTAACCTCCATAGATGCACAAACTTATTGTAGACCATATGAATTGAATCAGAGATTGCATTATTGAAGCTGAGGTCAGACACAGTGTTCTTATCCGGATTCAAACCCGATTATATGCGACATGGTAGCCATGCACGCCTTTATGAGCTGTGACTTAATCTCAATTATCAGCTACCGAGAACCAATAAGCACGCCTTGCGTGGTATCATTGAGTCCAATAAGCCCTCATGGAATAAATACTCAGACAAGCAAATTCAATGTAAACATATGTGAAGCGAGAACCAAAGAAAAACATCACTCAATTGATTATTATTCCTAAAAATACCAAGATTAATAGCAGCCCAGAAAATTTATACAGACTTGAAACTTATCAAGCAACAGGAATTTTTGGTTCCCCTAAATTTACAAATGCTTCTGCCCGTACCATGCGTGCGGTCGCTGCATTCCATGATACAAGATGGTTCAGAAAAACATCCACGTATTTCGCTTTGTCATTCTATTCAGAACACAAATACAAGTCTGATTAGTAAATGATAAAATGGTAAAGTCCAAACCCTTGGAAAGAATTAAAGAAGAAACAGGAGACAATAACATAAAAGTTTTAACATACCTTGTAGTCTATATAGTACGAATGCTATAACAAAAAAAAAAAAACATGAAAAAATCAGAAATGGCGCAAAACCGATATATTTAAAACTGGATCTAATAAAATGAGGAGTTGGCATACCTCCCACACATCCAAACTGATGATGGGCTGAAAACGAAAGAACTAGTTAGTGCAAAACGAAATAACACAACACCTATATTTATCTTGAAACCTCCTAATCGAAAAGCACACAATTGTGAGGGTGAGAACGCGTACAATATCGCCAGATATGAGAGGATTAATGGCATTTGACGTTTTAGCTATTTCGAGCCTTTTCTCTGTAGTTTTCACTGAAGAATCAAAACATCAATTGTTCAGATAATAAAAGATGATCCTTGGGGAGAAATTTTCAACTTCCAATTTGTAGGGTGGTACAGAGGTCTATCCCTGATATTGCCCATCCTAAATAGGGTTTTCTAATGACAAGAAAGAAAAACAGCAAGAGGAGTAATTTAGCTTATAGATATGGGACTGGGAGTACTTACAGACAAGCCAAACCCAACCAGAACCAAACTGAGACAAAGCAGCTTCTACAAATTTTTCTCTAAAATTAGTGAAAGAACCAAAGTCCTTTTCAATCTGCTGAATGACACCTTGTCCAGGTATTTTACCACCATCTGGTTGCATCGATTCCCAGAAGAACTCATGATTCCAAACCTAGAAAAAATAGGTTAGATTCAAGCATTAACTTGTGAAGCAGGCACAAAAATTAATGAAGAGCTATGTAGGAATTCATCTTAGTTTTTAACGAGTTGAGGGAATAAGAATTTGTGTACAAAATGTAGCAAAAAAAAAAACGGTCATCCATAAACACACCTGAGCAGCATTGTTGAACTCTGGTAATGGGTTGCCAAAATTGTATGTGACTTTGACAAGCTCATCCAAGGTATAACCATACAATGACTTGTTATCTGAGAGCTGTTTGTTCAAACCATCCACATAATTACGATGATGTTTTCCCCAATGCATTTCAAGTGTTTCCCGAGTCATATATGGTTCCAGCGCATCCTAGACATACCATAATAGATATTTAGTATAAGAGAGTTGAAAAAGGTAGCCTAGCATGCTCATACTTAGTCATCCCGTGGACAAACGACAAGTGAGGGGTTAGGCCTGCGCTCATGAAAGTGGAAGTGAAATGCAGCTTCAGAACAACAGCATAGAGTTACAGGGTGTTCCAAAAGAAACTAATACAAAAGTTCAAGAAGGCGGTAAGATTAGTGTTCTAGCAAGGTCACCAATAATACTCTATACAAGCTATCCGACTTGGTAGAAAAACAACCTATAGTTGCAGAACCAGCAGGACTTCTGCCCGGTTCAAATGGTTAGGACATTCGTGGAAAAGGTAATGACTCTAAATCCTAATTCTGCTGTCCAATTCGACTAGTTCATAATAAATATTTGTTTACGCAGTCAGGTTTGGGTTGTAATTGTAAAAGAACGCTAAAGTTGTAATACGACTAGGCTAATATCTGCATCAGCATTTACTTAGTACATAACTGTCAAAATTGGTAATTGCTTCAACTCATGCATCAGCACAACACTAAAATTCTTATATATACATGGGTTAGAAAGAAGCAACCAATAATTTCAACAACTTTCAATTCAAGCCAAACATTAACACGGTAAGGTAGTATTGGAAAAGTTAGAAAGATGTGCAGTTGATAGGCTAAGTTGCCATCCACCAAATGGTATGCCCTTACTGGGGTTTTGATTTGCAAATGTGATGATTAATGCTAAACATGAGAGTCATTCTGCAGGAGAAAACCGAAGAAGAGTGGTGGGAGAAATACACCCAGAAATGTAACGAGAACCAGGCCATCAAGTGAACATGATATGGATAACGAAGATGATCTAGATTTGAGCTTGAGATGGCTGACTGTGTGTTTCTAGTTGCCATTCTATAGGTATTTTACTCTTCAGTCAAACCTCCAGATATTCAAACCGGGACAACAGCTAGAAAATATCCTTGTATCTCTGAAATTGGTAAACATCAGGTTTTTTACTACTACAATGACCTAGTCTAAGGAATGGAAATGCATGTTGTTTCATTCATATTGAAGGAATGGTATTCATGTCCACTTTTAGAGACTTGATGTTGCGTGATGTTATCTCAATTTAATAGCCTTGTGCTAAGTTGGGAAGATATACATTCTACATCTAAGTTAGAAATGGTTATCAATACTGCACATCCAGTACATACTGCAGAGCTTTTTATGTATCCTTATCAAGGTCATTAGATATTTCGAGTTCACAGGATATCTTTGAGCATAAAAAGTTGTACATAAACATTTCAATACACACATCCCAGCAAGTTTAATATTGTTTGTCTTATCGAACAGTTCCATAACACTCTCCTATACTTCACATACCATCCCTAACTCATGAACTTCTGATTATGCTCATACAAACTTGGTTCCAAATTTTCCTAATTTGATTAAAAAGATAATTTTACTTACAAGTTTATAAGGAGGGGTTGTGAGACCATGGTAAGCTACAATCCTTAAATTCCTTCTAGTCTTATGAAACATTCCTTTCTGCAAAAGAAATTAGTACAGATAAAATAAACACTTGAAAATATAAAATGACCTCAAATTTAGGGTACAACTTGCAATTTCCCAAATTATCACCAAATTCTTAATAGGGATGAAAATAGAGAGTGAGACCTTGGGAAGAAGCTTTTGAGAGTTGAAGGAGGTTGAAAAACTGGTTGCCAGAAGATGAGAATCAACAGAGAAAGGGTTCTTACAACAACAGGCTTCCATGTTTTCTCTGTTTCACCACTCCCTCTCTCTAAAACCCTAAACCCTTAGGAAAAGGATATCTTACCAATTTGCAGAACTGGAGTTAAAATGAAAAAGATAAACAGGGAAAAACTAACTTCAGGAGAGTGAGAAATTTGAGAAGAAGTGTGAAATAAAAAAGATAATGACCAATCTATCCTTCTGTACTTTTCAGTTTTACATCTTATTTGTCAGAATTTGCACTTTTAATTCCAACTATGCCCTTTGGCAAAGAATTGAGTCTGAGACAGGGTGTTGTTGATGATCCTGTATAGACACCCCAAATCCAATAGAGCTGTTAAGGTTTTGGAAGGATCAAAGTAAAGAGTAAGCTATTTTGATCTAATTTATGGTGTTCATCCGCATTCTTGCACCCTGCTTGATTTTTACTAAGAAGCTTGTTCCATTTCTCAGTGCAGCGGCCTGTATGTATGAGGTAATTTTCAGTCTCAGCTGGAGTGCTTCAGTAACACAATTTTCGGTAGCGTCCAAACAAAAATGCAGCATTGATGTTGCTTTTAAACAGTAAAAGAACTAAACAGTATCACTTTTGAACAGTAAATAACTTAAACAATGTTGAAGGTTGCTTATCATGTAGAAATTTAAATAACTATTTCATATAAAACTAACCCAGCATTTAAATTACTGCAATCAAGTTCATAAACAGAACAAAAAACTCATATAACATAACCTAGAAGATCCGACAAATTATGCTGCTCATAAAACATCTTAACACATGTTTTCCAAATAAAAAGTGTAGCCCCAAGAGGAATTGATGCATGAACTACAGTCTCCTTCCTCTTCTACCACCCTTCCTGCGAGTGCTGTCAGTTGGAATTGGAGTAACGTCCTCTGCAAACAAAACAGTGAACAAGATGATTAAAGAGATTATAAATTGGCATTGACTAAAAGTTTCAGGTTAAAAGTTGGGATTCCATTCAAGTATTTAACGAGAAGTTGTCAGTAATCTATTTTTATCTTGAGAAACTACTTTTAGCATAGAATGAACAAAGGCCAATCTCATCAAGAGTCGGGACTTACCAATGCGGCCAACTCTCATGCCAGAACGAGCAAGGGCTCTAAGAGCAGACTGAGCACCTGGACCTGGTGTCTTTGTCTTGTTTCCTCCTGTTGCACGAAGCTTAATATGCAAAGCAGTAACTCCAAGCTCCTATATTCGTAATTGGAAAACATAATTAAGCAAAATGAGAGAGGGATGTTGAAGTACTAACTAAAAGGACAGAAAAAAAATACCCACCTTGCATCGTGCAGCAACATCTTGTGCTGCAAGCATAGCAGCATAAGGAGAGGATTCATCCCTGTCTGCTTTGACCTTCATCCCACCTGTTGAAATTGAACACAAACAAAGAAACCAATCATACAGCTGTCACAAGTATGTGCATAAAAGCAGCCTTACAGCTTGAGACGCTGTAACCGTGGAAAAGCAGATAGTTTAGTAAGAATGACATTCATTATCAATTAATTAGGGTTTTTAAGATAGATTAACAAGAATGACGCTGATAAGAAAAAACAAATCTAACGGAGATAATGATGGTAATTGTAATCCAACACATTGGAGCACATCACCGTAGATGATAGTTTAAGGAGAAGACTCAAGCAGAGTGGATTTCATTTCGTTATACGCACAAATAAAATCTTAGAAATCATCGTCTTTGATATCCAAGAAGAACTATGTGCGATATACTACTCAATGATTTAATCGAAACAAATCAAATAACTGGATTATCAAAAACAAAAACAGAACCCATTCAACATTCTGAAATCAAAATTAACAACTTAGAATTTGGGATGCCGTAACCGTGTATAAGCAGATAGTTTAATAAGAAGGATTGTAAGGAATTCTACTCCTTATTCAAAATTCATCCATCTTATCTGTTAAGTAAAGTTTTTATGGTAGATTGAGAAGAAACATGCTAGCAAGAAAAAAATCAAATTGGAGCACATCACCATAGACACCATAGATGATAGTTTAAGGAAGAGACTCAAGCAGAGTGGATTTCATTTCGTTATAAGCACAAATAAAATCTTAGAAATCATCATATTTGATATCCAAGAAGAACTATGAGCTATATATACTACTCAATGATTTAATCGAAACAAATCAAATAACTGGATTATCAAAAACAAAAACAGAACCCATTCAACGTTCTGAAATCAAAATTAACAACAAACTTAGAATTTGAGATGCCGTAACCGTGTAAAAGCAGATAGTTTAATAAGAATGATTGTAAGGAATTCTACTCCTGAATCAAAATTCATCCATCTTATCTGTTAAGTAAAGTTTTTACGAAAGATGCTAGCGAGGAAAAAATCAAATCTAAAAGGGGATAATGAGGGTATTTGTAATCCAACACATTGGAGCACATCTCCGTGGATGATAGTTAAGGAGAAGACTCAAGCAGAGTGGATTTCATTTCGTTATACGCACAAATAAAATCTTAGAAATCATAGCCTAAGATATCCAAGAAGAACTATGAGCGATATACTAAATGATATAATCAAAACAAATCAAATAACTCGGTTATCAAAAACAAAAACAAAATACATTCAACATTCTGAAATCAAAATTTTTAACATACATATAGCACGTGTTTCTGAAACCCAAAAGTAATTTTGCACATCTATATGTAAGTTTATTGAAGAAGATGTCTAAAGAGCAAATTTCTTTTAAAGATTATATACAGAAAACCTATCACCGATTCATAGGTGTTTAAAGAACAATTTTTTTTAGCTTCAAAATCTTTCATCAAGTTCCAGTTGGAGGAGGATTTTTAGGAAATATTAGACAAATCCTACCGTATAAATAATAAGCACATCCCAACCTGTTGGAGATGTTCTTAGAACTTGAGACGTTGTGACCGTGTCATATACTCAACCACTTGATAAACTTACAACAAATTTACGAAAAAAAAAAAGTTAAACAGAAAAGACTGTGCCAATGTTTCTACTGCTATCATTTAACTATACATAATAGTTTAGATGGTCTTAATATGATTGGATTGTAACAAAATCCACATTGAAATTTAAAAGCAAGTAGTTTCATTAACAAATACTTGATACAGATCCAAAAAAATCAATTGTTATTTCTTTTACTAGGTTTTAAGAAATGGAGATTACCAGTGATGCGAACAAGGGTTTCTCTTCCAGACAGATCAGTCACATGCTGCAACAATTCCACACAAAACAATTACATTAGACATCGTAACTTCCCAATACAAAAACAAGCTAAATATAAAGATGATGATTCTCACAAAAACCAATAAAAAAAACTTACAATGAAAGTGTCATTGAATGATGCAAAAATATGTGCAACCCCAAAAACATGTTCTCCATCTCTTACTGATGGTCCTAGTGTAACAGTTTCTTCTTTGGGTTCTCTAACCTTTCTTCTCGACTGCATCATACACAAAAAATCACCAAAAACTAGTTACAAATCCATGGTTCCAATCACATAAATCCGAAAGAAGCTCATCAAAAATCAATTTTCTACCTATAGATATGAAAGAAACTGACATAAAGATATGAAAGAAAATGACATAAATCTTAATCTATGAGGGGACTGACTTACCATGGCTGCCTGGAAGATGAACTGATAGGGTTTGGTGAAGAGAGACCTTTTTTTTGGTTTCGCCGTAAAAAACTCTGGAAGAGTGAATGAAATTTTGATTAGGGTTTTAGACTCTTTAGGTTTTGAGGGAGGGATGATGACCAATTGGGTGGGCACATAAACGTGGGCTTGTATGGACAGGTCCAGTCCAGATATGTCAAAGCAGTAATGGGCCTTTGCTGCACTACAGATTTACAGTAAATTCAGTAGTGAATTTCACTCCCTTCTTGAAAGGAGCATCAGGTATGGCATCCTTGTATTTATCCTTATACTTCTACCAACTTATGGAAGATTTTGAATGGAGCATGTGCAACTGAGGAGACAGTTAGGAAGAAAGGTTTTTCCACAGTTTCTAAATGCTATCTTTGTGGTAACAATCATGATACAATGCAACATATATTATGGTCCTGTGTGTTTAGTGAACAAATTTGGCATTGGATAAGTGGCATATTTCAGCACATAATTCCTTCCAGTTTTGATGACATCTTACAAATTGCCAAAGGGAAGAGTACTATAATCAAAGAGGTATGGTTTAACTGTGCTTTCAATATCATGGTGGAATGATGGTTTGCCAGAAATGTAGTGATCATTCAACCAAATGTGGAGAGGTTTAAACAGAAAATAACAAGATTCACCAAGGAATGTAGAGTCAGGATGAAAGGAGTCATGTGGGGTACAATGTATGAGTTTCAAATTCTCCAGTTTTTTGGTATCACAGGAATTCCAGTTCATAGCAATAGAGTGAAACTATGTTTTTTCAAGCTGCCAGTTCAATATCAAGTTCTTATTTGCTGTGATGGTGCCTCAAAAGGAAAAGCAGGTCTTGGATTCATTGCAAGAAATAGCTCTGGTGATTGTTTAGGAGCTGCTTCAGCTGGCCTGGGAATTGCTACAAATTATTTGGCTGAGGTTATGGCTCTCATTACTGCAGGTGAATGGGCCATCAGCAAAAAACTGAGGGAGGTATGTTTCTGTCTGGATTCAAAAGCAGCTTTAGAGGCTTTCACAAATGATAAGGTTCCATGGATTGTTCAAAATAGATGGGATAAAATCAAGTTAGCAATAGCAACCATCTGTTTCAGACACTCCTGTAGAGAAGTAAATTTCTCTGCAGACAAGATGGCCAAGAGAGGTGCTTTGCTAAATAGAGGTGAAATGCAAATATATGAAGAGAAGCCTTCCTTCCTAGGAGCATTGGAGAGTGAAGAGGGTATTTACTTTAGATTTTCATAGTTTTGGTGTGTAAAATTTCCTTTAGAATGGTTTTTTGTGTTTTTTTATTTCTGTATTTGTTTCTGCCTTGAGATATTCTTGGCACTTTTTGTATCTTGACAATTTTTGGTAATAAAATTCATGATTTAGAAGAAAAAAAATTCCCTCCCTTTTTCAGAACTGTACACATAGTAGTAATTCAGCTGGAGATCATGGATTTGTTTCATCTTTGAAAGAAACACACAACAGAACTAACTACTTAACACAACAAAAGAGGATAAGCTGAGGAGATTTTTTTTTTTTTTTCTTTTATTAGCATTCATTTCAATTGATTACAAGAAAAACCAACAAACGAATGAATGAATGAATGAATCAGTATTTGTCCTAAAAAAAAAAAGGGTTCATCTGAAGATATACAATGTACAACATCAGTTTTCATCCAAAGCAAAACTTGATGTAAAAAATCGCCAATCCGTGGCACACAATTAGTACCCACCACTATAAACTTGTCCAAGCATGCTGTCAGGTTCCATACTATAAACTTGTCCAAGCATGCTCTCAGCCTCAGGTTCCATACCATAAACTTGTTCAAGCATACCCTCAGGTTCCATGTCCATGTAATAGTGTTCATTAGACGGCATAAGCGATGCATTACAGTTAGCACAGAGAAACAACCGTGGCACTGCATCAGCATCAGCAATGCCACTGCACCTAGTATGCTGCCATACCTCACAAATATCGCAAGCTACCATCCTCTCCCCATCATCATCTTTGGCTCCACAACTACAATCAACAGTCCAGCTATCAACGCCACCTTCATACTTCAGTGCATCACTGCTCCCTTCACCCAGTCCATTACCCAGCACCCAAAGATCTGCACCAGACTCCACAACTCCAAAGAGAACTTCCTCATCTTCAAACTCTTCCATCCCTTCTATTTCAGTCACTCTAAAACTTTCCAACAAACAGTATGTATCCCTTAATGTGCACTCAATTTCTGTCTTCAATTCACCAATTGTTGTATGAATTGGCACTACCACTAACTCACCTGGTGGCGGTGAACATGACTGATTTAACTCATATTCGTATCCATACTCAAACAAACTCGGTTTAAGGCGGCATACAAATCTCAGGAAGAAATCTTCTTCATCTCTCAATGGCCATTCCCTGACAAAATGCTTACTATCCAAAACTGCCTGAGTCGATAATTGATTCAACTCAGTTATAGTCTTCCCATCATACCCTTGGAGAAGTAATTCCTTGTAGAGATATAAAACATCACTGTAGACATCTAAACCAGGAGTGTCATGAGTAACATGGGTAGTAGTAGTAGTCGCAGTGGTGGTGGTAGTATTATTATGACGCGCTGCAACTGGACCATCTGGAGAACTTTCCGGCGTTTCACATGCATCTTCACCAGGGAGTTCATGAATTGTGAACTCAAGCGTTCGAGTCTCTAGATTCATGGCTCGGAGAACAACGTATTTACCAACAATCAAATTGTTGATGGATTTCAGAACAAAATCTAGTAACCCTGTATCACCAATATGAAGTCTTGCTGCTTCTCTCAAGTCCTGACGCGACATTCCAGAACCTTTTTCTTTCAAGGCATCCACAATTACATCTGCAGCATATTCTAATCTTCTTGGAGGCCATCTGCTAGCCATTTGTGCAGCAAAAGATTTAAACTTTCTATACTTGGAATGGCTTTTAATACTGACTTTGTTGCTGTCCTTATCCTTGTTCTTGCTGTTGCCGTTCTTGCAGTCGTTATCCTTGTTCTTGCTGTTGCCGTTATTGCAGTCGTTATCCTTGTTCTTGCTGCTGATGTTGTTCTGTTTGTTGTCGCTGTTGCTGTGTTTCTTGCTGACATCCTGAAATGGCTGCCTCTGCGGAACTGATCTGGTAATGGGTTTGACAACAGATTGAGGTTTTGGCAAAGCTTTATGGGTAATTAGCATGAAACGAATGAGATCTCTAATAGTAATCAAATGGGTTTCACTCATTTCTCTGTAGGTTCTAATGATCTTCTCCATATGATTTCTGTCTTTACCACGACAATTTTCGACAATCTTGTCGAGATTGAATGAACTCAACATGTCAATTGCTGTATTGTAATTGTGTTCAGTGACACCAAAACTACCATGGCAAAACTGGTATCCCCATCTTCCAAACCATGGATGCCCATAAGCAACACCATAAAGAAGCCTGAGATCCATTGATCTTTTCTTAGATACATCTTCAACTGTAATTTTCCTGCAAATCAAAAACACCCCAAAATTTCACTCCCAAGAAACAGAAGAAGGCCTTTTTCTTAAAGTTAGAGATAGAGATAGAGATAAAGATAAAAGAACATACCGAGCTCTAAGAGCAGTACAAATTCGATCCCAGAGATCCATGATTTCTCTTCCACAAAAGAACTTAGATCCTCCTTCAAACCCATTGATACTCAGAAGATGCCCAAATCCATTACAATGAATCAATCCATGTAAGAGATGTGTTTGATGATCATGAAACAAGCTTTTATTCGGAAACTTATGCCAATCATTTTCTACTGGTATTATCAGATGATACCTTCTTTTTGATACAAAATGATGACTCCAACCTTTCAATAAACAAAAATTTAACAAATCAATCACACAAATTAACCTAATTTCAATCAATCATACACATCCAAATAACGATTTACCATAAATACCAAATCTTAAACCCTAACAATCAAGAATCGAACGAAAACCCAAAACAAACCCTACAATCAAAACCCCCAGATCTAAATTCAATCAAAGATTCACTCCAATCCAACACAAAAACCCAAATTAAAATCAGAAAGAGAGAAAGGATATTACTTACCAATACATCGACATTGATCACAAAAAGGTTGTAAAGAATGTTTAACACTCTCTTCAATCGTATAAAGAGGAACCACAACACCACCGCCACCGCCATCACCACCACCCCCATCACCATCTCCACCGCCACCACTACCAACACTCCTCCTCCTTTCATCAACAAGAAGCGTACACCAAACTGGACAACCTTCAACACTCCAATCTTCAATTTCACAACATTTCTGTATAAATTCTCGTATATTATCACGAAATGTACCGCTGAAATCACAAGGACAACCAGGATCACCAAATGTATGAAATCCATAAGATTTTTTATTTACATCATTTACTTTTCTTTTCTTGTTGTTGTTCTTGATCTTGATCGTATTTGGTTTTTTCTTCTCCATTGTTGAAAAAATTTCTTCTGCTTAATTTCTTCCCCCAAATCTTTGCCTCTGTAGATGTAAAACAAGAAAATCTAGAAACAGAAAAAGAATCAGGAGTGAGTTCGGAGGTGAGGTTTGCTGTGTTTGTTATTTGGCGCTCGTCTTGTCCTTTTTATGACGGAAATGACATTGGGATGGTGAAGAAATTACGGAGAAAGATGAGCGTTTGTGTGGTTTATAAAAGGGTATTTGGGGTATTTAGGTGGGATGGAGTAGGGTCCACCAGTGTGACTTTGGTGAGTGGAAGTTGCGAGAGAATCACAAGTTTGTTACAGATTCTGGTAGAAAGAGCGGGATTTGGACATCGGCCGTCGGATTAATTTGGTGAGTTGCAGCTGAGTTAATCGGTGAATTGTACTGTTTGGATTGATTTTATGACGGATATGAAATTGGAATGGTGGAGGTATCACCCCATTCACTAATTGGAGCATCCTGTAAAATAAACAAGGACAGTGTCAGTGAATTCACTACAAAAGACCATCTCAGCTCTCCACATAGTATTTCTTACATAATCATGAGAAGTAATGTCAGGCTTGAAATCAGAATCATCTGAACCAGTGTTTGCACCATTGAGAATTCCGACCATGTACCATCTGAAAAAGTAAAAGACCTCCTTATCATTACAATAATAGGAAGAAAAAAGAAACACTTTCTCATCATAAAGTAGATCTGAGGAGAACAACATACATATAGTACAGCAGAACCATAACGAGAGAGAATAATGTCCATTGGCTGTATATTGTGCATTTGTCGCTGCAAATTTCTCACCCCAGTGGGGTTAGCCAACCGGTATAAAATTCCCTGATAAACATGCACTGTGAGCATATTAAGCTTCTCTAGCCAGCACATACTACAATAGAAAAGCAATGCACACTGACATGGTGATAGGTGGTGATTTTCCTGGCTCATTGAACTCTTTCTATAAATCAAAAATTTTGGCCATGGGTCGTCAATAGCTATAAATCAAAAATGAAACATACATTATTAATATACAATTCGAGAATCATATATCCCAAACAAAACCACTGTATTCACCTGAAAGATCACTAGCTCCACGAATGGTTCCTTTCTCAAGAGTATCCTTGAACCTCCTCCATCCGTGGTATACCTTCAAAGTTCAAACTAGTGTTTTTGTTAACCAGACTGACTAAAGACTAAAATCATATGAGAATATAACAAACACGGTGAAACAAAAAAATTAATTGAGTTGACAGAATTTTACAAAATTATTTGATCTCCAAGGTGTCGCCTAGCCAAACTAACAAGTTGACGAAGATAGTTTTTATCATCTCCAAATGAACCGTACTCATTCTCAACCTGTTAAAACGATTACTCTTTTCCGTAAAACATACAACCTAAAAAGGTATAAGAAAAGATTGTTTTTATCCTAAAAGTAAGTTTTAAGCTCTTAATGGTGTAGCATCTTAGTTACAATCATGTGTTTGAGAGTGAGATAAAGCTGAAGAAGAGAACCTTTACCTGGACCATAATAATAATAGGACCGCCATTGTCATAAACAAGGGAGCACCATTTCTCAACCTAGGATAGAGCACCGAGCGATGAGTATAGCCAATCTTAACTAGAAAGTAATTTATTGACTCAGCATAAAAAATGAATATGTACCAGATGAAGGAACAGGATCCGACGATCTCAGTTTGAGAGGTGGTTCTATAGAGAGCAACCAAGCAGGGAAACCTCCAAAATCCCATTCTACAACCAAACAATTTATTACAAACAGGTTTATCAAATTTAATCAATACTGCCCACCAAATTTACACACACATATACAGATTCAATCGGTTTCAGTTTACGCCTATAAGTTCCAGTGAAATTTCTACTTCTCTGTAAACACAAGCAAATCAATGCTCACCTCCACATATGTAAGGACCAGGAACCCAAACTCTTGACAAAGCTTAAGAAATGATTCAATATCTGCAATACCCTCGAAAACCCATTCTCCAGGACTTGGTTCATGAAGATTCCAAGGTACATATGTTTGAATTGTATTCAATCCCAATGCCTTAGCTCTCAACAGCCTATCTTTCCAATACTAGAAACCACATTCAACAACCATAGAAGTTCAATTGAACTGCATTTACAGATTCCACCGACGTGTTTCAGTAGAGTAACCTTGCTTGATGGATAGAGCTTTGAATTACCTCTGGATGAATACGAAAATAATGCAAGTCACCACCAATGATTTGAAATTGCTGCCCATCTTTCAAGAACACATCATCAGCAATTCCAAAGCTTCGAGTATCAACCTAGAAACATATACATCACATGTAATTAAGAAAAGACTCAATTTTTGAACTCCCCCATTTCGTTTTCTAACTCTTGATTTTCTAAAACCTCTGGGTTTCTAGCTAGATTAAAATGAAACACTTAAATTTAACTAAAAAAAATTGAATCACTAAATTGATGGTTAAGTAGTCATTTATTTTACTCAAATTTAAGGAAATACAAGTAAGTTAAGCCAGAGAGAGGGAGAGAGATGGTACCTGAGAATTTTGAAGCTGAGCAGATGAGAAAAAGGAAGGGAAAAAGAACCTAATCAAAGACGTTGATGACATGATGAGAATGTATTTTTGGTTTATAAGGGTGTTTTGGGGATTTTGCGCTCCTTACGTCTCTGATCCCATCAGGATACTACGCACTTGATTCCCTTAGCTGATCTCACCCACAACTAAGAGTTGCTACGACCCAAAGTCGAAGACTTTAATAAACAAATCGGTATCACACAGAAAAGTCTACGGTAATAGATAAATTTGTCTCCCACAGAAATACCTACGAGTTTTGTTCTGTCTTTTGATAAATCAAGGTGAACATGAACCAATTGATAACCCGGACTTATATTCCCTAAGAACAGCCTAGTATTATCAATCACCTCACAATAATCATAATCGACGCGGCGAAAGAAGATGTTGTGGAATCACAAACGATGAGACGAAGATGTTTGTGATTACTTTTATATCTTGCCTATCGGAGATATCAATCTCAAGCCAATCATTACGATTGTACTCAATACGATAGAAACATCAAGATCAGCTCACACAACTACAAGAAAGTAGTATCGGTCTGGCTTCACAATCCCAATGAAGTCTTTAAGTCGTTAACCTATGGGGTCTCGGTAGAAACCTAAGGTTAGAGGAGAATCGACTCTAGCTTAAACAACTAGTATCACACATGAGGCGTGGGGATTAGGTTTCCCAGTTGCTAGAGTTCTCCTTTATATAGTGTAGAGATCCTCAAGCACGTCAACACTATTTGACTGATCTAGCGATGATCAAGAGACGACTAAGCCGCTACTGACTCGATTAATCAGAGACGAATCTTAATTAATAGAAATTAATTTAACAACGATCAAGAATCGAAATTAGTACTTTTATATAGATCTCGAAAAGTTATACGAAATGGACTAATCGAACGTGTCAATCGGATATCGGACGATGAAGATATCATCGGATGAGTAAGAAGGGCAAAATAGTAATTTTTCTAGATCGCCTGGCTGCCCTTATCCGTTTCGTGGGTGCCTTAATCATCTTTGTTGGCCTTATCAGCAAAAAACGTGTCGAAGAGAAATCACTTTTCTCTTTCTCTTATCTTCTTCTCTCTTCTTCTTTTTGTTCTTCTTCCTCTCTTTCTCTGTCGATCTCAATTCAGAGGAATTGGTTTGAATCTTGTGGGAGTAAGCTTAGTAACACGGTATACTGTCAGTGATGAAGCAAGTTTTGCTTTGTATGAGGAAGATTTTGATGTCGCTAAAGAGAATTAAAAGTTGGGGTTTCTGATGTAGGGTTTGTGTAGAACCGGCGAGGATATAGTGTTATTAATGGATGAAGAAAAGAGGGGTTACCGTTAGATTGAGGAGGTGAAGCTTTTCTGAAGTTGAATCGAAAGAAAAAGGTAATTAAGAGAAAACAGAATTAGGGTTCTTAATCTGTTGTTATTTCTTTATGCGAAATTGAATTTAATTTAATGTCTCGTTTCATGGGTTTGTGTTTAATTATAGTCTAGATGGTCATGGAGTTTAATTTTGAATTCCTGGAGAAATTAGGGTTTTCCCCTGTTCTTCCCCAAATTAGTTGATTAGGGTTTCTTTTAGTAATTAATTGGAACTTAGAGTCTCTGAGCTTGGATGGATTAGTTACAATTTAACAAGAAGAAGATGAAGATGGCTTTGTTGCTGTGAAATTAAGAAGTTAAAGTTCTATGTTGAATTACAGAGGACTGTTGCTGATGAAGAGTTGCAGTTGTGAAATTATGGTGGTGATGTCTTCTTATTTATGGCGTTGAATTGTTGTTACAGGTGACTGTGGCTTTTGAGTTGAATTGATAGTGGTGTAGAGTTTTGTTGTGTGACTGAAACAGGAATGTGTTTGCTAGTGCAAATGAAAGAAGATGGAAAGGAGTGTAGTTGAATTGCAGAGATGTAGGAAGACTGATCATAGTTGTCGAATGGAGTGAGATTGAATGAGAGTTACAACTACAATTTGGTGGAGATGGAGAAACAGATGAAGAATATTGTATGAGCTGGAGATGTTGAGTTCAAGTGATTGTTTATGAAGAACTGATAGCCATGAGGACTAAGATTTCTTAAGTATGTAATTAGAAGATGAAGCTCCAGCTAGTGGTGTTGTACTGATTTTGAGAATGATTGGAGTTTGAACTTGCTGTGATTCATATGGGGAAAATGTTTGAAGATGTTAAATGGTTCTCGTGTGTGTGGATGTTGTATGGAAATGGAGCCGCATGTGTTAAACATGAAGAAGCTGATGGTATTGTATATATTCTGAATTGAAGTTGTGATTTGATTGAGTAATGAATCTGGTGGTGAAGAATTGTAATAGAATTCTGAAGTAAAGTTGAAATGAAACTATAGCAGGGGGGATTTAGATTGCAATTAGAGTTAGTGTGGGTTTCAGTTAAGAAGTCATTTATGTTAGAATTGATATTAGTGGTAATAATTGTAATGACTGCTTCTTGAGCAATGGCTCATGTCTTGTGTTATTCTGTTTGTCACCTGTATTACCTGACTCAGCTATCTAACTGAGTTGAATCAGTTTGACTCAGTGAACCTTGACCAGTTGACCTGACCTTGACCATTGACCGTTAGTGACCGCCAGATTGACCGTTAGAGACTGTCTGTTGACCAGATTGACTAGGCTTTGTGTTAATGGGACGAGATTAGTGGACTTGGGCCTAAATCTAGTTTTCCTATTTTGATGAATTGGACCACTTGAGGTCTGAATTAGCATTTGGTTCCTTCTACCAAGTTGTAGATATTCTTAAGACTTATCTAATAGACTATAAAACCAATCTAATTGGATTAATAAACCTTGGATGTGCTAAAGATAGACAATGAAAAGGTCTAAAATCATAAATGGGCTTAGAACCATTAGATCGTTCACTTAGTCTATGACTAGAGAATTGTATGAGATTATGTTATGAGCCTTGTGTGAGCCTTTTGGCTAACCCCTTAGAGTGCTTGTGTGATTAACAGTTACTCGTTATTAACAACGATTGATTCAAAGGATGAACCAGTAGATGGAGGAATTCAAGGTAGGAGTTAGCTTGTCATCAAATCAGGTGGGAACCTTATAACCTTCTTGTAATCATTGAGTTTCCTTTGCGAGTATGATGTGCTTTTACTATCCATATGAATGTATATTGTGATTGCATTGAACGATGTTTGTTTTGAATGTAATTGTATGTGTGTGATATGCGTTATGTGTTTTCCCTCGCGAGGAGTGTCTGTGTCTCCCCTGACTCCTTGCTAAGTTAAGTAGGGCGGTATGCCATCCGTCGGCAATAGTATTAGTAGGGCGGTACGCCATCCGTCGGCAATAATACTACATTTCTGCTTATTATGATAGTAGGGTGGTATGACATCCGTCGGCAATAGTATTAGTAGGGCGGTACGCCATCCGTCAGAATATTATATATACTATTTTATTTAAGGGAAATCACTCATGTGCATATTATGTTTGTTTGACTAACCTTTGCTTCTTGATGTGTGAATTGCTGAATATTTCCTTTCACCATTGTCTCTTGTAAATTACTGTTTTATCTTTAGAACTGTGAAGCATGTTAGTGATTACTTGAGAGTTATTTGTTTCCATTGGGCACCCCTTGGGATGATGTGCTCACTTGTTCCCACATCGACTTTTCAAAGAATCAAGGAATGCAGCGCTTCGAAGATATCGGTTTCGTAGCTTGGAGTTTTATTGGATCTAGTGTTGATGTGCATCTTTTTCTATATGTGTCCTTTCCCATTCTGTAAACAACACAATTATATATTCATAGAATTTAAAAGACTTTCATTTATATAATATCAGAGAGTTTGGGTTTTGTTATTTAGCACTTTCTATAATTATGATTCTTAAAATCGGTAATCTAGTTTTGATGCTTCAATTAGATTGTAATCCTATTATCTAAGAAGGTTTAGGAGGTTGGGGCGTCACATATAGTCTTTCAAATCAGGGTTTGCAATCAATGTTAGCTTAGTAACAAAGCATTCAATATTCACCGTTAGATGAAAACCTGATTAGATTCAAGCTAATATCTTGCAACCGTTAGATCGAAAACTTAGCCTGTTACACACAAATGAAATGCACGTTTTAGGTTTGTGTAACCGTACCCAAACATGTACATTTGTTGGTTCAACAATAGTTAACCAAATGGTTAGCCATATGAGCACTTTCATATTAACCGTATTCTTCTTCCCCAAACTAGTTCAAATGACTCAAATGAACTAGTTAGAGGGTTGTTAAATTGCTTAGATCTCATAGAAGTATAAAAGACACAATCGAAGCAAAAAAGATTTGATTCACTCGAATCGATTCATGAACTTTATAGCCACGGTTTGCAAACTTGCATTCCTTAGTTAATATAAGTATAAGTTCACGAATAATCGTTTTTAGAATATAACCAACCTAAGTCCGCGTACCTAGTCCGCGTACTTAAGTACCCGGAATAAGTTTGTAAAAGATTCACAAACTCCAGCAGATTTTCTCGGGAAGAGAACCTCCGATAGTACACGGACTGGGTTCGCGGACTCTTGTTCCGGTTTCCTGAGCAGCAAAGTAAGCATACTTTGGTTCAAGGAATAAGTACTTATACATGTATGCGTTTCCACACAATGCTTATATCCAACAATGGTTATATAATCTAAACTCTCATTTCAATCATTGAAACATTCTTAGAGGACGTTATATAGTTGTTATTCACAAACTATTTTTCGTCAAAGCCATTTTCAAGTAATTGAAACATAACATGACTTTCGTCACTAGGTAAAGATGAACTTGGCCAAAGCGAAAGCTTACCAACACATTTTTCGAGAAATAGATAAGCGAAATAAACTCGGCTCGAAATAGCAAATGTGTATAATCAAAGTCTAAATAGCAAAACGACTTTTGTTTCAAGATAGGAGATAGAGTAGATAGACTTTTGAGTGATAGATAAGTTCAAGTCTCCACATACCTTTTAGTCGATGAAGTTCCACCAGTTCCTTGAGTAGTTCTTCGTCTTGTACGACGATCGCCATGGAGTTCTTGATCTCAACTACACTTTCTATCCTAGTCCGAGACTTAGCTATAGTAGACTAGAAATCAAGACTTATAGTTTTGATCACTAACATTGACAAACATGCTTGAGATAGCAACGCATGCGAGTTCGACCGAGCAATGCTCTAACAATATCCCCCTTTGTCAATTTTAGTGACAAAACTATCAATACATATGGAATACAAAAATAGATAAATAAACTTTTGTAGCTTTTCTTCCACATGCCTAATCTTCAACATTACTCGAAATCTTCGTCTTCCAAGTACTCCAATAATTTCAAAGGTTGTAAGTTTAGCATCATTGTTGTTGAAAATCCGTAGCTATAACAATGAGAAAACAAGAATTCTCAATCATTTTTATACAGTGTCATAGTATTATTACACATCATCAAAGTTCAATTGTATCACAACTTCGACAACAATACTATGGTGACATGTATCACTCCCCCTTAGTGAATACTCCATATCACATGGAAACCACTCCCCCTTACATAATGATCCGAAAACCATATGTATTTGTAGTGGGAACTACACATTAATTCTCCCCCTTTTTGTCAATAAAATTGGCAAAGGTACGAAAACGGGATCCTAATGAAATTTCCAAAGAGACATTTCATGACCAATAGTAAGCACACATATCAACTTATTTAGATGCAATCATATAGCCGAAGCTAAATGCTTTCATCAAGGAGTTTATAAAGATACAAGATAACCCCTATAATATTCCACAGCCGCACTCCCCACAAAGATTTGGCAATTAAGCACAAGTTCAATTAAGAACTCTCCCCCATAATATGTCATCTCGAAAGAACAACAAGAGCAACCTTAATTTCATAAGAAAAGAAGAATTTCTTTGGACATAACAAATCACATACGAATATGAATTTGAATCCAAAAATACTCAATTAGATTAACCACAAGAGAACCCATAATTAATCTAATCGGAAATGCTCAACATAAGAGAACTTACGGAGCCTCACAGTATATACATAAATTATGGATCAGGGAAGATCAATACTGCGGAATAGACAAGGATTCATTCTATTTTCCATCACTATTTACACAATGACATACAATAGACATAATCCTCGTAAATAAAAGTTCACCCTTTCTTCCATCAATATTTGCATAATGACATAATTGGTTTCAAACTTTTGTGATTCTAAAAGTTCATTCATTCTTTTATCAATACATGCATATCGACATACGAAAGACTTAACTTTTGACAAGGTATGGGACAATCATAGTTCGCGGACGCAAACACTCATATCCCATAACAAATTTCAATATAGAGGGAGGATCCATAGACACTCTTAGATGGACAAGGTCGGACAAGATTTGCGCCATTTTCTCGGGCAAACTCAAACGACAATGAATTTAAGTCTAATATTTTAATGATATGTTGCTATTATAAGACTTTATATTCCTACCAAAAATGAATGCAATTCGAGATAGCAAACCTGATCATATACCGATCTTAATTTCAACCGTTAATTTTGAACGGCTGATATTCAAAGGGGTAGATGGTGGTTTTATACATCTCGAATTGTGCTCATTTTTTTGGGAATGTAGAGTCTTATAAGAAGAATATACCATCAAAATATTAGACTTAAATTCAATATCATTTGGGTTTTGCGGAGAAAATGGCGCAAATCTTGTCCGACCTTGTCCATCTAAGAGTGTCCATGGATCCTCCCTCATATATATAGAGACCATAAAGATTAATAATGCAAAAATCATCTTCCAAACAATTTTTTAGAATTTAAACAAATAAACCTAAAAACATGAAGATGAAAAGTTGGACATAGCTATGTGTAATTCCAAACTCTAGTTATTCTTCTAAACAAAAGAAAATAAAATTCTTATCCGAAGATTTACTAGTAATACCTTTGAAGAATTCTTTATCGTCCCCGAACTCCTTGTCGTCAACAGCCATTGGGACATAAGGTTCATGAAGATGGGAGTTAATATCAATTAACCTTCTTGACTGATGTCGAACCAGGGCCTTCTGAATCTCATGAGTCTTAAACACAAAAGCCTTTATTTGTTGAATCTCCTTTTGCGTCTCCTTTAACACTTCAAGAACATCAGAAAATTTGAAGGAACAACTCTAGGCTTCCTCGCATTCCTTCTTTTTCTTTTTCTTTTCAATGTCGGAGCTAACGGATATTTCTCTTTTTCCTTCATGATTGATGGCTTGACAATCATATTAATATCTTTTCTATCAGAATACATGATGCTTGGAGTATACATAAACGTATGGGTTTGTGAGAGGAAATCATAATCTCAACAAGTGGTCTTAAGATAAAAGAAGTTTCAGGGAAGGAAAAAGGAATGTAGGGTTAAACTTTAACAGGTTCGTGCACGCACAATTCTGAACCTTAAAGAGCGTAGAATTGTCGAGAATGACCCTCCTTTATTGATAGACAGGGAATTCCAAAAAACAAAACTAAGAAAAGAAGAAAACAAACTTTTCCTAAAGCCTGAGAGGTACATAATCTTGTCTCTTTTGATGAGGCACATGAGACAAGATTTACAAATCAACACAATCAAGTTGTGTTGCGGTGAACAAGAATTTGTCCACCATGTATCTCTTGAGAGGAATCCACAGACCTCTGTCTATCAAAACGATTTGACCATATTTTATTCTCTAATGGTTTTTTTTTGTCCTTGGAAACTAACTTCTTAGACGAATATAAAATCTTACATACCTCAGCAGTCTTCTGAGCGAGTTTAAGCTTGTTTGCTAATCGATTTGCTCTTCATTGAAGTTTGTTGACATGTCTCAATTTGTGTTTGTACTTGTAACACCTTGATAGTTCATGGCCCTTGAGTGAACAATATGAGCATGTCAATCTTGAATATAATTCAGGCATCTGAGATGTGCAGTCAGCTAGACACATAGTGGAACCTGAAACACCATACACAGAGTTTCTAAAGAATGGGTCAATTTTATCTTCCAGATTGGTTGGGTTTTCTTCTGAAAGAATATCAAGATTGATGTGTGTATTGCTACAATTATCAAAATCAATATTTTCACAAAGAAGTGCAACGCTTGATTTCTCGTCTTCATTAGAATCATAGTTGTCAGACATTTCATCAAGAGTTGCAGCAAGACCTTTGTTCCCAGTGTATTTCTTTCGATTTGGACACTCATTTGCAAAATGACCAAAACCTTTACACTTAAAGCACTTAGGCATATCCTCGTCATCAGTTTCATCAATATCCCTATTTTTAGGAGGAACACGATCGTGGGGTTTATCTGACGACTTGGATTTATCTCTGGAAAACCGTTTACTTCTCTTCAAAAGAAGATCCCTAAACTGTCTTGTGATCAACGAGACTGACTTGTCAAGATCTTCATCTGATGAATCGGCCTCAGAAAGATCATCTTCAGAGATATAAACACTTTTACTTTTATCAAGTAATTTAGTATTCTGTAGTTCTTTGAAAGCAACATCCTTGCCATACTTGGACGTATGCTCATGATCAAAGATCTTTAGCTTCCCAACCAGAGTATTTCTGGAAAGCGTTGCGAGATTATTTCCTTCAACGATGGCATGCTTCTTAGAATCGTATCTAGATGGCAGCGATCTGAGAATTTTCATCACAATGTCCTTTTCAGGAATAGTCTTACCCAATGCAAAAGCTGCATTAACAATTTCAGACACTTTGTGATTAAACTCATCAAACGTTTCTTCATCTGCCATACGAAGGTTTTCCCAATCAGAATTTAGGTTTTGAAGCCTAGCTTCTTTCTCACTGGTATTCCCTTCAAATACGGTTTCTAAGATATCCCAAGCTTCTTTAGACTTAGTGCACATAGTCACATGATGCTGAAGATCTGGGGTAATGGCATGAATGATAGCATTTAAGTCGTCAAAATTATGCTTTGCAGTAAGAATTTCTTCTGGACTATATCTACCTATATCCTTCGGTATAGATACATCGCCTTATGTATTAACCGGAGGATCAAAACCATTAACAACACGTACCCATGTTTGAAAATCACGAGCTTGAATAAAAGCACGTATAACAATTTTCCACCATAAGTAGTTTGAGCCAACGAAGACTGGTGGTACGTTTATGGAAATAGAATTTTTGTCCATAGAGTCAGATCGCTACAAACACAGACTTGTAAGGTCTTTAAACGTGTTTGCCTGCTCTGATACCAATTGAAAAAGCGGGGGTACAACAGCCACACCCAATATTTCGATTAGCAGTCTGTATGGACTAACTCTAATATACTTTCAAGAGAATCAACTAGACTCAATCTTACTAAAGTATATCAAAGATTTATATTATGTCGATCTCTCGATTCAATTCTTACTCAAGCAAATAGAAATCTGCGAGTCTAATTAAATTCAAGAGAGATAACTTGGATGGTACAAAAGACCAATATCCAAGTGTCAATCAGTGTAAATCAACAACCAAAGGTTGGATATTTTAATTGATTGAACTTAACACACAACCTGTGATATTTCAATTATATAACAAAATATAATGCGGAATAGAAATAACACAGACACCAAAAGTTTTGTTAACGAGGAAACCGCAAATGCAGAAAAACCCCGGGTCCTAGTCCAGATTGAACACACACTGTATTAAGCCGCTACAGACACTAGCCTACTACAAACTATCTTCGGTCTGGACTGTAGTTGAACCCCAATCAATCTCACACTGATCCAAGGTACAGTTGCGCTCCTTACGTCTCTGATCCCAGCAGGATACTACGCACTTGATTCCCTTAGCTGATCTCACCCACAACTAAGAGTTTCTACGACCCAAAGTCGAAGACTTTAATAAATAAATCTGTATCACACAGAAAAGTCTACGGTAATAGATAAATCTGTCTCCCACAGAAATACCTACGAGTTTTGTTCCGTATTTTGATAAATCAAGGTGAACAGGAACCAATTGATAACCCGAACTTATATTCCCGAAAAACAGCCTAGTATTATCAATCACCTCACAATAATCTTAATCGACGCAGCGAAAGAAGATATTGTGGAATCCCAAATGATGAGACGAAGATGTTTGTGATTACTTTTATATCTTGCCTATCGGAGATATCAATCTCAAGCCAATCGTTACGATTGTACTAAATACGATAGAAACAGCAAGATCAGATCACACAACTACAAGAAAGTAGTATCGGTCTGGCTTCACAATCCCAATGAAGTCTTTAAGTCGTTAACCTACAGGGTCTCGGTAGAAACCTAAGGTTAGAGGAGAATTGACTCTAGCTTATACAACTAGTATCACACAGGAGGTGTGGGGATTAGGTTTCCCATTTTCTAGAGTTATCCTTTATATAGTCTTTCAAATCAGGGTTTGCAATCAATGCTAGCTTAGTAACAAAGCATTCAATATTCACCGTTAGATAAATTCAAGCTAATATCTTTCAACCGTTAGATCGAAAACTTATCTTGTTACACGCAAATGAAATGCACCTTTTAGGTTTGTGAAACCGTACCCAAACATGTACATTTTTTAGTTCAACAATAGTTAATCAAATGGTTATCCATATGAGCATTTTCATATTAACCATATTCTTCTTCACCATAACTAGTTCAAATGAATCAAATGAACTAGTTAGAGAGTTGTTCAATTGCTTAGATCTTATAGAAGTATACAAGACACAATCGAAGCAAAAAAGATTTGATTCACTCGAATCAATTCATGAACTTCATAGCACGGTTTGCAAACTTGCATTCCTTAGTTAATATAAGTATAAGTTCACGAATAATCGTTTTTGGAATATAACCAACCTAAGTACGCAGACTATGTACGCATACTTAAGTACCCAGAATAAGTTTGTAAAAGATTCACAAACTCCAGCAGATTTTCTCGGGAAGAGAACCTCCTACAATACGCGGACTGGGTTCGCGGACTCTTGTTCCGGTTTCCTGAGCAGCAAAGTAAGCATACTTTGGTTCAAGGAATAAGGACTTATACATGTATGAGTTTCCACACAATGGTTATATAATCTAAACTCTCATTTCAATCATTGAAACATTCTTAGAGGACGTTATATAGTTGTTATTCACAAACTATTTTTCGTCAAAGCCATTTTCAAGTAATTGAAACATAACATGACTTTCGTCACTAGGTAAAGATGAACTTGGCCAAAGCGAAAGCTTACCAACATATATTTTGAGAAATAGATAAGCGAGATAAACTCGGCTCGAAATAGCAAATGTGTATAATCAAAGTCTATATAGCAAAACGACTTTTGTCTCAAGATAGGAGATAGAGTAGATAGACTTTTGAGTGATAGATAAGTTCAAGTCTCCACATACCTTTTAGTCGATGAAGTCTCACTAGTTCCTTGAGTAGTTCTTCGTCTTGTATGATGATCGCCATGGAGTTCTTGAGCTCAACTACACTTTCTATCCTAGTCCGAGACTTAGCTATAGTAGACTAGAAATCAAGACTTATAGTTTTGATCACTAACATTGACAAACATGCTTGAGATAGCAACGCATGCGAGTTCGACCGAGCAGTGCTCTAACAGTTTCCACTTCTTTTCGGATTATTCACTTAAAAAAATAAATAAAGTATAAAATAATCATAATAAGATAATATGCAAGAAATATAGCTAAAACAAGTGTGGAATTGACACTCAAAACATGTAAATTAAGCATTACCATAAGAGCGATGAAGCAACTCAAGATTGTGAACTCTGTCTTGGGATTCACGTATGTAGATCAAATTAGTTGTAGGAGCAGGAACACTTACTTGGTCTCAACCATACGAAGTTACGGCGGAAATTTGTATAGAAAGTATTTAAAACCGAATAGATAAAAATAAATATCCATCTCATTATTGAATCTATAATACAAAACAGAAGGGATTTTTGAGCTTTGGACGGTCGGATAATATTTTGAAAGACAAACGTTGCATCCGACCATCCCAGTCTCATCTTAGCGAAAGACATCTAACAGATGCAAGAGTTGTAACCTATAATCATTATCACTATGAATATACATCCCAGTTTCATAACCTTGGCCGCGAGGGAGGTAATGAATCAAATCAAAATTCAAGCTTACTGTTAGTGTAAAAATTCAGACACACTGAAGGAATATTTTTAAATAACGTAATATCCTACTGGGGACAATTCTTTCTGTAATCTAAATTGTTTTTTTTTTTTTTTCGTAGATGGATGACGAGATTGTTTCTTTAATCAATTTGGTTTGTTTTGGTATCTGTATTTTGGTAATGAAAATATAAGGGATAATAAATAGAGTATGGTAATGAAATTGTATTTGAACAACAACAAAATTAAAAAAAAAAAAAAAAAGTGATAAATGGGGTAATACTGTGGGTTTCTATGTGGCCTAAAAGTAAGCCCTCTAGAACGTCTACAATGGACGACTAAAGCTAAAAATTTGGTCGAGAAACCACTCACGGTGGAACAAACTAAAAAATAAAAAGTGGAGTAAAACCAAATATAAGAGTATATTTGGTATGTAATCCGGACCAAAACCATATTTGGTCGAGCGAAGATTAAAAGTGCGTTTGATAGCAGGCGCAGATTAAAAGTTTGTTTGGAGTGGGACGTAGGTATAAACTGCGCACGAAATACAGACGCATATTAAAAGTCCGTTCGAGTGGGGCGAAGGTATAAACAACGCCAGATGGGGCGCAAATATAATATTCGCCTGGTGATGGACGAACTTTTTAAGTCCGTTTGAGTCAGGCGAAGTTTAAGTTAATGCCCCATCAAACGTATTTAAAATGTTCGCTTGACATCAAACTCATTTTATACCAACACCTGGTGATAGTTTGGGCGGAGTTTATACCTCCGTTTGGTGATTTCCGACCGGTTTTGCTTATTGTTTATGTTTTTAGATATTTTCCGTTTTGAGAAGAACAGTGGGAGAAAGAAGAAGAACATTAGGGAAAGAAGCGAGGAGAAGTCTAGAACATTGTAGTTTTCGTCCAATTTTTTAACGCAAAAATAATTTTTTTTCGCGCCACACGAGTGGTACGTGTGCAGTAGGAATGGGCGTACTTTAAAACTTCTCCTACGAAAAATGGGTGTTAAATATACGCATGATGTGGCGAGGTTTAAATTAACATCTGAGAAAGGGGTGCACTTTTTGAGTCTGTTTGATGTAAAACGAGTATATAGAGTTCGCCCGTTGTCAGACGAAGTTATAATGTGCGTCTGGATTAGGCGCAAATGTAATCTTCGCCTGTGAGTGAGGCGCAGATTATACGATCGTTCCGTTTCAGGCGTGGATTATAGATTCGCTTGAGTTAATTTGGTCGTCCCCCGTTTTGTTTAACACTGATTATAAACTAAAAAATACCAAATTTTCTAGTTTTTGTTCTTTGGTTTTGGTCGCTCCATTGTGGACGCTCTTAGGAAGTATTTTCTAGACTCTCTACTCGTAACTGAAACAGTTAGAGCAAAAACAAGCCTAAAATAAGGCCATTACGAGAGCAGAGATATCTTTATTTAACCAAAACTATTTCAGGTACTACTCCAGAAGAAATAGAGATAGATAGTGAACTAAGTTTCACAACTTAGCATCTTCACCTAGAGGGATTTTTAAAGGTAATGTTCTATTCTAAAATGCCACAGCCATAGTCTCCGCAAAAATATATCGTTTAAGCACAAGTTCAAATTGAACTCTCCCCCATTTATGTTATTCTCAATGACGACAACAAGAGCAACCTTGCTCTATGCAAGAGAAGGATTATTTTTGTATTTAATAGTTTTATCACCTCTCACCGGTTATGAAATAAGTAAATTTGTATTTAAATAAGAGCAATTTTTTTGCCAGTTACGAAGATGATGCGTGTCGTAGGTGCAACAAATTACTCAAGATATTTCTCACTAATTAACTAGTAATATAGCAATAGCAGGGATTGTGTCCACATAGAGCTGTGTAATTGATATATTATTTAGATTATAAAATACTAAGGGGGATTGGTTTATACAATAAGAAAAGACAATAAAAAGAAAAGATGATTAGGAATCATTCATTGTTACCAAACGTTGACTCAATTAGTATACTTATTTATCTTTTGTTAGAATCATTCATCACCAACCGCGGAATTGCAGGTATATTTAGATATATCACTGAATGTAGAAGCGCTTGAATACCAAATTTTATAGAACTGAGCCACCAAGTAGTAGCGCACTCAAGGTTTAACCCAATCAAATGCTTTATGGTTTGTTAGGTTGATCCTATCATCGAACTCTTAGCGCAAGGTCATGCTTACTAGTGTTGTCTTCACTCGCAATTGCTCCACAGGATTCCTTTTCACGGTCTCGCAGTTTCTTGTTGTGTAAAGAATTGTGTGACTATTACAATTATCACCCAACTTCTACTAGCTATGAATGGTCAATTATAAAAACTCAATTGTACAATAAATAATCCAATTGTGCACTTGAACAATCTAGAAATCAATTATAAACCATAGATATAGAGAAAATAATCGATAATATGATAAAACCTTCAAATAAATTTGTTTAATAGTTAAGCTTCATGCCTGGAACATATAATTCATTCTTAATCAATAAAACCCAGCTACTCATGATTATACGATTTATCGGTTTTCCCCAAGAGGAGTAAATCCTAGTTTATGAATAAAAAACAAAAGTATAATATGATATGTATTTAACCTAGGTCAAGAAGTATTTCTTTCATGGGTATCCAAGTAGTAAAGGCGTCAGTGTAGAATCTCGGTCGAATTAGGTCGCAACCTGCATCTCGGTCGAATTAGGTCGCAACATGCGAAACTAGCCTAGCATAACTCACGCCCAAGGTTGTCAGTGTAAAGGAGTTCTCAAAATATTCCAATGGGCCACATGCAGTTACTGTAGAAGTCCAGCACATATCTTGTCCATGGTTTGTCCCAATTCTTCTCTTTTTTCTTTTTATTTTTTACGTGACGTCATTAGGGGCAGCCCTGAAAGAATTAGGGGTGACTAATAAGACAAAATATCGTCACCCAAACCTAAAATTAAGTCATCCCTTATCGGTGATTTTACAAAATGGCAATTATACCCTCCATAATCGGTAGATAAAACTATAATCGGTAGTTTACCTCCATAATCGGTAGATGTTAGGATAATCAGGGGTTATTGTGTACATATGTAGTTTGAAAGTTTTGTTATTTTGAAAAAACCTATAATCGGAAGTTATGAAGTTCACCTAATCTACCGATTATGCAGTTGCCCCAAAATTGATATTTGAAAAAATCTCAAGTTTTTCGAATTTGGGAACTACCCTACAATCGGAAGTTATTTAGTTACCATGTCTTCCGATTATGGAGTTGCCCCAAAATCGATATTTGAAAAATCTCAGTTTTTTCGAATTTGGGAAAAGCTATAATCAGAAGGTATTGAAGTTCACCTAATCTACCGATTTTAAACCTCATGTTAATCGGTAGACAATGATACAATGTTGTGTTCGATTATAAGGTTGTTTAGGTTCAGAAGAACAATAAAAATGAAGCCACTATAATCGGTTGATAACATTACTACCGATTCTGAACATATCTCACAATTTTTTGAAAATTCACCAGAATCGGTAGGTAAGGTTGATAACATTACTACCGATTCTGAACATATCTCATAATTTGGCTAGTTCAGTCACCAGAATCGGTAGTTAAGGTTGATAACATTACTACCGATTCTGAACATATCCCACAATATTTTGAAAATTTACCAGAATCGGTAGGTAAGGTTGATTTGTAACCTCCGATTATGGTGAAAAATTCAGCAGTTTCAGATTATGGAGTAATAAACATAACTCAAAATACATTCATAACCCATAAACTTAAGAACATATAATCCAAAACAAGTATTTAAAACACCATAATCCAAAAGAAACTGTTAAAACAACATAATCCATAACATCGACCAAGACCATATCACCTAATTCCTAGTTTTCTTCTTTGTATTGTCATCTAGAGTTTTAGAACGCTTCGGGCGAGCCGCACGACCCACATTATCATCAGCATCACCTTCGTCTCCCTCAATATTTCCTTCAGCATGAGATCTTGAAGAAGCCTGAGAAGGCTAAGATCTTTTGTTCGCTTTTGATGCTTTTTTCTTGGGCGGGTTCTTCGTCACTTTCTCCCCAACCTCAGCTGCATACTCTTCATTATCAACATTATCAATCATCTCCCCGTGCTTTTTTATCTTCTCAATTGGCACAGGAACTCCAACCGTTATGCAATCAGCGCACCATTTGGACAAAGACTTGAACCTATTCACCTGTTTTTTTAATTGACAAAACATCAAATGGAGTTCACCTAAGAAATTGAGTCGTAATATTAGAGGGAAAAATCATAACCGTACGCACCAATTTATCATAGCCCAAGGGTTTTTCTTTGATGATACATTTGTAAATGGAATGTGCCGAGGTCGACTTTGCTTTAAGTTCACGGATTACTTTTAGACGTGAATGCTCCCGGTACCACTCCATATGTCCTGGAGCATTTTCATGAAATAGGGTGACAGGTCTCCCAACGTTCACCATGTGGTACTCCCTCTTATCCCAATGTTCAGTAACAAATGGATCACTAGAGTAAACTACCTTGATGTTGTCCTAGTTAGACTTGCTATGTTCCACGTCCAACTTGAACTTGCCATACATATGATGCCATGGTACTGTTTGGCAAGCACCATGTTGTCGCATCACCCTGGAGCCATTATACATCACATAACCTGTGTGGTGCCACAATGGTCCAAAATAATGGGACAACCCGGAACGAGACGCTATATGTCCACTAGCTCGGTCTTCCTTGCATGGATCAAAGCATATATCCGAGGCCTTTAGTGAGTCTAATTTCTCCCTCAAGTTAACCAACTACTCGTCCTTTGACCATGTACGGTTCTTTGTGAACTTGTACTTTATTCCTCTCGGTGTACCTCTCTGCCACGCTGTGTTCAGCTCTGCCAATTCCAGACCGGGGTAGTGGTCATAGATCCATGTCTACATAGATATCAAACCAAGTATTAGAAATTGATTCTTAAAATAGAAAAAAAAACACATAATAATCAATGGACTAATAGAGTTGAGAAAATACCTGGAATAGACTCACGTACCCGGCAATTTGGCTAGTTCTAAGCCTCGACGCTTTTCTCAACTCTTCCATCAAGAATGCAATGGTTGCCGTGCCCCAGGAGTAGTCCGCGACCTTATTGAGAGGATGCAACAGTTGTAGAAAGGTTGGTGTCTACTCGGTTGCCACTCGTATTGGGGAATATGACACATCCCAATACAACCAAGAGATAGGCGGTGGCCACGGAATCCACTTCGGCATCACTTAACGGCCCTTTTTGTTCTTTCTCGGCAGTGCCTTTGAACTTGATCAACTGGCTCATGTTAAACTGTCTAGTTTTGTAAGAGAAGCACATGTTGAACTCAATCTCTGCGGTCTCTTTATCCCAACCAAGACAATTATTACACAAATCATAAAGTTGTGCCCACTTAACTGCTTTGTGTACTCCTACTTGACAGCCACACCATTGTCATTGAGATTAAGAATCTGCTTGGCATCATCTGGAGTAATGGTCATCTCCTCAAACATCATATGAAAAGTGTCAGTCTCGGGATACATTCTCTCTACAAAAGCCGATATCGCGACCCGATCATGGTCCAACATTGAGTTCTCGGCATCATTAGTTAATCCAGAGTTGGCTATCCTTCTCTTGAACCTCTCACATTCACCATCTAAAGGCCAATCTTTTATTAATTTTGCTGGTGCGGCAGTGGGCATGAGTAGACGAATCGCATAGAAATGATACTATCAAACACACAACACATTACAAGATTAATAGAGTATTATTACGAATAAAACGACAATACGTTTGTAAAAAATAATACGATTATTACCTCGGTTTCGCAGATTTCTCTGGCCCAGGAGTCTTTGTAGCCAAATAAAAATGCTCCACCATCTCTAGGCAGCCTAGGGATTTCTTCTTCAAAATCCGTCTTCTTCAACGCAATGGGTATAAGGTGTGATGCTTTCTTCGCGATTGGCTTCCTTGTAACTCCTCCTTTTCCTTGTGCACCACTTGGTTGTCCTTCATCTTGAGTGATTTCCGGTGCGCTTGCTTGTACTTCTTCTTGAGTTCCTTTTTTGCTCCTCTATCTCTGCGCTAGCGGTTAGTTTCTTACCCCCTTTTTGACGAGGCCCTGAAAAAGTTGTATCTTTGTATTTCTTACCTCGTATGTCCCTAAACAATAAATTGGTTCGTAAGAATCACATTACAAACTAAACAATCGGGAGAAAAAAAACTAGGATTGACTTCCGATTCTGCACAATCGGAAGAAAAGGTAAAAAAAATTCTTCCGATTACACTTAAACGGAAGTCATATTCTAGTTCTTTCTCCCGATTATGCATCAATTTGGGTTCAGAAACTGATATAGTTATGAGACATATATAATCGGAACAAAAAAATATAACATATCAACCGATTGTCTATACTCGGAAGTAAACAAATAGCCTTTCGCTTCCGATTAAAACGTAGCCCCGAAATAGGATTTTGCTAAAATCACAAAATTTTCAAATTTTAAAAACTTCATAATCGGTAGTGTGTTGAATTTGTCTAACCTACGATTATACACAATCGGAAGATAAATACTATATAGTATCTTCCGACTCTGGGTACCAATTGTGTGTCCCTACATGTTCTAATCATCTGTTACAATCAGAAGGAAAAATAAAAAATAGCTACCGATTAAGTCCATGTTTGGGTTCAATGCCAAACAGCGATACATAATCGGGAGTAACCCATAAAATTTAACTCCCGATTCTGGTCGCTGTAACTGAAAACCCTAGAAATTGGCCACAATCGGTAGTTAAATTAAAGATCGAAACTACCGATTCTGGGAAATAACCGGAAAACCCTAGAACTAATTTTCATGGATTCGTCAAATTGAAGCAATATAAACCCATAAAATGATAGAAACTTATCTAATTGGGGCCATTTCCTGGAGAGTTTGATTATCAGAATCACCACCACCACCGTGTTCGTGTTCTTCGTAGTGTTCTTCGTCGTTTGAGGCAGTTGCAATTACTTTATTCTTTAATTTTTATTGATATCTCGAGGGTTCATTAATATCAGTCATCGTTTTAAAGAAGAATCGACGATGTCTTTGATTCGACGATGAACAACGACGATGAATTTAAGTTTGAATAGGGGGAATAGTGTTTTTACTATCCACAATCGGAAGGGAAAAAGAAGAGTTGAAAAGAAAAGAAAGAAAATGAAATGAAATTAGGTTTTGGGTGGTCTTAATCGTTCAACGGTTGTGTCGGCAACTATAATCGGTAGATAGATGATGTTATTTTGCTACCGATTATAGACGGTTGTCCCAAATTCATTTTTTCTTCAAAACAGATAAAACTGCGTTTTTCTACTTTAACAATCGGTAGATGTGATATGTTAGTATGCTACCGATTATGGCAATAACCCATTCTTATACAAACTAGTAATGTAGATAAAACTATATTATAAACTACCGATTGTGAAGGGACATACAAGTATTTTCAACCTATTTTGTCTTATTTAGTCGTCCCTAATTCTTTCAGGTAGCCCCTAATGACGCCAAGATTTTTTACGGTGAGCTCCTTAAGAAAACCTGCTCACCGTAGAGTTCCATGTAACTCTTAAATTTTTTCTCCCATTTTCTACTGTTGACTCCAAACCAACTTAGAGTTTTATGTTATAGCCAAACCTCTTTATTTTGTTTTTCCGGTTAGAACAACTTCTAGCTGTAGAAATCTTTGTACCCGAGCTCACCATCACAACCATTCGAGCCAAACTCTCTTCTCATATTCATATCCCTTACCATGATCATGATCACCAATAATCCATCAACTATCCACTTCCTTTATCATATCAGTAGATTCAAATTCAGTCATCGGCTTCTGCTTGATGTCTAGCTCAATCAACTACCAGACCCATGATGATAGAAACTCCACCTTCTCTGTCGACTAATAATCCAACCATCACAGCAACTCGTCTGTTACATTCCCTACCAACATCATGGAATCACAATAATAATGGTTATGACAGCAGCAAAACCACCAAGCCATCTACGTCCTCAGCTGCCATCAACAGATAGCTGCAGCGATCAATCAATGGCAGCAATACATGTTGCTAGAGTTCTTCATCCATCAACCAACGACTCAACTTCCTAGCTTCATCAACAACTACAACATCTCAAATGTGTCACCACTATCTTCCTCTCGAGTTATTCTATGTCAATTAATCAACCATCACTGATTCTCTATCATTGATTCTCATAGAAAACTTAACCCATTTTCCAATTTCCACAAAACTCGTACATTTTAACACTTCGACAACCTGATAAATACTCGACCTCAAAAATCACTTCAACCTAAAAGAATCAGCATCGCTGATTTCCATATTGAAGTGGGGAAGAAGATGATATTGCCCCGAGTAATATGTTAGTTTCATTATAAATCGTGGCTGCCCTGAGAAATTGAACTGGTGCCTTTATAAACAAGTTTGTCTCTAGCTCATTGAACTGTCAGTTTAGGATAACCGACAAACTTAACTTCTCGTTTCGCCCATAACTTCTTCATACGACGTCGGATTGACTTCATTATTTCGCTGTTGGCTTCGTCTTTGCGTCCTCTTCAAGATGATGAAAAGAAAACCTCCATTGGTCTTTGGACCTTCTCCACTAGTAGATGTCACTTATGTAGATGCTTCCACTTCTTTTAGGATTATTCACCTAAAAAAATGCATAAACTAGAAATTAATCATAATACAAGATAATATGCAAGAAATATAGCTAAAACAAGTGTGGAATTGACACTCAAAACATGTAAACTAACAAGGGGTTAGTCCACGAGTGAGTTGGGGGGAGTTTAATGTATTTTGGATCTTGGGGATTTTGAGGGAGTGTAAGAGAGTATATGGAGTTGAGAGAGTTTGGTGTTTTTGAGTGTAGGGAGTTTGAGAGACTCTCCAAAAATTTCTACTCTTTTGAGAGATTTGGAGTGAGGCAAAAATACACTGTCAACTCCCTAGAACTCTAAAAAAAACCCAACTCCCTAGCATTCTAATTTTTACTACTAACAGGGAGTTTAAGAGTTTCTATCAAACTCCCCCACGACTAAAGAGGTTTTCTAGGGAGTTTGGGAGACTCTTCTAAACTCTCCCACAACTAACGGGGATTTTGAGAGACTCCTTCGAACTCCCCCACGACTAACGGTAAAAAGCCCAACTACATCCAACTCCCCCAACTCCGTTGAGGACTAACACCCTGTAAGTATTACCAGAAGAGCGATCGATGAAGCAACTCAAGATTGTGAACTTTTTCTTGGGATTCACGTATATAGATCAAATCGGTTGTAGTAGCAGGAACACTGAAGGAACTGAGTAGCAAAGTAGTTTTATTTGGTCTCAACTATACGAAGTTGCGGCATTAAATTTGTATAGAAACTATTTAAAACTGGATAGATAAGAATAAATATCCGTCTCATTATTGGATATAGCAACAAATGGCTATGTTTAAATGGTATACCGTAGTTACTCTTTATGATATCATTGATTAAGTTTTGAATAAATGATATCCAGGAGAGTCGTCATTTGAAGGTTTTAATATGTTTTACTGAATAATATTAAATTTAAATATTATATGTGATATCACAAATATCACATCTAAATTTTTGCAATTGTATTTTGTATACACAATTATATCATTTATGTAGACGTTTATATTCATTTCAGTTATGTAGATTTTATATTCATTTCGTTTCAATTAAAGGTTTCCAGACGTGGATTTGGGGTTGTGGTGCATAGAGCCCACAACCTCCCTCCAACTGACCCCACCTTCGTCTGTCAGAAATTTGGAAATCAGGAGTTTAAATTTCAAAAAGCACGGGGAGCGGATCCGGTTTGGAACGAGAAGTTCTCCTTCAACTTCAGCTCTGATTCCGACCGCGTTGCTATCTGCGGGTACCTGTTCGTAGGTGAGATTAGGTTAGGATACTTAGATTTTAGTTATCCTGGATTTCTGACTAAAGGATTGGAAAAATATGGTAGGGAATTATACGATATGGATTGGAATTTATTGGTGATGAGTCTGACGGAAGTAGCGAAAGCCCTCGGACAGTTGTGCCACAACCAGCAAACAGAACAATGTAAGAGAATCCGAAAGTGTTGCCCAAGAAAAATGGATTCAAACAAGTGTTGCCCAAGAAAAACGGATTCAAAGAAGTAGTAAGTATGCTTTCTAAAGGGAAAAGAGTCTTGGGTAAAGCCAAGATGCTCTTTTCTTCTGAAGACTAAAAGCAAAAAATAGTGCGTGTGTATATATGTAAATATATATATAAGAGTTAATAATCGTCCATGTAAAAAAAACGCCCGATTCAATCTAGCTCTGCGGTAGCTTCGTGCATGATAACGTTTTGTAGTGGTAATAAGAAAAGAGATAAAAGGGAAGAACATTTTTATTAGCCAGAGAGGGAACCATATTACATAGGTATAGCATTTCTATTAATATGATTAATAATGTTTGATTGGACATATGCTTTACATATCATTTTATATCTAGAACAAAAAAAGTTAATGCCTTCTATGTTTATTTCTGACTCTATCCTCAATTACTTAGTATTACATAATATTATAATGTTTGATATGTATATGCTATTTTTATATTGATGATTAAAATCTCAACCATATCTGTTTCAATATGCTTTTGGTATTGGTTGTACTGTCATACACTGTTTGTCTGTTCTATGCCAAATATTTTTCACATGTCTGTCTGATCTAAAAAAAAAAAAAAAAAAAAAAAAAAAATCTTTTCACATGGCTTTTGTTTTGATGAGGGTTGTATATATATATTTTACTTTTACTTTTACTCACATGATGCGAATCAGAGGAAGTGTTTGTTGTCTGCCATGTATTTGATGTGTGCCCCATCCATGATTACCTCATTTTTTGATGAGAAAATAATAATTGATTGTTAGTAACTTGTGATTGGATTGTAAATAATTTATTATTATTATTATTATTTTAATCTGTGAGAAAATGATATCTTGTCCTCTTGGTTATGTATACATATGAGAAAATGATTTCCTAATGCTTTGATTTTCAATAAATAATAAAGAAAATAAGAATAGATTATGAAAGTTCATCTTTTAGTCTGACATGTTGTTTGGCTCACATGTTCTTGTCGGTGACTTATTATTCCTTTACTGGTATTTTGCCATCTCATGCATTATCACTTTTTGTTGTTACATTCTTTTTATTATTTTATATGTATTAAAATTGTATTGATATTATAATGAAATGTTTTTTTAGCTTCACAAAAATAAATCAATGTTAATTAATAATATACATGGTAACTAAAAGATTTTTAATAATAATTTAGTCAATTAATAATATACAAAAAATAACTATTTAGTTTCCAGGAATACATTTATGCACATGCACATGCAAACACAATTAATATAATAATAACAAAAATATATTCATGCAAGTCATTTTAGTTTCCACCAATACATTCATGCACATGCACATGCAAATATAATTAAAATAAAAATAAATAAAATATATTACATGCATCCATGCAAAGTCAAATACAAATATAATAATTATTTAGTTTCCACAAATAAATTCATGCACATGCAAACACAATTAATATATTCATGCACATGCAAGTCAATTTAGTTTCCACAAATACATTCATGCACATGCAAATATAATTAAAATAAAAATAAATAAAATATATTACATGCATCCATGCAAAGTCAAATACACATATAATAATTATTTAGTTTCCACAAATAAATTCATGCACATGCAAATACAATTAAAATAATAATTATTAAAATATATTCATGCATTCATGCAAAGTCAATGTAGAAATAACTTTTAGTTTACACAAATACATTCATGCACATATACAATTAGAATAATAATTATAATTATTTCGTTTAAATATCACACTTATTTAAAAATGATGTCATTTAATTGTTTGTTTTATTTCTTGTGAAACCAAAACATTAAACTGCACTCTCGCCTTTTTAAATGGGCATGTAACTCTTCATGGGCCTTGAACACGTTATGACCTTAACGAGTTAACACTACTAACTCGGATCATCATAATTTGGCCATTAACCTTAGGGTTATGGTATATATATTTTTTTTAGTAAGGTTTTTCCAGTTGGACCCAACTCGACTCAAAAATGACATATTGGACTCAAAAGTACTTGAGCATCATTATTGTGTATTTAAGGTGGAAATCATTTCTTTGAAAAAGAATAAGGAGTATATTCCTTCATACAACTTTATGTCAATGACAACGCACTATCTTAAAGGTAGAGCTACATATGCCCTTGTGTTTTTAAACACATGCATCCCAATTTTTGTGGAAGAACTCACAGAAAGTGATATGAGTCAGATTTTTTTTCCCTCTTCCATTTTTTTCTACTTCATCAAAACTAATGAACCGGTATATCTTAAAGTATCAACAAGAGATTCACTATATTTAGTAAGCTATTCAACCTAAAGTAAATGGTTGACATTCAAAATGAGATTCTATTGGCTTGTTGCGATAAAGAAATTTCTCAAATTAAGCTAAATGTAGCAAAACTGAAAATGGAAACAACCCCGAAGTAATGACTGTTAGATGTACTGATTCATGTGAAGCATGTGAAAATGGACATGTATATATCATGACACAAAGATGTATTTTTGTACCCGATAGTAATGACACCAAAGTACAGGTGTCAACCGAACATTGGATTAAGCTAAGATGTAATTCTAGCTTGCATCAAAATAAAGAGTTGGGAATGAATCTTGTTACTAGTATTGGTACAAGCAATGTAATGCAGGTACCATAGTAATAATAGATTAGTAGGAATACTTTAGCCATAAACTTTATTGGTAAGAATAACTTTGCCTAGCCATTTGATTTCAAGTTGAACTAGACCCATTTTTAGCACTTATGAAAAGTACATAATTATATATCACGAGACGAAAAATTCATTAAAGCACTTGAGATATATCTGGATGAAAAGTATATTGTCCCCCATGAAACGTAACATATATTCACTCTAAAGTACTTGAGTTGAATCCCATTTTTGTTACGTAATAAGGTCACATCACTTATTACACGAAACTCTTAAGGAATTTAAATTAGTTGTTGAACTATTTCCTTATAATGTGACTACGATGATTGGATCATCGAGCGAAGCAATGCTCAAATTTGTTTCTAAGATGGAACAAAGATTAAAAGTCACAAAAGCTCTATATGTACCGAGAGCTAATCACCTTGTTAAATTCCAAAGAGACCCATGCAAGTGGATATCATATGGAAACTCACAATGATGAGAATATAATTGATTGTATCTTTTATAGTTTCTAATATATTTGGAAGGAAATATATCTTAGAGAAACTAATGAGTTAATCTAGCGAAATGTAAATCACTATAATATTTGGATTATTGAATCCATATTGACTCCGGCGATGAAATGTTGGGAATTGACTCATACAGGCTTTAACATAACCATAAAGGCACTTTGGTTGTGAATTGATGTTTCATTTTAAAAGGAATCATACGTACATCATTGTATTTGAGTGGGCGAGATAATGGGAAAAAGATTTGAGAATGCGAAGTGACAAAGATATCTCTCAATAAGTGTTTTCTAAAGTGCTAGATGCACAACTCCTCCCCCTCCCATTATGCTTTTAAGTAAGAAAGCATATCACTCATTTCACAAAGTCTTGGAAAAACAGATTGAGACCATCCTAAGATGCAAATGGTAAACAATCCATATTACAAAGAAAACAAGGTGAAATTTAGAAGAATATTCATGCGGAATGCGGACCATTAAATTGACTTATGGATCTGGTGAATGTTTTGACATTTTGGACTAAATGTAGTTCCCAAGAAATTTGCGTTTGGAAAACTACTAGCACATATTTTACATGTAAGGGCTCACCACCCCTTGTAAATGCTAGTGAGTGTACATCAAAAGGACTTGATGGTTATTGCATGTTTAATAGGATCAATGCAGAGTATCCTAAACCCCAAGGTCTCGCAAAGGCTATCATCAAAGGTTATAGATGGTGCCTAAGGCATGGTTATGCGTACAAACCTACCTTTAACTGCTTGGGGAATTTACAATATTAACGCATCTTTACTTAATTCGTTTTAGAACCCAATATTAGTCAACCTTTTTATGCGTACCGGTTGGTAACTCGGATTTAAGCGACATTTGTGTTCTTACGCATTTTTGGTTGCACTATATATGTGCCATTACGACTCCACATCGTACTATGATGGGTATTCAAAACTGTTAAGTAGTTATGTTGGAAATGAGTTCCCAACAATTATCCGCATTTTAAAACCTTTGGCGGGGAGATCTCTTATCGCTAGATTTGCTTAGGTTGTCATTTTAATTAGACAATCTTCCCGTCGTTAGGGGGAGATAAGAAAAGTATTTTCTAAGAGAACGACAGGAATTGTCGTGGTGTGTTCCCGCTGTGTCTCATATTGATTCTTGTACTCCACAAATGTAAATGTGAAGTGACAAAGAATAATCGATTTTCAGAATGTACACTGATGTCGCTAAAGTGACAAGATCACACATACCAGCTGCAAATATTCCTGCAAGGTTAGAAATCCTCAGTATGGGGTACACCATAGCCAAAGGTGTTGCAACTACACTTGGTGGAAGTGTAGTTGAGGCTGTGGCTCCATAACGGAAGATGGAGAGACCACCAGGTTCGATCAATGCTCACCTATAAAGGAAGTAGATGAGTAAGGCACAACCTAATTTGTATCATTAATGAAATCATCTCATTTGATTGTCTCTCGACTATGTCCATGAATCAATACTTGGAGGACGCTCCGAAGTTTTAAATGATTCTAGAGAACAATGAAATCTCGACGGATTATGAGAATGCACATGAGTCAATGGAAGGATCATGAGTGCAATGATGATATAATCCATAAATAGTTGCTCTAGAAGTAGAGCATAATGAGATCGAACCATGCTTTATTTTGATTAATTTCAAATAAATAGCATATTTGGCCTACACAATCCAGGTAGAACTTGGTTCTTTGACAAATATACAGGTATTTGGTGTGGTAGTGCTAACCAACCAAGTGTAAAGCCTATTGGACATACATGATTAATTTGTCACAAAGCATAATGAGAAGAAAGCAGTCTTAAAGTATAAAGACTCGCCTTGTGGCGCGAGGTTTCTCACAAAGCCCCGGAATTGTTCTCTTGTAATGAACTTCATAGTGTTCCGCTACTTAGTTAGCTTGGTAATTTCAAAAGGACTTGAAATGCAGCATATGTATGTGGTTGTTACGTATCTCTGAAAGAATCAAGAGACAGAAGATATTTACAAAAGTACTTGATAGCCTTTTGTTACCTAAATCAAGTAACTCTAAACCACAGAGTGCGTTTACAGTTAGATAGAACGCTCACTTATAGATAGCAATCAGGCGGATGTGGTATACCCGTCTAAGTGGCTATTTGATTTGGAGGGGATAGACAAGTAAGTTATTTTTCCTTGCGTATTCACAAGAAAGTTCCTGATTTGGAATTGTAGCTATCTATGTCGATGGTATAGACATGATGGGTACTCTTGATGTAATAAGATACCTTAAAAGCTATTTGAAATCCGAATTTGAGATGAAAATGCGGGGAAAGCTCGACCGAATCGAGCTTGTGGTATATTATTCCACCGGTTTGCATATGTCTAAAGTTCTCAGGCAATTTAACAAAGACATGCATCCTGATAGCACTCCCACGATTAGTCGAGGTTCAAATGTAAGTAAGTGACCATTTCGTCTAAAGGAAGATGACGAAGATGTATTGGGAGATCAAATTCTCATATCTAAGTACAATATACGCATTGTTGTACTTAGTATAGTAATATACTCGATTAAATTTTACACCCTCATGGAACTTGTTAGCTAGATATAGCTCAGCGCCAACGCAACGTCATTGGAATGGTACAGTGAATGTAATCATGTACTTAAAAGTAACCACCGACATGAGTTTGTTTTATCCCTACAAAGACATAAAAAGGAATGCTAAAGGAACTGCAATCCAAAGGTTGTTGATTATGAAGGAACAATAATCTTGTAATCAGGGGAAGATATGGTAGACTATTTTCTAAGTCATTACTGATATTCAGTTTCGAAAAGTATATGACTAAAGGAACTGTCTGGAACAACTCGAAAGTAATCGGGGAGATGCCGACATCAGGGGGAGGATCCAAGGATATGATGTCGACATATTTTATTTCGAAATTGAAGATGTGTTGTACTCTTTTTCCCTTCGATCGAGAATAATTTTTCCCAAAGGGTTTTTCACTCGACAAGGTCTTTTAGCGAGACAACACTAAAAACGTCAAGTATGTTGAATGTTGAAGACATAAAGATCGTGTTGATATTACTAAAAATATCTGAATCAAAGAAATGAAACGCGATAGTCGATTAAGCAACGTAACTTCCAGAATCAACAACAAGGTCTTATAAACATTCAAGTCACCAAAGTAATGTGTGATAAACTTCTTTTGACTGCGTTAGACTAATGAAAATTGTCTGACATCAGGGGGGCATCTAATAGTGTGTTGAACTATTTTCCTTCACCGAGGTTGCTTTTTTCCTACATGGTTTTGTTACTCGGCAAGGTTTTTAATGAGACAACAACAAACACCGGGAATGTAATTTCCCAGCTAAGGCTATTGACTTTCCCACGAGGATTTTCTGCCTTAGGAGTTGTGAAGCAACTAGTCAACTTCAACGGAGCAAAGTGATCAATACAACGGATCACCTTTACTTGCATCTGTCACGTTGTACTCTTTTCCCTTCGTCAAGGTTTTGTCCTACTGGGTTTTCCTTGTCAAGGTTTTAATGAGGCAACATATTCGAGTCTAACTCGTTCTACGTTTGCGTAATATTGTACTCTTTTTCTTTAGTTCAGGTTTTGTCCCTTTGGGTTTCCCTGACGGAGTTTTAACGAGGCAATTTACTTAGACTCGTCGATCTTTGATGATCGCGCATTGCATGTGATGAACTACATGTAAAGTACAAGACAACATGTGAAGTACTACATGTGAAGAGTTGTACCAAGGTTTTATCCTTTGGGTTTTCCTTGTCAAAGTTTTAATGAGGCAATTGATTCCGGCAAAAGTCATCAAGGAGAGCAACATTTGAAGAACCACATTCAAAGCACTATATGTGAAGCACTATGTATAAAGTTTTGTTATTGAACCGCACAAGGGGGAGTGTTATAGGGCATGTGGCCCATGGATGTGCGGTCCATTAGAATACTAGGGTTTCCCTTCCCTTGTATAAATAGAAATGCTATACCTATGTAATATGGTTCCCTCTCTGGCTAATAAAAATGTTCTTCCCTTTTATCTCTTTTCTTATTACCACTACAAAAAAAAGGTCATTGTGTGCACATAATATTTCCAATGGCAGTCATGGAATGTGGGTCCACTTGATGAAACCGTAACATCTTAACTCGGTGAAAATTATCGCGAAATCAACTCTGGAAGAGTTATTATATAAGACGGCGCAAAATAAGGAATTCAATCCTTACCAGTTAGGTTTCCCTCCATATAAGTAATGGGTGTTAACCTACACAAAGGTATGCAATCTAACTTGAGCGTCGGAGGGTTTGTGTTTTGGGAAAATGGGTCATTTGCCCAAAACCCATAAAGTATGGAAGTAATGAACTTGTAAAATATAGATCTGTGCGAAAAGGGCACAAGAAAATTCAGTCATTATTTTAAACTTTATTTTTTATCATATGCTTTTCTCTCTCCAATTTAAAATTAATCGCGAAAAAGGTCTTAATTGCCGAAATATAAGTCGAATTTCAACCAAATAGGTACTAACAATATAAAAAATCGAGATCAAAAAGTAGACACAAAAATATGGAAAAAAAATTCGCTCTAGCAGCACCAAGGCCAGACACTTGGCGTTTTATGACGTCATGCTAACCCATGGTTAAATTATGGTTGTTGTAAAGCCAAGTGTTTGTACCATAAGTAAAAATGCCACATAATGGGCCCAATTGGTACTTGAATCATCTTTCGTCCCTCATCCAAGCCCGCTAACCAGCCAACCGAAGCAGCCCACCAGCCTTCCCAGTATTACATAAATTCAATAACCGGTCAATGGTCAAAGTCAACACCCGGTCAATGGTCAAAGTCAACGCCCAGTCAATGGTCAAAGTCAACCATCAGTCAATGTCAAGGCCATGTTGCCAATGGTGCTGCCATGCAGTTTCCATCCATGTTGCCGATGGTGCTGTCATGCAGTTTCCATTCATGTTGCCAATGGTACTGCCATGCAGTTTCCACTCATGTTGCCAGCAGTGCTGCCAACCAATTTCCAGCTAAGTACTCTATCGCACTGCCAACCAGTCAATCGATCGCGATCAAGATCCATCCATCTTGCCGACCATTATGCTGTCAACCATCAATCCGGTCTTCCAAAGATGCGAGAATTAATTCAGGAAGCATGCAAAAGCAGTTTCATGCAGAATTAAACATGGAGGCATCAATGAGCAGTTTCATGCAGAATTAAACATGGAGGCATGAATGAGCAGTTTCATGCAGAATTAAACGTGGAGGCATCAATGAGCAGTTTCATGCAGAATTAAACAGGGAGGCATGAATGAGCAGTTTCATGCAGAATTTAACATGAAGGCATGAATGAGCAGTTTCATGCAGAATTTAACATGAAGGCATGAATGAGCAGTTTCATGCAGAATTAATGCAAGGGAAGTAAATACCATTTATATTCAGGATTGCATAAATAGAGGAAAGGGAATTCTGAAAAAAAAGGGAGGTAGCTGGTAGAGAAAAAATAACATGTAATTTTATTATCAATAAAAAAATCACTCCCCAAGGGGATTCGTCCGTGGATGTAGGCAAATTCTGCCGAACCACGTTAAATTTGTGTCTCTCATATTTATGTTATTTCATGTTTTTAACCCTATTTTCATCAACTACACCAAAATCATCGTGTTTAGTGCCCGAAAATATTTCTGGGTGCAAATATTGGCGCCGACTAAGGGGAATTACGAGAAAAGGAATCGTGTTTTCCCATTGAGAAAAGTTGTACATAATGCTTTAAAATCGAATCCGTTAAAAAGCTGTTTGAACGTCGTGAAAAATCACTAATGCAGTCCAGTTGATCGTAACTGCTGCAGCCCATTTTGATCGTAATAGTTGCAGTCCAGCTGATCGCAGCTGCTGCTGACTAGTTAATCACAATTACTGCAGTCCATTTGATCGCAACTGCTACAGTCTAGATTCGCAATTCGAGATTTGCTGAAGCTATTACCTTCTGAAACCACTAAAATTGCATTACTACAAAGCCTGATGAAATGTTGCCAGGACGTTCGGTCCACGGTAAAAGATGGCGTGACAAAAAAAAATTATTGCTAGATATTCGATCCGCAATATGGATGGGTCCAGTTTTGATTTCAATCACTGCAGTCCAGCTGGTCGCAGCTGTTGCGATCCCGATTAATCACGATTCTTTGCCGCGATCGAGTTGATCGCAATTTGCAGATCCAACTTTGATCGGAAGCCACCAAAGCTGACTCACTGCAAAGATCGCAAAAATTGTTGGCAAGATGTTCGATCCGCAGCACGTTATAGTCCAAAATTCAAAAAAAAAAATCAGTTCATCCATAACATAGCAACAGCATATTCGAGTTCGTAGCTTGTCAAAATCACCTCCACCATGTCTGAGTTCCAAGTTCGTAGCTACCTGCACCAGCTGCACATACGACAAACACATGAGGCGGAAACCCTAAGGAAAAACCTCTAGCGAAGCATCACAAAAGTTTCCTGAAAGGGTAAACAAACGCATCTCAAATAACCGTTACAAAAAACTGTTACAGAAAGGTCCATGAGAAACGGCAACAGTCCTAGGAACCGTTGTTAAAAACAAGAAATTGTTGCAGAAAAGTTCGTGAAAAATGGTAACAGTTAAATAAAACTGTTGCTGAAGGTTGAAGCAAAAAACCGTTGCAAGAAGTCTTGAAAGAAAAGACAACACTTTCGCTCAACTGTCACCAAATATACGGAGAAAAGATCACAGTTTGTGAAAACCGTGGCCAAAAGTTTCAAATACAAAAAAAAGGGTGCCCGCGGCAAAGCATGGCGACCTGTCATGTTCACCCACTTCAACATTTCTGTTAACCCACGTCAACGTTCTGTTACCCACGTCATGAAGCATGTTCACCTACTTCAAGAGTCTCGATCACCCACATTAAAAGCTGCCACCCACATCGGTGGGTTTTGTTCACCCACGGTAAGAATCTTTCAACCCAGTTCAAAAATTATTCACCCACACCACATCACCAGCCTACGTCACCTATCTGGGGTCAAGATCGACGCGTCGGGCCGACCTTGGTCCGGTCGGCGCGCCACATCAAGAAGGGGTCCACGTATGCGATGCCACGTCAGAAGGTGGTCTAGTCAAGAACCGGTTTATCGAACTATTTTAGCGGTTGGCTTCTCAAAGAATCGCTGCAGAAGCAGCCTTTGCTCGTGCCGCTGCTGATCCGGTGATCGAAGATCTGCATAGCCCAAAGATAGTTCGCCGCTCCCGCGCCCGACTTATCGCAGGCTCGGCCTGCAGACAAACAAGCGTTGCTCACTCCTCCCGCAGATCCGCCTGATCGCAATCGGCCGTAAGTGCGGCTTTTGCTCATTCTTTGCCGCATTTTCATTTGATCAAGGCTGCTGCGATCAGCTATGTTCGCAGCTCTTGCGATCCGGTGACCGATTTCTTTGCAGGTGTAGCTTTTTCGTTCTTCTTTGCATTTTAGCTAATCGAAACTCCGCATTCCGGCTATGTTCGCAACTCCTATGATCGGTTGATCGCAATTTGCTTTGCCAGCTGCAGCTTTGTTCGTCGTTGCTTCAATTGGTGATCTAAGCTCTGCGAGTCGGCTATGTTCGTACTCGGTTGGACGCAAGCCCAGTGCGATCTGGTTTAATTTATAACGTTACACTCGGGTTTATCGAACTATTTTAGCCTGATTCCGGCAAGAATCGCCGATCGGCTTTGCTCGTCATTCGCCGTAATCCGGTGATCCAAAGCTATTGCGATCAAAGATTGTTCGCCGCTCTGCGTGATCCGGCTTGTCGCACACTGCATCTGATAACGTTGCTCACTCCTCCTCCAGTCCGGTGATGAAGCTTTGCTCGTTGCTCACTGCATTTGGTGATCGAAGTTGTTGCAGTCCAGATATGTTCGCAACTCTATGATCAGTGATCATATTGATGTAGTGCATATTTGTTAAATCATTGCTGATTGGTTGGTGATAAAGCTACTGCAGTCCAGCTATGTTCGCATCTCCTCTGTAGTCAGTGATCGCGGCTCTTCTGCGGTCAGACTTTGCTCTTTTCTTCTGCGCATTTAAAATTGATTTGCTGCAATCAAGCTTCTGTTCGCGGCTCTTGATCCGGTGACCGCGGTTCTTCTGATCGACTTTGCTCGTTATTTTTGCATTTTAGGCGATCGAAGCTGCTGCAGTCTAGCTATGTTCGCAACTCCTGCAGTCCAGCTGATCGCAGCAGCTGCAATGCAGCTTTGTTCGTTTCTACTGCAGTCTAGCTGATCGAAGTTGCTGCCGTCCAACTCTGTTCGCAGCTCCTACAGTCCAGCTGACCGCAGCTGCTGCGGTGCATCTTTGCTCTCCGCTGCTGCATTCTAGCTGATCGAAGCTGCCGCAGTCCATCTATGTTCGCATCTCCTGCACTCCAGCTGATCGCAGCTGCTGCGGTGCATCTTTGCTCGCCGCTGCTGCAGTTCAACTGATCGAAGATACTGCAGCCCAACTATGTTCGCAGCTCTCCAGTCGCCTGACATGACTGGGCATTGCCGCATTACGCCGTCAGCCACTGTTCGCAGCCTCTGCAGTCTGTACTGATCACAGCTGCCAGAGTGCAGCTGTGTTCGTAGCTCCTACTGATCCAGCCTGATCGCAGATGATTGCGGCATCAGCTTTGCTCGAAGCCGTTGTAACTTGATTTTCCTCAATACTACGGAGGACAGTTTTTGTGGCCGTCGCGGTCCAGTTTACCGCAATCATTGCAATCCAGTTCCGCAACAACTATTGTGATCTAGTCGACATCGCTGCGGCTATCCTGATTCATATAACTACTAAAGACATATAAAGATCGATGTCACATCCAGTAGCACAATCAAGACCATTGGAGGTCCAACAACACACAAAGTCTGTTACCATCTCAACTACTAAAGGGTCACACCCTTTCACTCGCAACTACCGCGGCTCAGTCCGTAATTGACAACAACTTAATACCAACGGCTCACACATATTCCAGCCAAGTGACGTCAAATATAGCTCATCTTTTCCAAACAACAGTTACTAGTTTAGTTCTACGCAACTACCACGGTCTAGTTTTCATCAACAATTACAACTCACTTTCAACACTCCACTCCAGCATCACGCTTCCGTTGCAAACCAGATCAGCCTTCAGTCCTGTTTGTTTTTCATACAAACTGTTTCCCGCCGAAAAACACAATAGCCTCACTTGGGGGTGACTTGATTACGATTTCCACAATCAACAAAGGCAGATTTCTTTTCGCTTCAACAACAGAAATTTACTCTCGGGGGCGTCTTGATTTCCGCAAACAACAAGGGAAGTTTGCCAATCACCTCAGCATCAATAATCCACACTTGGGGGCGAGTTTTGTCATTGACTAAGGAAAATGAAATTTTCTTAACCCCCAACAAGTTGGAGGTTAAGAGGGGGTGATGTTTGTACCATAAGTAAAAATGCCACATAATGGGCCCAATTGGTACTTGAATCATCTTTTGGCCCTCATCCAAGCTCGCTAACCAGCCAGCCGAAGCAGCCCACCAGCCTGTTTAGTATTATATAAATTCAATAATCGGTCAATGGTCAAAGTCAACACCTGGTCAATGATCAAAGTCAACGTCCGGTCAATGGTCAAAGTCAACGCCCAGTCAATGGTCAAAGTCAACCATCAGTCAATGTCAAAGTCGTGTTGCCGATGGTGCTGCCATGCAGTTTCTATCCATGTTGCCGATGGTGCTGCCAAGCAGTTTCCACTCATGTTGCAGCAGATCCGCCAACCAATTCAGCTAAGTACTCTATCGCATCTTTGCCGGCCCGGTCAATCCGATCGCCAGTCAACATCTATCCATACTGCCAGCCATTATGCCTGTCAACCATCAATCTAATCTGCCAGTCAGCATCCATCCATACTGCCAGCAATTATGCATGTCAACCATCAATCCAGTCTGCCAGCATGCAGAATTAATTCAGGAAGCATGCAAAAGCAGTTTCATGCAGAATTAAACATAGAGGCATCAATGAGCAGTTTCATGCAGAATTAAACATGGAGGCATCAATGAGCAGTTTCATGCAGAATTTAACATGGAGGCATGAATTAAACGTGGAGGCATCAATGAGCACTTTCATGAGAATTAATTCAGGAAGCATGAATGAGCAGTTTCATGCAGAATTAAACAGGGAGGCATGAATGAGCAGTTTCATGCAGAATTTAACACGAAGGCATGAATGAGCAGTTTCATGCATTAATACAGGGGAAGTAAATACCATTTATATTCAGGATTGTATAAATAGAGGAAGGGGAATTCTGGGAAAAAAAAAAAAAAAAAAAGGAGGTAGCTGGTAGAGAAAAAATAGCATGTAATTCGATTATCAATAAAAAAATCACTCTCCAAGGGGATTCGTCCGTGGATATAGGCAAATTCTGCCGAACCACTTTAAATTTGTGTCTCTCATATTTATGCTATTTCATGTTTTTAACCCTGTTTTCATCAACTACACCAAAATCATCGTGTTTAGTGACCGGATGTATTTCTGGGTGCAAACACCAAGTACGTCTCAGGCGCTACAACTTCTTCTCTAATTGTAACTACTTATCTCTACTGGTGGTCTAAACGACTTCACTTTCCTAATCGCCGCCTCTAACAACTTTCTCAAATCTCAATCCAATATTATCGAAACCTTAAATATGAGTACAACTATTGTGGTTCCATTAACTTTTTGTTCATGATGTTCAATATCTTGAGTTTAAATACAATTATTCGGTAGGATTGATAATTCAATTACATAAATTGTAGTAGATTCCATTGTTAATCCATATGGTTCTGAATTTAAAAATACTCATGGGGATTTAAAGAGACGCTATTGTTTGTTTTTTAAGATATTTTGGGTGTTAAGATTGAAAGCAAAGAAGTACTCCATAGTTTAGTTGTTGTTGTTATTAATCAAGTTGTGGATTTTGTTGATGGTAGGGAAGAATGGTGCTGTCAGAGTTGGGAATTTAAGGGGTTGAAGAAAGATACTGTTGTGTAAATTCATCACTATATTGATTCTAAATTTCGATCAAACCAAATTAAATGTTCTAGAGAAAACTACCTGATTTTAGGTTAATAGATTATCTCGAAAGATTACTTTTTTTTCCTTTGATTTCAGTCAGGTATATCACCGATTCTTGACCAAAATCGATATCAGAATCTTCACCTTTGGCAGTTAATTTTTTTAAAAAAAAATAGATGTATTGTTGTAGTTAAATTATGGGTTAAGTGATGTCATGATATGCCAAATACTTGGCCATGGTGCTGCTAGAGAAAAATATTTTCCCAAAAATATGTTTGTCAGGTTTCCTAGGTGGATACCACGTATGACCATTGCCTTTGTGATTTTTCAGTTCTACTCTATACTAACACGTTTTTGTTTTAACATAATGTTTTCTATTTTGTTTTGTTTTATTTTCCATGGCGAACAAAATTTTCTTTTAGAAGGTGAACAAGAGATTAATAACTAAGTCTGAAAATAAAAGTGACAACATTTTCTTTTTCGTTTTCTTTTCTTATACAAACTGGAGACAAAGGTGTGACTGCTGCTATTTTCTTTTATTTTTCGTTTTCTTTTATACATTGTCGACGAGAATACATAAACCATATTAAACCAGACAATTATCTTGTTATCTTCTCATCCTCAATGGTTTTTTTTTTTTTTTTTTTTTTTGGTCAATCAACAAATTTCAATCCATCCAAATCAAAATAGTGATTACATGTTCGCTTACAAGATTAACAAAAACATCAAAATACATAAAAAAAAATATCAAGATAATCAAAAACCTAATACAAATAAGGATATCAACTACAAGTAGATAGCGAAGAGAAAGAGCAATAAACCGCAGAGATACCCAATTTTTGATTATGTATAAGGGAGAGATGATGGTATATTCCGGAATTAATTCCGATCATTTGATTGTATTCTTCTTTGAAAAGAGATGCTCCTAGAAGGAAGGAGTATTTTTCCCATAAACTTGTAGATCGAATCGTTGATGTTTTTGAATCAAGAGTAGCAAGCCACGAATGAGCCATCAAAGATTGAAGAACACGCCCCACAACGACGAAGAAAAATCGCCCCAAAACGACGAAGAAACATATCAAAAGACACAAAAAGTGATGTAGAAACATCTTATTAAATAAACTATTACCTAAAAAAAAAAAAAAAAAAAAAAAAAAAAAAGGAGAAATCCTTGCTCAGGCCTGGTCCAAAATGACCAAATCTGAGCAAGAAAGATGAAAAGGCTTTAGAATTTTTTTTAGAAGAAAAGAGAAAAGAGAGAAGAAAGAGATATCCATCGTCAATGGTTTATAAAGCTTATCAATCGTGTTTGTAATGATCCAGCTAGGCAAGTTAGCTAGAAAATCTAGGTTGCCTAAACAGTGGTAAAATAATCCTCTTAATCTAATCCGAAGGAAGCAACAGTTTCAATTTTGAAAAAAAACCGTTCTCGCTTTCCCACAGAGAAACCCGTAAAATAACCAGTTCGAACCCCTTTCTCCTTCCTTCTTTCCAGTCAAATTCCAGTCAAATTCATCAAATCTTTGTGAATCTTTCAACCGTATGAGTAGCTAATTATATTTTATAGGCCCTAGTGGCTACTGTTGGCAAGTTTACTTCTAATTAGATATGGATTTACAAATTAATTTATGAATACGGAGTTTTCTATGCCTCTGCAACAATATCTTTGCCTATCGCTATATCAACTTCAACACGCTTAATAGTGCTATCTCAGAGAGTTCTTTAATGGCTAATTCAGGTAACCATTAACCTAGTGATGGGAATTAACGTGTGAAGTTCACCCTAATTGCTTTAATTAGAATACTGTGTTTTGTTAATGGATTTCTTATTAGGTTTTTGACATTTGGTGATTTCTTCTTCCAATTTTTACATCTGTTGCTCTTCTGAAGAATTCCTTCTAATTAACCCTTGTCTAATCTAGGGTTTTTTTTAATTTGGGTTGTAATCATTCCTGCCTTGGAAATGAAATTTTTGATTTTTCTCTCTGATTACCTTGCGCCTCAATCAAAATCCCCCCTATTTAAACCCTGTGTGACGGATTTGTTTTTACCCCATCGTAAGTATTTCATGCTCTGTAAGTCTAGTACTCTTAATCTTTGTTTTTCTCTTCCTTATTTTTGTTTTCCCCTACTTGCATCTTATTCTGTGGCTTTAAGCTGATTTTCAATCTGTTTGTATCATCATGTGTGATTGGCATGGTGATGTTTCTCAGCTCTCTGATCAACTTCATAATTCTCTTGTGTTAAGTAATGGGAATGATTTTGTGTTAAGTCAGATTATACCCTATAGGTTTCAAAATTCTAGGCGTATCTGGACCAGCACAGCCCTTGGTAGGTTCATTGCTCCTATACCGGCAAATTGAAAAAATTTCGACATTAGAAATGCTCTTATCTCTCTCTGGAAAATACAGGGAGGGATTTCAGTTAGAAGAACCTCTAAAAGTAGATTTGCTGTTTTTCTTATTCGTTTTGAATTAGAGCATGAGATGAACCGTGTTTTATCTTTGGATACTAGGAGGGTCTTTGGGGATTTATTTTGTATTAAAAAGCTAGAAATCACTGATGATGTTAAAAACTGGTTTCCAACTATGGAGATATATTTTATCACCATTCATAACCTCTTCCCTGAGCAAGTCACTAGTCAAAATTTAAGAAGGTACTTTTCTGTCAATGGCCATATAACTTCTTTTGGTTTTCCTTTTCGCCATCGTGATGGCAGATTTTCTATCAATGTTAAAGCCTTAGTTAACATTAGAGATCAAATCTGGTTTTCGGTTAATGTTGAGAATGCTCTAGGCTTTTACAATGGGGTGAACTTTGAATTCCACAATTTCCCAACACTTTTCTGTGGTTTTTGTGATCTGCTTGGCCATAAAATTGGTGATTGCGTAAGATATGAGATGGCACAGCAACAACAACAAGCTGAGATAAATGCCTATATGGATGCCTTGCAACAACAACAACAACAACAGGAAGCTGCAATGCAGAACCAACCAGGCAATGCTCATGCATATGAAGATATACAACCAGCTATGGTGCAAGAAGGTATGGAATGGACTGATGACTCCCTTACTACTTCCTCAGCTAGCTCTCTTGCCTCTGTGGTTACTTTCACTGACCTGCAAAGAGAACTTGATGATGATTTAGTCAGACAAGAAGAAAAAATCCCTAGACAAGCAGATTTTCAACAAGTTCATAACATGTTAGGCTTTTTGGACACTCCTGACTCAACTGGTGCTGATGTTACAACATCAAGTAATGGCGCATCATCATCACAGCATCCACTTTCTTCCTCTGAGCAAGATTATTCGAACAATTGGAACACTATGGAAAAGTATTTCAGTGAAGAAAGAAATGGTCCAGCTAAAAGACTAAAGCTAAATGAGGTTGATGGCAACACTGGAGCAGCGATTGATAGAGACATCATAGTGATTGAACCTTCTGATTCCAACTTGAACCATCCACATCAGTGGTTTAATGGACAGAAAAGCTCAGCTGCTGCAAAAGGAAAAGCAAGGACTACAAACTCCAACTGCTGAGTAATATCCATATCTGGAAATACTGCCACAGGAAACCATTAGGGCCTATGTAATTTAATCTGATAGTTTTCCAGGTTTCTGTCTTGTAATTTTTTGTAATCTTTTTTGTTGTTTCTGTTTTAATCCCTGTAAAGTTTTTAATAGCTTCTCTGTATAGTTGCTTTTCTGTTTTAATAGTAAATCTTTTTTGTTGCTCTATTATCCTTTTGTAATCTGATTTTAACTCTTTCTCCTTTGTAATCTGTTAATATCTAGGTCTTTACTTTCCTTTAATCTGCATTCTAAGTTATCAGTATTCTTTCCAATATAGCTCCCTGCCTGTTTTTCAGTTATCTGATTTAAATCTCCTCAACTGTCTCTTGTTTGGATTCTATTTTCTTGTTTCTTCCAGCTTTCTTGTTTTGTTTTGGTAGGCTGGTTTTACAGTTTTGCTCTTCTATCTGTCACCCATTCCTTGTTTTAATCTCAATCTTCTCTGTCTTTCCTTTTAATTTTTCAGTTTTGGCCTCTGGGATATATTCTGTTTTCTTTGATTTCTGTCTTGAACTGATCTATGAGGATTCTCTCTTGGAATGTCCAAGGAATTGGAACTCCAATAACCCAAGATCATTTTAATCACCTAAACTCTTATTATAAGTCTGACATTGTTTTTTTAGCTGAAACCAAAGCACAATTGTCTAAAATGGAACCTTTCTTTAAAAAATCTCATTTTTTTGATTGGTTTGTAGTTCCGTCCGTGGGAATTGCAAAAGGGTTAGCGATCGCTTGGCACAATAATATAGAAATGAATATGATTTCATCAAACTTGAATGTTTGCCATTTTGATACAAAAATTGGAGAAAAGGAGGTGATATTAACATGTGTTTATGGTGCAGTGGAAGCGGAAGACAAAATAGAGCAATGGACTTACATAGCTAATACTTCTCAACAGTTCATCAAACCTTGGCTACTAATTGGAGACTTAAATGTGATACTTGATCCAGGAGAGAAACAAGGAGGAAACAAATCCAGTTCCAGCAACAAATCCTTCATAATTCATACAATTGACTCTTTGGGGCTTCAAGATGCGGGTTACGAGGGAGCTCCATTTACTTGGTCAAACAACAGACAAGGTGAGGCCAATATATGTGAAAGAATTGACAGAGCACTCACGTCATTTCAATGGACACAAAATTTTCTGAATACTAAGGTGAGTCATCTCCCTAGAGTCGGTTCTGACCATACTCTGCTTTTACTTGATTCCCACCCGGATAAACAAATCTTACATAAACCCTTTAGATGCATTAGATCCTGGCTCACCCACCCCACTATTTCCGCCATGGTAGCTAATTCTTGGACTCTTCATTCCAGAAGTGATAAAAATAATAACTTATATTCTAAGCTTCATCTCCTCTCTTCCGACCTTTCCCAATGGAACTCTGATGTCTTCGGAAATATTCATAAAAATATAAAATCCCTAAATAATAAGATTGATATCCTCCATAAATCTGGTAATTATTCTACCAACCCGGATAAAATTAAAAAGTTACAAGCGGAATTAGGGGATTGGTACAAGATTAAAAATGACTATTACCACCAACTCTCTAGGGATAAATTTTTCAAGGAATATGACCAAAACACCGAGTATTTCCATGCTTCTGCCTCTAATAGGAAAAGAATTAATTCTATCCATTCTCTTAGAGAGTCTTCAGGACTTTGGATTTCGGAAAGAGATCAAATTTATTCCCTTCTTCTCAGCCATTTCTCCAATATAAGAACCTCGCAGATTCAGAACTATGTGGAAGATCTGTCCAACATTATTACTCCTTGTATTTCTGATGAAGAAAACTCCTCTTTATCTCTTATTCCTTCAAAAAAAAAAAGATTTGGGACACTTTATCCAATATGAATCAATGGCCAGATGGCTTCCAGCCGGGTTTCTTTAAAGCTAATTGGATATTTTGGGACCAGATATTACAAACACAGTTCAAGATTTTTTCAAAACTGGTTCTCTAGACCCTAATTTAAACCACTCATTCATTACCCTTATTCCAAAAATTTCCACCCCTCAAACCCCGGCGGATTTTAGACCCATTAGCCTGAGTAATACTATTTACAAAATAATATCTAAAATTCTGTCCAATCGCCTCAAACCAATTCTTAATAAAATAATATCCACTAACCAATCAGCTTTTTTACTCGGTAGACAAATCACTGATAATATTATCATCGCTCATGAGCTTATCCACACAATGAAAACCTCGAAAGCTCAAAAGGGTCACTTCGCTCTAAAATTAGATCTTTCAAAAGCTTTTGACAGAGTGGAATGAAATTTTATAAAATCCGCTCTTTCAGCTCTGGGCTTTAATACTCCCTGGGTAAATCTCATTATGCAATGTATCTCTACCGCTTCATTTTCCATTCTTCTTAACGGCTCAACGGGGCCTACTTTCAAAACTTCTAGGGGGTTAAGACAGGGCGACCCCCTCTCCCCTTACCTATTCCTTATCTGTATGGAGATTCTTTCTAGACTTCTAGAAAATGTTGTGTTGGAGAAAAGAAATTCTGGCCAGAAATTAACAAAAATGCACCCAACATCTCCCATCTTTTCTTCGCAGATGATTGCTTCCTTTTCACCAAAGCCGATTTAGGGGAGGCAAAAAACCTTCTTGACATTTTATCCAAATTTGGGGAGATCACTAGTCAAATGATAAACCTTCAAAAATCCGGTATTTTTTTCAGCAAAAGAATCCATCCGAAACATGGGAAAATCATCGCCAAAATTCTAAAAGTCCCTCTGATGACAAAAAATGATAGATATTTAGGTACACCTCTCTTTTTTGATAAAAAAAGAAAGGATTATTTTGAGCCTCTACTCCAAAAATACTATGACACTCTGCAAGGTTGGAAATCTAAACTTCTCTCACAAGCTGGAAGAACGGTGCTAATAAAATCGGTTCTACAAGGTTACCCTACTTATCAAATGCAAATCCTTAACCTCCCCAAGGAAACCTTAGATCAAATGGATAAAATACAAAGAGATTTCTGGTGGAACAAGGATAAAACGAAAAAAAAGAGGAGGTTATTTTAAAGCTTGGGTAAACATATGCAAACCTATCTCACAAGGAGGTCTTGGGATAAAAAACCCACATCTTTTCAACATTTCTCTCCTAACGAAACTGGCCAGCAGACTGATTTCAGAACACGATCAATTGTGGGCAAGATTATTGAAAGCCAAACATTTTTCTAACAACCACCCATTAGAAGCTTCTAGGACTTCGAAACTTTCTTGGATATGGACAAGCATACAAAAAGGTCTAAACCTTATCAAAGGAAATTTCGTTTGGCAAGTTAAAAATTGAGCTTCGGTAAAGATTTGGGAAGATAACTGGTTATCATCGGAAAACAACATTCAAAAACCAACGGGTTTAACAGGTCCACTCCCATAAAAGGTAAGTGAACTGATTACACAAGATGAAGTTTGGGATTTAGAAAAACTTGATACTCTATTCTCCCATAATATAAAAGAGAAAATCCTAGCCATATCGCCAAATATACAAGAACAACATAAAAATAGATGGAAACACCACTGCTCCGGAAATTTCTCAGCGAAAAATGTTTACAATTTCCTCATAAATCAAGATCAGGAAAACACCAACTCTGGTGAATTTCCATGGCAAAAAATCAGGAAAATCAATGTGATTCCGAGGATCAAGTTATTCATTTGGAAATTAGCTCAGAAAGCTCTTCCAACCAATGCTAGACTAGGAGCTCATAATAAGGATTTTATCACAGATTGCCCAATGTGTAATACACAATCGACAGAAACAGAACAACACCTAATAAGATCTTGTCCTTTTGCTAGAGCGATTTGGTTTGGTCTCTCCTTAGATGCAGTTAATATAAGAATTAATACAGACTCTATGGTGGATTGGATTAAATATTGGATCTCAGAAACTGATTTCGCTAACTATTCAGGAAAGATTGCAACAATATCCTGGTTCATCTGGAAGTACCGATGCTCAGTAGTCTTTGACAAACCCCAAACCCAAATTCTCTTATTGAGCAAATTAACAAATTCATACAACAATATCCAAAAGAGAATATCAAGAAGACCAAAAGAATTCAACCAAATATGGATTACAAGGATAAATGGTCAAGTTTATATTCAGACTGGATACTATTCATAGACGCGGCATTCAAAAAGGAAAATTCAACTATGGGATATGCTTTTATCCTATTCTCAGCGGACATCGAAACTTTTATGCACATTGCAGCTGGAGCAGATATGGCTTCATCAGCTTTCCATGCAGAGTCAAAAGCCTTATTAAAAGCGTCTTCTTGGCTAAGTGAGAATATTTTATCTAGTGTCACCTTAGTTATAGATTGCAAGATGTTAATGGAAACAATCAGAAAGAAGGACAAGATCCCAGATTGGAGCGCAGATAACACAATAATGAAGACTCAAAAGATTTTGCAAAAACTCCCTCAAGCTAAGTTGCAATATATCAACAGAAGATTTAACTCAACAGCAGATCACATAGCAAAAGAAGCTCGTATAAAGAATCTTCAGCATATATCTACCCAAAATTCAGTTAAGGATATCTCAATCTAGTGTGATGTCCAATATTTTTGAAAAGAAAGATATTGTAAATCCGATGTACTTTATTGCTTGATTAATATATTTACTTTTTCCATCAAAAAAAAATAATCCGGAGGAAGCTTCTGCTAGCAAATACATGTATAAATCTAACAAATGTTTTTTTTTTTTATGTTGGCACAAAATTTGGAACCGAGATAACCATTTGGTGAAATTATTAATTTGCTAAAATTCTAGCATACCATGCAGAGTTAGATGTCATGCCTTAGTTGAGTTAGCACGCCCGAGCTACTCAATGAGTCGAATGTTTTTAGTGAAATGATTAAATTAGTTATTATAAATGCGGGTCTTCCATTTAACTGTCATAAGAACCGAAATGAATTCAGCCTAGTAACTATAAAATATTCTGATAAAATATATATATATATATATATAATACGATGGAAAAAATGTCTGAAGGCCGATCCTAAGGGGGTGCACTGCACAGGGCCCAAAAAAAAATAAGGCCTTATTTTCCGTTTATTTCACAAAAATATTAGTTTAAGAGAAGAATTGAACCCCGAATCATTGCATATACTCTAAACCACAAGTATAAGGAATGTTCCTTTAATCCATTTTGCACATATTATATAGATATCCTTTCTTTTTTAATTTCATTAACCTTTAATTTCTCCAGTTAGTTATAATGAAATAATTGGAAAAATCCTTGATTGACAGCCTAATATTATCAATCACCTCGCAATAATCTTAATCGACTAGCGAAACAAGATATTGTGGAATCACAAACGATGAGACGAAGATGTTTGTGACTACTTTTCTATCTTGCCTATCGGAGATATAAATCTCAAGCCAATCTTACGATTGTACTCAATCACGATAGAAAAAAGCAAGATCATATCACGCAACTACAGAGAAAATAGTTGGGTCTGGCTTCACAATCCCAATGAAGTCTTTAAGTCGTTAACCTACATGGTTTCGTGAAAAACCTAAGGTTAAAGGAGAATCAACTCTAGCTTATACAACTAGTATCACACAGGAGGTGTGGGGATTAGGTTTCCCAGTTGCTAGAGTTTTCCTTTATATAGATTTCAAATCAGGTTTTGCAATCTAAGTTACCTTGGTAACACAGCATTCAATATTCACCGTTAGATGAAAACCTGATTAGATTTAAGCTAATATCTTTCAACCGTCAAATCGAACTTAGCTTGTTATACACAAATGAAATGCACCTTCATTTAGGTTTGAGTAACCGTACCTAAACGTGTACACTTAGTCGGTTCAACAATAGTTAACCAATGGTTAGCGATATGAGCACTTTCATATTAACCTTATTCATCTTCACCATAACTAGTTCAAATGACTCAAATTTGAAACTAGTTAGAGAGTTGTTCAATTGCTTAGATCTCATAGAAGTATATAAGACACAATTGAAGCAAAATCGATTTTGATTCACTCGAATCAATTTATGAACATTATAACGACGGTTTGCAAAGATTGCATTCCTTATTATATAAATGCTTTAGTTCATGAACAAACCGATTTTAGAAAGTAACCTGCTTAAGTATGCAAACGGGTATGCATACTTAAGTGACCGGATTGAGTTTGTTTTTACTTCCAAACTCCAGCAGAAATTCACGGACCTGAAACTTCCGCTAGTATGCTTACGAGTACGCATACTTACCCGGATTTCCAACAACCGCCGGTACGGGTACGGGTACGCATACTTTAGGTTCCGATTTTGGACTTTTACACAAACGTGAGAACACACTGTTTATATCCAAACATGGTTACTTGTTCTAAACTCTCATTTCAATCATTGAAACTTTCTTAGAGGATGTTAAAATAGTTGTTATCCACAAACTATTTTCATCAAAGCGATTTTCAAGTTATTGAAATAATCAACATGACTTTCGTCAAGAGTAAAGATGAACTTGGCCAAAGCGAAAGGTTACCAACACATATTTAGAGAAATAGATAAGCGAGATAAACTCGGCTCGAAATAGCAAATGTGTATAATCGAAGTCTATATAGCAATACGACTTTTGTCTCAAAATAGGAGATAGAATAGATAAAAATTTGAGTGGTAGATAAATTCAAGTCTCCACATACCTTTTGTTGATGAAGTTCCACAAGTTCCCTTGAGTAGTTCTTCGTCTTCATTCGATGAACGCCGTGGAGTCTAGAGCTCAACTACACTTACCATCCTAATTCGTGACTTAGCCATAAGTAGACTAGAAATCAAGACTTATAGTTTTGGCAACTAAACTTGACAAACAAGCTTGAGATATCAACGCTTGTGAGTTCGACCGAGCAATGCTCTAACAATCTCCCCATTTTTCAATTTTAGTGACAAAACTATCAATACATATGGAATACAAAATAAATAAACTTTATAGCTTCTCATCCAAATGCTTGATCTCCTTGGTTCTTCAACATTACTCGAAATCTTCGTCATTTCAAAGTACTCCAATGATTCTAAATGTGTTCAACTCAGCATCATCGTTGTTGAAGATCCGTAGCTATAACAATGAGAAAACAATATCTCTTAATCATTATTATACAGTGTCATAGTATTGTTACACAACATCAAAGTTCAATTGTATCACAACTTCCACAACAATACTATGGTGATATGTATCACTCCCCCTTAGTCAATACTTCATCTCACATGAAAACCACTCCCCCATACATAATGATCCGAAAACCATATGTATTTGTAGTGTGAACTACACATTAATTCTCCCCCTTTTTTTCAATAAAATTGGCAAAGGTACGAAAATTAGTGGGATCCTAATGAAATTTCCATAGTGACACTTCATGACCAAAAGAAAAGCACATATCAACTTGTTTAGATGCAATCATATAGCCGAAACTAAATGCATTCATCAAGGAGTTTATAAAGATACAAGATAACCCCTATAATATTCCACATCCGCACTCCCCACAAAGATTTGGCAATTAAGCACAAGTTTAATTAAGAACTCTCCCACATTAAATGCCATTCCCGAAAGAACTACAAGAGAGACCTTACTTTCACAAGAAAAGAAGGATTTCTTTGGACATTAACAAATCACATGAAACATGAATTTGTATCCAAAAATATCAATTAAATTAACCATAAGAGAACCCATGATTAATTCAATCGGAAATGCTCACATAAGAGAACTTACGGAGCCGCACAGTATTTACATAAAGATATGGATCAAGGAAGATCAATACTTCGGAATAAACAAAGATTCATTCTATTTTTTATCACTATTTGCACAATGACATACAATAGACTTAATCTTTGTAAACAAAGGTTCATCCTTTCTTCCATCAATTTTTGCATAATGACATAAAAGGCTTAACTTTTGTTTGCCAAAAGTTAATTCAATCTTATATCAATACTTGCATACTGACATATGAAAGACTTAACTTTTGACCACGTATGGGACAATCATAGTTCACGGACGCAAACACACATATCCCATAACAAGTTGCAATATATAAAACCATAAAGATTAATACTGCAAAATCATCTTCCAAATCAACTTTAGAATTTAAATAAATAACTCTAAAAACATTGAAAGATGAAAATCGTTGGACATAGCTATGTGTACTCATAATAATTGCTATTCCAAACCCTAGTGATCCTTCTTAAAAACACAAGAAAATTCTCATAATAAGTTTCCTAGACTTTAAGACCTTTGAAAAATTATTTATCGTCCCCGAACTCCTTGTCGTAAACAGCCATTGGGACATAAGGTTCATGAAGAAAGGAGTTGATATCAACAAACCTTCTTGACTGATGCCGAACCAGGGCCTTCTGAATTTAAGGAGTCTTAAACACAAAAGCCTTTATTTGCTGCACTTCCTTTCTTAATTCCTTTAATTCTTCACGAACACCAGAAAATTTCTGAAGATTTGGAGGGACAACTCTTGGTTTACTCACATTCCTCCTTTTTCTTTTCAAATTTGAGTGAACAGGAGGATCATATTTTTCTTTCATGATTGATGGCTTAACAATCATATTAACATCTTTTCCATCAGAAGTTATGATGCTTGGAGTCTCCATAACAATATGGGTTTGTGAGAGGAATTTCTCAGAACAAGCTCTACAAGCAAACTTGTGATAAAAGAGTTTCTTAGAGAAGGAAAAAGGAATGTAGGGTTACAGAACATTTATACACTTAAAGGATTCACGTACGCACAACTCATACCCTAAAAAAGGCAGAATTGTCAACTTTAACCCTCTTTTATTGATAAAACATAGAAGAGTCCTTTCAATATCAATTAGATATGAAAAGATGGAAAAATTCCAAAAAAAATCAACAACAAAATAAAGAACACCTTATCTAAAGCCTGTGGAGTGCCAACTCTTGTCTCTTTTGAACTAGGAGCGTGAGGCAAGACACTTAACCAACACAATTACGTTCTGCTGGGGTGAACAACAATTTGTCCACCATACCTTTCTTGAATAGAATTCCTAGTTCTCTGTTTCCCAGACTGTTCAGACCGAAAATCTTTTTCTTAATGGTCTAGACACATCTTTGGAAATTAACTTCTTTGAAGAGGGGATAAGATTACATACCTCAGTCGATCCCTGAACAAGTTTGAGCTTGTTAGCTAATCGATTTTCTCTTCGTTGAAGTTTGTTGACATATATTATCTTATGTTTGTACTTGAAACATTTTGATAACTTATGACCTCTGAGAGTACAATAAGAACATTTCAAACTGGAGGAAGGTTTATTCATCACAGCTGTGCAGGCTGCTAGACACACGGTGGAACCTGCAAAATTAGAAAAAGAATTTCCAGAGAGAAAAGATAAATCCATTTTATCCTCCAATGTGGTTGAAGTTTCTTCTGGAAGAATATCGAGGTTGATGGACGTATTGCTACAATTATCAAAATCGGTATTTTCACAGAAGAGTGCAACATTTGATTTTTCGTCTTCATTAGAATCATAATGGTCAGACATTTCATCAAGAGTTGCAGCAAGACCTTTGTTTCCAGTGTACTTTCTACGATTTGGACACTTATTTGCAAAATGGCCAAAACCTTTACACTTGAAGCACTGTGGCATATCCTCGTCATCAGTATCGTCAGCATCCCTGTTTTTAGGAGGAACACGATTATGGGGTTTAACTGATGACATAGGTTTGTCTCTAGTGAACTGTTTACTTCTCTTCAAAAGAAGATCTCTAAACTGTCTTGTGAACAATGAGACTGACATGTCAAGATCTTCATATGAAGAATCAGTCTCAGAAAGATCATCATCAGAGATGCCAATATTTTTGCTTTTATCAAGCAATTTAGTTTTCTTTTGTGCCTTGAAAGCAATATCCTTTCCTTCTTTGGATATATGCTCATGATCAAAGATCTATAACTTCCCAACAAGAGTATTTCTGGAAAGCACATCAAGGTTATTTCTTTCAACGATGGCGTGTTTCTTAGAATCGTATCTAGATGGCAGAGATCTGAGAATCTTCATCACAATGTCCTTTTTAGGAATAGTCTTACATGCAAAAGACGCATTAACAATTTCAGACACTTTGTGTTTAAACTCATCAAATAAATCTTCATCTGCCATACGAAGGTTTTCCCAATCAGAATTTAGGTTTTGAAGCCTAGCTTCTTTTTCACAGGTATTCCCTTCAAATACGGTTTCTAAGATATCCCAAGCTTCTTTAGACCGAGTGCACGTAGTCACATGGTGCTGAAGATATGGGGTGATGGCATGGATGATTGCATTCAATCCGTCAGAATTTTGCTTCGCAGCAAGAATCTCGGCAGCATCATAATCACCAATATCCTTTGGAACAGTTACAGTGCCTATTGTAACAACCAGAGGACTATAGCCATTAACAACTTAAACCCATGATTGAAAATTACGCGCTTGAAGAAATGCACGCATTGCAATTTTCCAACAAAGGTAATTCGAGCCATCGAAGACTGGTGGTACGTTTATTGAGATAACACTTCTATCCATAGAGTCAGATTGCTACAAACACAGACTTATGAGGTCTTAAACGTGTTTGCAAACTCTGATACCAATTGAAAAGGGGGGGGGGTGTAACAACCTCACCCAATATTTCGCTTAGCAATCTGTATGGACTAACTCCAATATACTTTCAAGAGAATCAACTAGACATTCAGACTCAATCTTAATAAAAACTATATCAAAGAGTTATATCTCAAACGATATTATCAATCACCTCACAATAATCTTAATCGATTAACGAAACAAGATATTGTGGAATCACAAACGATGAGACGAAGATATTTGTGACTACTTTTTTATCTTGCCTATCGGAGATATAAATCTCAAGCCAATCTTACGATTGTACTCAATCACGATAGAAAACGGCAAGATCAGATCACGCAACTACTGAGAAAATAGTTGGGTCTGGCTTCACAATCCCAATGAAGTCTTCAAGTCGTTAACCTACAGGGTTTCGTGAAAAACCTAAGGTTAAAGGAGAATCGACTCTAGATTATGCAACTAGTATCACACATGAGGTGTGGGGATTAGGTTTCCTAGTTGATAGAGTTCTCCTTTATATAGATTTCAATTCAGGGTTTGCAATCTAAGTTACCTTGGTAACAAAGCATTCATTATTCACCGTTAGATGAAAACCTGATTAGATTCAAGCTAATATCTTTTAACCGTTAGATCGAACTTAGCTTGTTATACACAAATGAAATGCACCTTTATTTAGGTTTGAGTAACCGTACCTAAACATGTACACTTAGTCGGTTCAATAATAGTTAACCAATTGTTAGCCATATGAGCACTTTCATATTAACCTTATTCATCTTCACCATAACTAGTTCAAATGACTCAAATGAAACTAGTTAGAGAGTTGTCCAATTGCTTAGATCTCATAGAAGTATACAAGATACAATCGAAGCAAAATCGATTTTGATTCACTCGAACCAATTCATGAACATTATAGCCACGGTTTTCAAAGATTGCATTCCTTATTATATATATGTTTTAGTTCATGAACAAAACGACTTTAGAAAGTAAACTGCTTAAGTATGCAAACGGTTATGCATACTTAAGTGACCGGATTGAGTTTGTTTTTACTTCCAAACTCCAGCAGAAATTCACGGACATGAAACTTCCGCCAGTATGCGTACAGGTATGCATACTTCACCGGATTTCCAACAACCGTCGGTACGCTTACGTGTACGTATACTTTAGGTTCCCGGTTTTGGACTTTTACACAAATGTAAGAACACGCTATGTTTATATCCAAACATGGTTACTTGTTCTAAACTCTCATTTCAATCATTGAAACTTTCTTAGAGGATGTTAAAATAGTTGTTATCCACAAACTATTTTCATCAAAGCGATTTTCAAGTTATTGAAATAATCAACATGACTTTCGTTACGAGTAAAGATGAACTTGGCCAAAATGAAATCTTACCAACACATATTTCGAGAAATAGATAAGCGAGATAAACTCGGCTCGAAATAGCAAATGTGTATAATCGAAGTCTATATAGCAATACAACTTTTGTCAAAATAGGAGATATAAAAGATAGACTTTTGAGTGATAGATAAGTTCAAGGCTCCACATACCTTTTGTTGATGAAGTTCCACAAGTTCCCTTGAGTAGTTTTTCGTATTCATTCGATGAACGTCGTGGAGTCTAGAGCTCAACTATACTTACTATCCTAATCCGAGACTTAGCTATAAGTAGACTAGAAATCAAGACTTATAGTTTTGGCAACTAAACTTGACAAACATGCTTGAGATAGCAGCGCTTGCGAGTTCGACCGAGAAATTCTCTAACATTTTCAGTGCCAATGATTGGTTTTGGTGTGGGGATAGTGGTATTTGGGATCCATTGGTCCTCCCATATATCAATAAGTCTACAATTTCCTAGTTTCCAAACATAATTTTTTTTATGAGTTAGTTACCACTATGAATACCTTTCCAAACCCAACTGTCCCCTTCATTTGGTTTGTATTTAATGTATAGAATATCACAATTAGGGAAATACTTTACTTTTAGTATTTTTGCCCCGAGTGAGTCTGGTTGTTCTTTTAGTTTCCATCCCATCTTGGCTATCATAGCCAAGTTGAAGTTCTCAATATTTTGGATTCCCAGACCTCCTTCATCAAGGGATTTACACATTGATTCCCATGCTTTTAAACAGAGGCCTTTCTTACCCTTTTCATTGTTTCCTTTTTCATCATTCCCCCACCAATAATTTCTTTGCATTTGAGTAAGTGTTTTACAGATTTTTTTAGGAATTTTGAAACAATTCATTTCATATATTGCGAGTCAAGAGGTAACATTTTTAACCATAACAGTTCTACCAGCACAATTTAAATGTATCCTCTCCAAGACTTAAGTCTACTACTCATTATCTTGGTGAGTGGTTCAAAGATTTTCACCTTGGATCTGTTAGTGAAGAGCGGAGACCCTAAATATCTATCATCAAGAGGGATAGAGTTGACTCCTAGAATCTGTTTGACTTGGATCATAATGTATGGATCAATGTTTGGACTGAAAAACACTCCAGATTTGTTTAGATTTATCATTTGTCCCGAAGAGATACCAAAGTCTTTGAAAAGAGTCACAAGACTATGACAAGTCTTCGTATTTGCTTTACAGAAAATGATACAGTCATCTGCAAAAAGTAGGTGACTCACATATATGGGGCATTTCTAGATATTTTAATACCTTTCAGAAGGCCTTTACTTTCGGCATTAAGAATAGTACGAGACATGGATTCCATACTGTTAGAGCACTGCTCAGTCGAACTCGCATGCGTTGCTATCTCAAGTATGTTTGTCAATGTTAGTGATCAAAACTATAAGTCTTGATTTCTAGCTTATTTATAGATGTCTCGGACTAGGACATTGATTATGTAGTTGAGCTTAGTTTTCACGGCATTCATCATTTGAAGACGAAGAACTACTAAGGGGAGCTTGTGGAACTTCATCGACAAAAGGTATGTGGAGACTTAAACTCATCTATCTCCTATATGGAGACATAAGTCGTATTACGATATAGTTTTTTATATACACATTTGAGATTTCGAGCTGAGTATATCTCGCTTACATATTTCTCGAAATATGTGTTGGCAAGCTTTCGCTTCGACCAAGTTCATCTTATATCATGTGAAAATTGCCGAGTAACATCTTACATGGTTTGTGTGATATAATCATTTGGTGTAGATTTGGAATGTTTCAATAATGATTATTTCAATATCTTGAAAATTGCTTTGAAGCTAATAGCGTGTGAAAACGGCTATTGTAATCCTCTAAGAATGTTTCAATGATTGAAATAAAGAGCTTAGAATCATGTAACCATCTTTGGATATAAGCATATAGTGTGTTCGCACATTTGTGTATAAGTCCAAAACCGGGAACCAAATGTATACATACTTGTGTGTGTACTAAATGGTTGATGGAGACAGGCTAAGTACGCATACTGGCGGAAGTTCACGTCCGCGAATTTCTGCTGAGTTTGGAAATCAAAACCAACTCAAACCAGTTACCAAAGTATGCGTACACGTACATATACTAGCGGAAAGTTCACGTCCGTGAATTTCTGCTGAGTTTGAAAACCAAAACAAACTCAAATCCGGCTACTTGAGTACGCATACCTGTAGTTGCAGGAAATCCCACACTACACCCCTCACAAGAATCCACACAATCAAATCATTTTTAAGATGAACAATTATAATTTTTATTGATCAAACTCCAAAAAATGTTACAAGATGAAAAGGAGATCAGCTAAAGAATTACAACCACTCTAAACTTTCTCTCTCTTAATGACTTGCTCAACACTCGAAAAAGATCTCTCTCTCTCTGTCTCTAAAGTCTACTCGGCCCTTTATATAGGACATTACATAGTGGATGACATCCAAGTTGTCCTTTATTTTCGGATCTGGCTTGCGATATCCTCGCAAGTGTATATGTGTTAAATCTCGCGATACTCCTCGATTTCGCTACATATTCATATCTTTCTTATATTTAGGCTGTCGTCATCCGTTACGTCGTTTTTATTCCAAGCCCGCGATGTCTTCGCAATGTGTCGTTTATTGATTTCGCGAGAGTCTTGGTGTTGCGATATTCTGATCCTACATCTTGCCTCTTCTCATGTCTTCTCTGCGAAGAAGAGGACGTCATGAAAACTAGTATTTTCAAAATGCCGCAGCTGTTCATTTTTTCATATTTTTCTGCATTTGCATGATTCCGTACTATTGCAGAATTTACTACACGTGTCTCTTCTTCCACCCATTTCTTGACACGTCTCTTTCAACCGTTATTTCTCAATCGTTCATGTCCCTTCTCGCATTAAATGCGTTTATCTTCTCGAGAATTCTTCTCTATACATAGTTTTCTCACCCCCCTCTTCTTCTTTTTTACTTTCTCTCTGCAATTTTTCTTCACTTCTCCTCCGTAATTTCCGTTTCTGCTACTGTAAATCTTCTTCTTCTTCTTTCTTTTGATCTTTAGTTCTTCATTCATTCCCATACTGAAAATGGCTCCAATCGGTCGCAAATACGAAACTTCTTTTGAAGAAGTTCAAAAAGATCTTCAAGGAAAAGGTTTTACTTTAACCACCATTCCCGGTCAGGAACCTAAATCTATTCTTTCTGCCAAGTTGTTCACTGATCATCATTGTGATGATCAGGGAATCATAATTTCGCTCGGTCAAATTCTCGCCGGCCTTCCCATTCCTCTTTATAACCCTAACCTTCCGTTATTATATGGAATTCTTGCTCATGCGAACTTCTCGCGAGCTATCTATCAACTAAGCGGGGATTGCATTCGCTTAATACTTGAGTTCGCCAATCGTGGCGCTGGTAATGGGTCTCTTTACCCAAAAGAAGTTAGAGACCCAAAATTTAAGGAATTGGCGATACTCGCTGAAAGATACACAGTCGAGAGTTTCTACGAGAATTATGAATTCATTCCTATGAGGAAGGATAATACTCGCTGGGGTGTCCATCTGAAAAGAAAGGATGATGTTGCTCACGATAAACTCCTTATGCAAGACATTGATTGGCATTATGGTAAAAACAACGTCCCGCGTCACTCTAAAGACGATAGATGGTGTGTTTTTCCCTTGGTGATAAAGGGGCCTTATATCGCAGGCTCGAATGTACTTCCGGCGAATTTCGCTACTTATCGACCTTGGGTATTTAATTGGACCGAGAAGAATAAAGAGGTATGTCTTCCAAATTCGCATACTTCGTAATCTTTCATTGGTTGCTTATCCTTATCCTTTGATTCTCGTGAAAATTTTTAGATTGAAAAGTTAAGATTGAGCTACAACCAGACCGGGAAAGCTAGCACTTTAGATGCTCTTCGCTCCGTCATAGATGAAGTAAGAAACACTTTATATATTTTTAACAATATTGTTGCCTCTGTTTCTTATCTTCATTTGTGCGCGAAGGTTGGTGTTATAGCTATTGGAGAAGAAGAAAACCCTGAGGCTGCGAAGGCCAAAGGTAGAGGTAAAAATCCTATTCGCAAGGAGAAGTCTGTTGCTCCGCCTCTGAAGAAGCGAAAACTTCACCTCCCCTCTCCTTCGAATCCTCAGTCAAGTGAGAGTTCTGGTGATGAGGAAAATGATGATGTGGATATCCATTCTTCAAATTCCCCAGCTGGATCTTCTATGGCACAGCTGTCTAGCATTTTTTTCCGATTCTATGCAAGGGATGGGTGACGATCGCCTTTCTAATACATGCAAGGCTCTCGCGAGTATTTGCGATTCACCTTTACTTGAGAGTGATGGTTCTCTTCATGGGGTCTCCAAATCAGTGACTCCAAGCTTCTTAAATTCACTTGGTGTCTTGGTATGTTTTCATTCTCTTATTTTTTCATAATTTCAATCTTAAGTTATCTCTTGATAATTTCTTTAATTTCCTTTATAGTCCGGGAAAGCTTCATTTGCCGTTTCCTCAGATCTTGAGAAAAGGCGCAGTACTCTTGAGAAGAAAAATCTTCAACTTCGCAAGAAGAATGGAGAATTAGAAACAGAAGCTACTGTTCTTCGCGAGGAGAATAAACGGTTAGAAGTTGAGTCTTCTACTCAGAAGAATAAGATATCTAGTCTTCAAAGTGCCAATCAACAACTTTATGGTATGAGACTTTTCTTTTTTCCTTTAGTTTATTCTCTCATTATCTTTCCTTATCTGATTTACCGTTTTCGCAGACGTTTATAATCTTTCTGAGGAAGCCATTCTTCTTCATTCATTCCCTGATCCTATGGATAACAATGCCCTTCTTGATCATCTCAACAATTCTCTGAATAGTTTTTCAAATAACAAGATTAAATCCCTTCCTCTAAATGAACTTCAATCTAAATTTCGCCTCTTAGAAATTGATCATAGATCTAGTTTAGGCTTAGCCAACCAATTTAAACGTCTATATCTTGGTTTGAAAGAAAAAATTGATATTTTAAGAAAGAAAATCAATGATCTCATAGATGACAAAGATCGCATCGCTAGTCGAGGTGCTCAGGCATTAGCAAAATTTCAAAAATCTCTTCTTGAGGTTCAAATTGAACGTGACGAATCCATACGTAAAAATGCTATTTTTTGCGAAAGAGAGAATCAAATTCGCTCCCTTCTTCTCATAAACAATGATGATGAATTTGCTTGGGCTGCGAAGGTTTTAGATGATGCCAGAAATAATTTAGGTGTTAACATTAGTCTTCAAGCTGAGCATACGGCCTTGGTTAGAGATATGATTTCTGACAGAGAAGGTTGTTAATTATTCTTCTTTATTTAACTGTTTGCATAAAATTGTCATCAAGTTGCTGATTCAATGTTATATGTTTGAAGAAGCTGAAGCAAGGTTCCAAAAAAGAATTGAAGAACTTGAATCTGAGAAAGAGCAACTTGCCAAACATCTTTCTTCTCGGGATGATAAATATTCTAGGCTGAAGAACCAACTAAAGATCACTGTCGCGAATTTTAAGAATGGTGCTATTCTTTTTCGCAATCAAACTATTGAGATGGTCTGCGATGACAATAACATCCCTCAGTCTAAGTACCCTTGCCTTCTTGATGAAGTCCCCCAAAATATGCCTTCTCTGGATATTTCTGATAGTGATGCTAGTGAAGAAGAAGAGGAATCTGATGAAGATGAAGAAGTTGAAGGATCTGATGAAGATGAAGAAGAGGAAAAATCAAATGAGAAATAATTTTATTTTCCTTTTTCTCCCTTTGTAATATTTGTACAATCATTTTTTCAATCTCCCATCTTTGGATTTATTCTTTTGCTACGAATTTCTTGAGTCTTTGAATACAATTTCTATCTTTCTTGTTTCTTCCTGCACATAAAGGGCAATTCTTTTTTGCAATATGGTTAATCAATATATGCATAAATCTGTCATATGAAGACAAATAACATGTTCTTGTTCATTCCCATACTTGTCTCTGTTATTTGTATTCGAATGGGAGATTAAGCATAATTTATGAATATTTTCTCGCCGAACTTTATAATTGCGAAAAGATCGCAGGACGTCCTTACATTTTCATGTAATGACCCATTGATCTTGCCTTATCATTTCTCTTGTGTGGTCTTATTTTGCCTTCCTAGTTAAAGGTCTTATTTTGCTACCTCTCATTTTTGCGACAAGATCGCAGGACGTCTTTACACTTTCATGTAATGACCCATTGATCTTGTCTTATCATTTCTTTAGTATTATTGCCTCTGCATGATATTTTTCTTGCGACAATATGACAGGCCTAAAAATTCTTGCGAACGTAAAGCCCCATGACATTGCCGTCTTTGCGACGAAATCGCAGGACGTCTTTACATTTGCATGTAAGGACCTATTGATCTTGTTTTATCTACTCTTTTGTATTTTTACTTCTTCAGGATTGTTGCACAAATATGACAAGCCTAAATATTCTTGCGAACATAAAGTCTCATGACATTTGCGTCTTTTTTGACACTATCAGCTCCCTAATGGAGGGTGCCGCCCTTATCTTCCCGGTTGCCCCTTCAAGGAGGCGTACTTCGCCATACAAGGCTAGCTCCTCCCATCCGGTTTTAACAACAACCGCTTGTTTTCGCAGCCTCTTATCCCTTTTGCCTATAGGGATTATGGTTACGAGACCGCACCCTAAGTGGAGTTTTCTTCGGGCCGAGTGCAAAGATAAGCCGAGACTTGCCAAGAATGGCCGAGACACTTCAAATGTCCTGTGCACCCTTGGCTCAACCGTGTACCTCGGCGCCTTGGTCAAATGTCGACTCCTTAGAAGAGACCCCCGGTCGTCCAATCTAAGTCACTAGCTTAGATTGAAAATCCAAGGTATCTCTCCTGGATGGGTTTTATTACCCCTAATTTTCATGACTCAGGTTCCAGGGGCGGTGTAACCTTTTTCATGAGCCACGTTATAGATACCACCTTACATGACGCACTTTAGGTACTTTGCCTCTTACGAAATTTTATTCGCGAACTAGGGTGTACGCCATGAAGGTTCGTCCCATTCTGATTATTTTGTTAATTCTTTGTTGTATGTAATATAGGTACCGCCTACTATGACGCACTTTAGGTACTTTGCCTCTTGCGAAATTGTGTTCGCGAACTAGGGTGTACGCCATAGTAAGTTTGCCTCTTTCTGACTATTTTGTTGATTCTTCTGCATATATAAGCTCTTTTGTACTTTCGCAACATATTTGCCATTTGTAAAATATATTTTCTTCTTCTTCATATCAACTCTTACACAACTCCATTCTCGCCATTCGCAACATATTTGCCATTAATTTTTTATTTATTTTAATCATAAATTTTGCTTTCCAATTTCTACTTCATCGATCAATAAGCACATTCAATCTTTAGGCCTCTTATTTTTGCTACTTTCTGCCTTTATATCTTTGAATTTTTCTGTTATTTTCCCATCTCTTGCGATATTATCGCCACTCCTTTTCTTCAACAAACATTGATTTCGCAGCATTTCTTCTTCTCTCCATTCTATTGTATCTACCATCAATCTTTCACTTTTTTGTTTTTCCCTGATGTTGTGTTTCCAATCTTTATTCTTCGCAGCTCTTTCTTCGCAGGATTCTATGTCAACTTCATAACACCTTTTCCCTTCTATCCAATCTCCTTTTATGATGCCAATACCAGTTGGATGAGGGAACTTGATACATTGATGAAAAGTCGATGCTACACCTAGAATCTCATGTAACCAAGGTCGCCCAATTAATGCGTTGTATGGTGATTCCACATCAACAACACAGAATAAAATTCAAAAGACAATCCTTTCAGTGGAATTCTCATATGAACTTCTCCTTTAGGCGTATTTGCAGTACCATTAAAACCATAAATTTTATAGGTTGAAGTTATCAAATCTGCATCTTTTCCTCCCATGGTTTTGTAGGTATGATAAAAAAGGATATTCACAAAACTCCCGGTATCAATTAAAATTCTATTGATTGCTCATGAGTTTTTCGCTTCATCATCTTCATCATCACTAGGTTTTGGGTTAATCTCCAATCTCACCACCAATGGGTTATCATGCATTCCTCCACCTTCAGGTACTTCTTCCGCGGTAAAAGAAATGATCTGCTTCTGTCATTCTTCCAGTTGCGACGTCTTCGCGGTGTTCATTATTTCTTAATCATTGGCATCCCTTGCGAAAACCCTGATGAGAGTAATATCGTGGAAATATTCAATTGTCTTGTACGAATGTACAATAGAGTTACAAAACATATTTTTTGCTTTTTCCACAACTTCTATCACAAATGTTTCACGTTCTTTTGTTGTGTTCGCCCTGTGAATTTCTGGAGGAGGTGGTAATGCTTGAGGTTGAGCTTTCCTTACTAGAAAATGATTTAATTTTCCCTGATCTATCATCCTGAGAATGATTCTCTTTATATTTCTGCAGTCATTTGTTGTATGTCCATGGAAATGGTGATAAGAACAAAATTCATGGCTTCTGTCGCTTGGAGGTGGCTCATTTCCCATGTTCCATGGTGTTGGTATATTTTCCATCAAGATTATAGCTTCCCATATTTTCTCCACGCTAGCATTCAGAGGTGGCATCTCGATTTCTTCCCATATTATTCTGCGGCTTCCTTGTCCCCTATGATAATTTTGCCTTTGACCTCCATAATTTTCTTGCGGCTGGTCAAGTCTTTGAATTTTGTTATTTCCACCACGGTTATAGAAATTTCTTTCTCTCTCGTATTCTTCTTGGTCACGACTCCCCATAGCTACTAGCTTCTGTTGATTATCACCCGTTATCAGCTCTGGTTGTCCTTGCGAGGTGCTCTCCACTGTATTTATCAACTTAGGTAACAAGCTTGCATTCGCTGTATTTGAACTTGTGTTCGCAACTGGGTATGATTCCATCTCATTTTGTTTTTCCTCGAGAGCAATATATTCCTCCTGTAATTCTCGCAGCTCAATCATTGTGATTGTGTTCTTAATTCTGAAAATTTGAATGTATAACAGATTGGTTGCGAACATAGCATTAATGAATGATAAAATGAGATATCTCTCATCAACATGACCCTCCATGTCGCTACACATTGTCTTCCACCTCATAGTCAAATGTTTCAAACTTTCACCAACCCTTTGTTTTAATCCAAATACATCTTCAATGCCAGGTCGTGAGAAATTGTTACTTATGTACGCCCCTAAAAATATAGCCTGTAAATGATTGAAGGATGCTATAGTATTTTTTGGCAGACCTTCAAACCATTTCAAGGCTTCTCCTGTTAAACTTGATGCAAAGTATTTGCACAATATAGCGTCATGATTTTCCCACTGTAACATACATCTCAAATAAGCTTTGATGTGTTGTATTGCACAAGTTGATCCATCAAAAATGCTGGTTAATGTAGGTAAATTTCATTTTGGGGGTATTCCTTCTAATTGTATTTCCCGTGTGAATGGGGTTTTCGCAGCTTCTTCAATAGCTTCATCTAATTGTCTCCTACCTCCTTCTTTCTTATTATTTAACATTCCTCTCATTTCCGCTAGCTCTTTCAAAATTTGTTCATTTGTACTAGAATTAGTTTCCACTGGCCTTTTTAACTCCGCCTCTCTTCTTCTGCGTTCATATCCGTTTTGATTCTCTTGATCATCATTTTCTTCTCGCCTTTCTCTGCGATCTTGTCTTTCATTCCTTTCATGAATTCGCACACCATTATATCTCTCATTTTTTCCTCTTTGCCGTCTTTCAGTTCTCCTTAGTATTCTATCGTATTCTTCATTGATATTAACATTATTGCGATTACGCTCACGCCTCCTTTCTCGATTATCATGATTGTTTTGGCAAATTGCCTGTTGTAGTTCTTGTTCTTCCATTTCTGCTCTTAGTCTTTCCCTCTCGTGAGCTAGATGTGCTTGTTCAATATAATGTCTTTCAATTTCATCCTGAATTGCTTGGTGATTTCTTTGTACTTCTCTCCCATGTAATATTCTCCTTCCTTCTTCCCCGATTTTCTCCATTCTCTTGATTATTTCGCCTCAGCGCGTGTCTATCTCTCTCGATTTCCATCATTTTTCCCATCTTGGAGAGTTTCACCATGTTGGATATAATGATCTTCCCTTACTTCTCTTCTTTCGCGACGTTCCTCATCTGAATTTTGTATTTCTTCTTGAATTTCTCCATTAGCATTTTCTACAGGCATATTTCGTCTTACTTCGTCCCTCACTGATCTTGATCTTGTAGTGCTCCTTGACCTTCTGTTTTGTAACCTCATGTTTTCCATCCTTAACTCATGATTTTTCCTTGTCAGATTTGCACGTTCTTCTGTTTCTAACCGCCTTTTTTCGCGTATTGTTTGTCTCAATGCCTCTAACGCTGTAATCTCTTCGTTTCCATGAATTATTCCTCCAATCATTTCTTGATCTCTCTCCTCTTATCCATTACCTCCTAATTGCTGCTCTTCCCCTATTTCATCTACAGAATCCGATCGCCAAGTGTGTACGCTCACTCTGTCATAATCCTCGATTCTATTTTGTATTGGTGTATGCTGAATTGGCGATTGAACCCGATTTTCTCCATTGTTTCTTGTGTTTGCTCTTGAAGATTCTCCCATTTCATTTCTTTCTTCTCCAGCATGTCTCCTACTCCTTCTAACAATCGTTGGTTGTTTTGATGTATGTCTTCTTCTTGCCATTCTTTAATCTTAATGAATTGTTGAAAATTATATGAAATTCTTTATCTACTACTTCAAATCCTTCCAATTCATAATATTAATCTTCACTCATCCCTGTTTCTAGCGCCATTATGTAGTTACAGGAAATCCCACACTACACCCCTCACAAGAATCCACACAATCAAATTATTTTTAAGATGAACAATTATAATTTTTATTGATCAAACTCCAAAAAATGTTACAAGATGAAAAGGAGATCAGCTAAAGAATTACAACCACTCTAAACTTTCTCTCTCTTAATGACTTGCTCAACACTCGAAAAAGATCTCTCTCTCTCTCTAAAGTCTACTCGGCCCTTTATATAGGACATTACATAGTGGATGACAGCTAAGCTGTCCTTTATTTTCGGATATGGCTTGCGATATCCTCGCAAGTGTATATGTGTTAAATCTCGCGATACTCCTCGATTTCGCTACATATTACGTCGTTTTTATTCCAAGCCCGCGATGTCTTCGCAATGTGTCGTTTATTGATTTCGCGAGAGACTTGGTGTTGCGATATTCTGATCCTACAATACCCATACGCATACTTAAGTGGTTACTTTCTAAAATCGGTTGTGTACATGAACCTAAATATTTATGAAATAAGGAATGCAATCTTTGCAAACCGTGGCTATAATGTTCATGTATTGATTCGAGTGAATCAAACCGATTTTGCTTCAATTGTGTTCTTGTATACTTCTATGAGAATATAGCAATTGAACGGCTCTTTAACTAGTTTCATTTGATTCATTTCAACTAGTTATGGTAAAGATGAATAAGGTGGATATGAGAGTAATCATATGGCTAACCTCGGTTAACTATTTGTGAACCAACATGGTGTACACGTTTGGGTACGGTTACATAAGCCCAAATGAGGGTACATTTTATTTGTGTGTAACAAGCTAAGTTCGATCTAAGGGTTGAAAGATATTAGCTTGGTTGAATCAGGTTTTTCATTTAACGGTGAATATTGAATGCTTTGTTACCAAGGTAACTTGGATTGCAAACCCTGATTTGAAAACTATATAAAGGAGAACTCTAGCAACTGGGAAAACTAATCCCCACACCTCATGTTTGTTACTAGTTGCATAACTAGAGTCGATTCTCCTTTAACCTTAGGTTTCTATCGAGACCCTGTAGGTTAACGACTTGAAAGACTTCATTGAGATTGTGAAGCCAGGCCCAACTATCTCTTGTAGTTGCGTTTTCTGATCTTGCCCGATTATATCGTATTGAGTACAATTGAAATAACTGACTCGAGATTAATTTCTCCGATAGGCAAGATAAAATTAATCACAAACATCTTCGTCTTATCGTTTGTGATTCCACAATATCTTGTTTCGCTAGTCGATTAAGATTATTGTGAAGCGATTGATAATACTAGGCCGTTCTTCGGTAATATAAGTCCGGTTTATCAATTGGTTCATGTTCACCTTGATCTATCAAAAGACGGAACAAAAACTCTTGGGTATTTCTGTGGGAGACTGATTTATTCAATCCTATAGACTTTTCTGTGTGACAAATCTTCGACTTTGGGTCGTAGCAACTCTTGGTTGTGGGTGAGATAAACTAAGGGAATCAAGTGCGTAATATCTTGCTGGGATCAGAGACGTAAGGAACGCAACTGTACCTTGAATCAGTGTGAGATTGATTAGGGTTCAACTACAGTCCAGTCCGAAGTTAATTGGTAGTAGGCTAGAGTCTCGTAGCGGCTTAATACGGTGTGGTGTTCAACTGGACTAGGTCCCGAGGTTTTTCTCGCATTTGCGGTTTCCTCGTTAACAAAATTCTCCGTGTCTCGTGTTATTTATTTTCCGCATTATATTTTGTTATATAATTGAAATATCACAGGTTGTGCGTTAACACCAATCAATTAGAATATCCAACCTTTGGTTGTTGATTTACATTGATTGACACTTAAACATTGGTCTTTGGTACCGTTCAAGTAACTCCTCTTATAATTCAATCAAGGCTCATGAGATTTCTATTTGCTGATTGCGGATTGAATTAAGAGTTAGAGATATTAAGCTCTTTGATATACTTTACTCTAGATTGAGTCTGACTGTCTAGTTGATTCTCTAGAAAGTGTATTGGAGTAAGTCCTCTCAGATTGCCAAACAAATTGTTGGGTGTGGTTGTTAGACCCCCGCATTTTCACATACAAATGAGAAACAAGTAGGGAGACAGGGGATCACCATGTCTCATCCCTCTTGTTGGCCTATAGAAACCAGTCGGAGATCCATGAAAAAGGACCAAGAGGGAAGTGCTTGAGATACACTGATAAACAAGTTGGCACCAAGTTTCAGAGAACTCTAACTTTCTCATAATTTCCATTAGAAAGTCCCATTCGACTATGTCGAATACTTTGGGCATATTTATTTTGAGACCCATAAGCCCTTTTTTTGATCTCGATTTTCTCATTTTATGGATTATTTCGTGAGCTATGGTTATGTTATCAGATATTTACCTTTCCGGAATGAAAGCCGATTGAAATGGTCTTATTATTTTACCCAAGAATCCTTTCATCCTGTTTGCCATAATTTTAGATATAATTTTATAACTAGTATTGCTTTTACTAACCAGCTGGTCAAATTAGTAAGTTAGACCAGCCGGTTTCTTGGCACGGGTTCTCTCATTTCACAAGGCCTTTTTTTTTCTTTTTTTCTTTTTTTTTTTCTCAAGGCATTTTAGTGAATACTTTTTGTCTGCCACTCGACACCATTGAACACAATGTCCCAAGTGACATTCAATCTGCCTAAGAGATTATTAATACATTAAACATCTGGGATCTTAATTTCAATAATTTCATTTTAGTGGACAAAAGAAAAACTCGAATTTGTTTTATTTAATTTTACTGATGCAAAGAAAAACTACAATGTAGACAACGGTATGGACAAATATTTCATAAAGGACGGCTTTTGACTTCTGAGCGTAGACAAGCTAAGTACAAAACTTGTGACACTCATATGTTCTTATTTTTCTGCATTGACATTTACTCGTCTTCTGACTTCTGAGTATCAAGTTATCATTTTTTATTTTTAGCAACCAGTGAGAGAAAATTTCTCGGCAGATTCTACGAACAAACTTGCCATTGATTGTAAAACATAGAGCCTAACCATTCATTACATTTACAATTTACATCAAGCAATGTGGATATGGTACTGCCCACAATGTGTTTAGCGGTCTTAATTTTGTCACCCATACCCATTTGTACCTTACCCCGGATAGAGTCGCAGGCTAAAGAAATAACTATACAGTTCGTATTCTTGTTGATTCAAAAAGTGGTTCACGAGGACTAACCTCGGGAATAGTAGTCATAAATGTTTTTTGGTACACCACCATTACCATAGATCCTGATGGTTAAGAAAGTCACCGTCCGGTGTCGCCACCCAAATCCGTGAAATACTCCGATGATACCACTTAACATGTAGAAACAAAATTACTTTGGTAGTATTGTAAGTTGTAAACTTGTAACCAAGATTCCTGACGTACCAAGAGGTGCACCTAATGAACCTAACCATGACAAGTGCCACAACATATTTTCCATGCGAACATAAATCCTTCTATAAATTCTCATCCATTGCTCGCTAATATCTCACACATCATCAAATTTTCCTTTTTTCTTAATTTCTTAATTTTCAGAGAAGTTCAAAGAAAGAAACAATGGCAAGGTTCAATATCACTACTTCACTGGCGGTTCTCTTGGTTGCACTATTTTCCATAGCGGCGGTAGAGGCATCGATTTACAGGACCACTGTTACCACCACTGAGATCGAATACAGCTCGGACAACCAACAATCGCAGAGGTGTCAACGACAAATGCGCGGGATGCGAATGAATATGTGCCAACAGTATCTACGACAATCATCACAAAGAGGGGCGGTAGGAATCGGTAGAGGGGCGGCAACCTAATAAGACAAAAAAGGTCATTAGAAGTAAATACAACTGCCCCTTATCAATAAATCCCTGGAAATGACTAATTAACCCTTATTGTTAATAATCAAGTTTAGTAATGATAATCAAGATTAGTGTAGATAATCAAGATTAATTCTGATAATTAATTTTCACTTATTATAGAATCAAAAATCGATGTTTAGAGTTATAAGAAAAAAAAATTGAGGAGAAGAAAAAAAAAACTTTTGTGATATTTGTGAAACCCTAGATTTTGATTCACTCCACCAAAATGAGTGATTCCAAGTGGCAAATTTGAGGTGGGTGAATCTCTATATGATAAAGAAAACAAGTACTACATACCTCTTGATGGAGATCCCGGAGATATGGAGTATTTTCTAGATGGTAGAGATGTTTTAGACCAAAGTGAAGGTCAATCTCAACCAATTGAAGAAATTAGCCAACAAAGTGAAGAACCCAAAGATCGGAAATGACCAGGTATACTTCTAAATTAGTTCCCATTAGGTTTTTGTTGATCAAAATTATGTAAAGTACGTAAAAAGATCAAATTTTTCAAAATTTCAGAAGAACATACGGTTGACTTTAATCTAGTTACCAACCGTAACATACAGTTACGGTTCTAAAAATATCAAATACCAACCGTAACTGGTTCAATTTGGGAAAACCCAGAAATTATACCAGTTACGGTTGGTTAAATTTGTTGGATTCCAAACCGTACCTAAATTACGGTTGATAAGTATGTGCAGTAGTTACCAACCGTCAGTTATCCTGTGTATGTAAGTATTTAGTGCAGTACTTACGGTTACTAATGTATAAATCGATACCAACCGACACTATATTACGGTGTATTGGTGTAAGGGTTACCAACCGTAACCTTTTTACGGTTTGTTTATTCTCTTTATTTACTAACCGTATATTTATATTTTTTTTGGTTTTATTGCCTCGTTTAGACTAATGTTGGTATGTTTTGTCCAGGTCGTTGATGTACCTCCTATAATGGATGACCAACCTTTAGCAAATGAACTTCTCACCAAAGATTCTAGCTCTCACTATTTAACCGAGGAAACATGGAAGGAGAAAGACGATGCAAAGAAGTGGGCTAGAGAACGAGGAAAGTTGATTATGTGTATCATAGTTTGTAATGGTACCACTAGTGATAGTGCCTTTCAAATGGTTTGCGAGTGTAGTGGACAACATAGAAGTCACGCAAAAAAGGATACCTTGCAAGTAGCAAAGAAAAAGAGGAAGAATACTACTTTCACTAAGAAGACCCGATGCCCCTTCAAGCTTCAATTTAAAACGAACGCGGCAAATAGGTGGTTTTTGGAGAAAGTTGTGTGCGGTAGTCATAACCACCCTATACCTAGGAGAGTTTGCTATCACATTCTTATCTTTGGACGCCTTACCGAAGAAGAAGAGAAGATTGTAGAATCACTGACACAAATTCGTATGAAGCCTGTTGATATCCTTGCTCACTTAAAGGAAAGAAACCCACAAAATGCTTCTACTTTGGATACCATCTACAATGCAAGAAAAAAATTGAAGGCTAAGAAATGGGAACAAAGGAACGAAATGCAACAATTAAGGAATTTGGGGGAGTTGCATAATTACTCGGTTTTCCACGATGATGACGAGAAAGGACGAATAAGACATCTTTTATTGGCTAATCCTGAGTTTGTGAAGTTGGCACGGTGCTCTCATCAAGTGCTTCTAATGGATTGCACATACAAAACCAACAAGTTTGAGATGCCGTTGTTGAACATTGTCGGGCAAACTTCTACCAATGCTCCTTTTAGTGTTGGTTTTTGCTTTTTGAAAGATGAGCTCGAAGAGAGCTATGTGTGGGCACTAGAACAAGTGAAGTTATTCTACGTAGAGGGATATACTCCAAAGGTGATTATTACCGACAAGGAGCAAGCTTTGTTGAATGCAATAAGGAGGGTTTTCCCGGAAGCTCATAACCTTCTTTGCACGTTCCATTTGTGGAAAAGTATTGAAACTAAGTGCATGCGCCTTGTCCGTCCAACCCGAAAAGCGAAATGGATAGAATAAAGGCACTACCGTTACATAAACAAGAAGAGGCTAAAGAGAAATTTAAGAACGATGACAAGTTGGCGGAACTAAAATGGGAAAGTTTCAAAACGGAGTGGAGAGCCTTGACCTATTCTATCACCGTGAATGAATATGAAGATAGATCTCGTATGTTAGTGGCTCATTGGAAAAGAGGTTATCCAAGTGTTGTGAAGTATTTGTTTGATAATTGGTTGGATCCTCACAAAGAGAAGTTCGTATCGGCGTTCACTAACCAACATAGGCACTATGACAACCAAGCTACAAGTACGGCGGAGTCATCTCACAACCAGCTGAAGAAGAAACTTCATAGTTGTAATGGTGGGTTAGTTACGTTATTTGAAGCCATGCATTCGTATTTCCTCCGTGATCACGATAGAGTTACAGAGTCTTTTGAAAAAAGCCGAACTAAACAACACACTAAATGGTTGGACAATGAATGGCTAAGGGGAATTACACATCAAGTTTCGCACAAAGCAATTGAGAAGATAATGTATGAAGTACAACATTATGAATTGGGGGATTATGAAGAAGAGTGTGTTTGTCCAAACATGACAAGTTTGGGACTCCCATGTCGGCATGTTATAGCCACATATCAAGACAAAGTGATCCCGATTCAAGATATTGATCCCTTTTGGCAACAATTAACATTCCGTGAAACAATTTTTGATCCACAATTTGGAGGAACGTTTGCCGATACCGAGATTGGAAAAGCTCTAGCCGAGAAATATGCTACACTAAGCCAAGGCCAAAGGAAAATATGGTTGAGTAACTTGAGAGATTTCGTATATCCACAATTTAGGTATGACATCAAGGAACCACCAAAGGGGAAGGGTAAGGGGAGGCCTCCTACCAAAAAAAAAAGAGGTACGTAGGAAATAAAAAGCAAGAGAATTGGCGGAAGAATCAAAGAAAAGAGATCCTTGTGGTTATGAATGGTTGAGAAAGGAATATGAAGCGGAGGATGAGATGGAAGAGGATGATGTTCAAGGTAGAAACAAACGAAAAAGAGGTCAAGCGGATAAAGGAGAACCAAGTTGTCGAAATGTACAACAAAAATGTATCGAGCTTCCTAGTCAAGAAAGTGCAACAAGCAAAATTGATGTTAAAGGAAAAGGTCCCAGTATTTCTCTCTAAACAACAAGAAAGAAGCAAAGTTGTTGTTCAAGGAAATGGTCGTAAAGAAAGTGGAAAAAAAGATGATGGAGTTAAAGGTCAAGGTTCCAATGTCGGAATCGAGGTTTCCTCCCAAGATAATTCAATAAAAAGACTTATTGGTAAAGTTGGTGTTAAACAATTAGCAAGGAACAATGGAAAGAGTCCGATGGTTGAAAAGGAGACGATTCATCTTAAAGGAGTGCCTAAACCACCACCTAGAGACGCTAATGGTCGATATATCCGGAACCATTACATTCTCTATGAATATTACCTTCGTTTTTTCCCCGACTATATTCGTGGTTATATCAAGGCTACGGAGGATGTTCATGGTGATGGGAATTGTGGTTACCACGTCTTCGTAGATCAACTTGGACCATTTGAAGACGCGATAGGGTGGGATTGTGACCAAGTTACTTACGTAAGGCAAAAATGCTTAATGGAACTACGTGGTTACCGCGACTTCTATAAGCCGATGATGAGAGTTGAAAGAAACGAAACCGATGAGGTGTTAAATGAGAGCTTCAAGGAAATGGAAAGGCGGTTAACCGGTAATATATGTTTGACAAGCCAATATTGGATGCGCATGCCTATATGTGGCCAACTACTCGCCAACGCATTCAATTGCGTCATTCATTTAATCTCCAGAGACATGAGCACTACATTTGCACCAACAAGAATACCGTTTTGACGAAGACTTGTCAATAAAAAAACCGTTGTCATGGGGCACGTGGAAGGAAATCATTACATCGGCCTCCGATTGCATGAAGGAAGTCCATTACCTCCATTGTGGAGGGAATTTGGTTGTGACGGTGAACTCCCCAAGACTTGGTGCAATCGATTTGAGAAAAGGATTGAATTATGGAAGGCCATAATGTTGTCTATGCCTAAGCAATTCGTAGTTATGACCGATGATGAAGAGGATGCTTAAATGTTTTCAAGTCTTGAATGAAGCCCATTTTATAATTTGTATTTTGGTATTTTGACTAAATGTGATATGATTAAAAGTGACAATATCATGTCTATTTAATTAGATAATATATGAAGTATTCTATTTAATATATTAAAAGTGAAAATATCATGTCTAAACCAACATTACAACCATTAAACCATTATAAATATAAATGACATTACAACTCATTTTCTTTGATGCGACTTAAAAGGATACTAATATCCAAAGCTTACGAGTGCGATAGAAGTCTTTAAGGATGTTGAAATGAGGTAAGTATTGAAAACTCGACCTTTTCCATCGTCTCCATTCTTGAATAGAGCTCTCTAAAACTTCAATGTCGGGTTTCACCCCTTAATCGTATTTCACCCATAATACGAACTAACGCCATAAATTCTTGAACGTTATCCCGAATAGTTCCATATCGAATATACAACATTATTCCATCGCGGTTATTAGGGTTACCTGTTTGAGCAAAAGTTTTCGAAAAGAGTTCTCAAATAACTTGTACTCACAAAACCACATCGGCGTCGTTCTTCTCCTCTTTTGGATAGCATAGAACAAAGTTGCGGCAAATACATAAATCTTCTTCCAATGTAAATTCGGGTTTGGAGCCATAATCTAGTTTAAGGTAGGAGATGATTCATGTGGAGGTGTAACTTCTATTGAGGAGGATAAGCATATATATATATAACAATTTGGTTTTTTTATTATCTAACGGATCTATTTTTTGAAAATAAACTCGTTAAAGGTTCAACGACTATATTTTAAAATCAACCAATGACAAATCAGTGGATAAACTCATGAAAACCCAAGAAATAAATAAGGTACGGTTGGTAATGAGATTATTATTTCAAACCGTAGACTAGATAATTGATGACGAGACAGAGTTACGGTTTGTTACTATTGTAATTTTACCAACCGTACCTCTGTAGAAACTAGAGTTGCCAGAGTACCAGAGTTATGGTTCCTTACCAACCACAATTACCGACCGTAACTCTGCAAAATTTATTTATACCAGAGTTACGGTTCGTAATAGTTGTAGTAACCAACCGTATATAGGAGCTCTCTAACTGTGGAAGTTACAGAGCAATGTACGGTTTGTAACTTTGCTTCGTTACAAACCGTAAATTGGTTACGGTTTGTTAAGTATTTGTCGTTACCAACCGTACCTAGTGTACGGTATCTAATTTGCCTTCTGTTATCAACCGTATGTAGGAGCTCTCTAACTCTGGAAGTTACATAGAAATGTACGGTTTGTAACTTTGCTTCGTTACAAACCGTAACTAGCATACGGTTTGTTAAAGATTTGTCATTATCATTCGTGACTAGTGTACGGTTTCTAATTTGCCGATTGTTACCAACCGTAACACATAGATTAACTTAAAAATATCTCAATTTTAATTCATTCCTAAGTTAAAAACATGTTAATTCATTCCAAGTAATTCATAATCTAAAATCCATAACCACACAATTCATAACATGTTTGTGATAATATCCATAAGCTAAAAACTAACCACACAACCATTAGTTCTTGATAATATCCATAAACTAAAAACAACCACACAAAGCTAAGAAGTAAGAAGTTTTCCTGCTATCAAATGTCACATAACCATAATTAACCACGAGGACCACGACCTCTTTTGTTGGTGGTACCACCACCACGAGTGCGAGGACCATCACGTTTACCACCGCCACCACGTCCACCACGACCACCTCTTTGGCTAGTACCCACACCATGCACATCCTCTTCCAAATGCGTCTCTTCGCTGCTGGATGACGACTGAATATGGCTAGTACCCGCACCTCCAATGGACTTTCTCGCCCCTCTTTAAAGATCTCTTTCTTGGGTGACCAACCCCTCGTACAATTCTTTCCCCGGTTGGATCATGCATGTTCCTTATTTGCTCTTGTAAGGTCCTTTGTTGAGGAGCGTTAATCACACCATTAGCACGGATGCATGAAGTCATACTATTTGCCAACTGTTGTCCTCGCTCTTTCTATTAACACATTAAAAAGAGTCTTAAGAGATTATTCCATAACCGAAGAAATATAAATTAGAACTAAATTCCAAGTCATGAGGATAACAAAGTTACGTACCGTCATGAAATATAGTTTCCTCCAAGTCATACCAAATAGTCCCTTTGTCTCTTTGCTCTCCTCGGCAGCCTTCCTTTTTTCTATTGCCTTTTGAATAAGTGGCTGGGCTTCCGGATCATTATTAATCACATGTGGATGACCAAAATGGTAATACCAATCTATGTAATCATCAACAGCTTCTTTCATGTTGTTACAAGCCGTTGCCTCTCCCGCTTGGAGTTGGTATTCTCGTTTATGGCGGTTGTTCCAAACATCAATCGTCGGAGTTGGGCGGTAGTTGAGTACAATGGTGGGGCCTCTTATCTCGGATCCATCCTTGGATAATTTGAAGTTTTCCCTAACGACCTTTTCTTGAATATGAGCAATTTGGCGTAGAGTTCGACGAGGATTGGTCATAACATAACCTCGTGACATGATACAATGGTCCGTTGTAGCCTCGAGGTATGTGTGAACCGACGAACATCAACTCCATTTTGAATCCTCAAATAAGGGTCAAAGATAACATCTTCAACCGTGAAAGCATCTATTTCCCCCCTCACTTGAATGAGCCTCTTTTCTTTGTTCCTTTTTTGCCTACCAGTGAACATAAACTTCTTTCCCGTAGGTCTATCATCATCTTCTTCCCGTTCAAGCAGGAGGTCTCAAGCTCGGAAAGTGGTCATACACCCAAGCCTAGAAAATGTAAAACAATTTAAGCAATTGGGACATGAATACAAAAGATAAATATAACAAACAATCATAAAATAAAAAATGATAAAATGTAACCAAACTTACCATTAGAAGCGCAACATTCCCAAAGAATTTCGGTAGCTCCCCCCTTTCTTAGACTTTCAAGTAGATATGCAAGCGTGGAGGTGCCCCACGAATACTCTCTCCGGTCTTGTTCAAATCCTTCAACAATTGTAGGTAATGGACATTCACCCTATTTCCCGAGTTATCGGGCATGAATACGGTCCCAATAGAATACAACAAATATGCTTTGTGGGCCGTACGCCTAGCCCTTGTGTCGTCTATCACCTCGCCGCCAATTGTTTTTTGAGGGTGTCTCCAAACTTCGTCCTCAAATTTTTCAACAATGACTTCTTTACCTTGTTAATCTTGTTTGGTTCCGAAGGGTCATAACCACCAGCCAACATAAACTCCATCTCGGTCTCGTCTTTACCCCACCCAAGTGTTTCTTCAACAAGGTGTAGAGATCAGTCCAAGACATGTTGTTATCAAAACCTTCATATACGATTTTCCTTCAACTTCCAAGTCAAGAATTTGCTTCACATCGTCCAGGTATTATTGTCATCTCTCCAAATGGGAGATGAAAAGTATCGTTTTCTCGGCCAATATCGTTCCCCGAAGGCAGATACGATTATACTATCATACTCCAATTGGGTATTCAGAATTCCGTGCCCTAATCCTCGAACTTGACACTAGACTACGAACATCACCACATTCTTCGCCTAAATGCCAATGACTAGATCTTTGATGCTTGACCAATTTGATTGCCCTTGCATGATCCTTAAAAACAATACAAACATATTTTGTTAAACTAAGATTAATGTAATATACATAAATAAATAAAAAAACGAAATAACTTAAAACAAAACAATGTGTTAAGAGAAACATACCCTAGTCTCACAGACTTTTGCGGCCCAGGAATTGGTATAACCAAATAAGATTGAGGACTTATCTGGTGCCTCGCCCCAAGGTCTTTTATTCTTCTTCCTTGGCAACAACATGTCTTTTCCTTTAGGAATATGCAACCCTTTTGGTGCAGGTTCCTTTCTCGGCTTCTTTTCTTTCCTTGGTTTAGTTTGGAGCGGAGCCGGAGTTGTAGCTACAACAATTTCTTTCCCCTTGTTTTTTACTCCTTCTTCATCATTTGCTTCCTCTTCCTCATCTTCATCATTTGGTTCCTCTTCCTCATCTTCATTATCTCCTTCTTCTTCCTCTTCCTCATCTTCACCATTTCCTTCTTCATCCTCCTCTTCTTCGCCATTTCCTTCTTCATCGTCCTCTTCTTCCTCTTCATTATCATCAGCTTCTTCCAGGTTCTTTTCAACTCCTACCTCTTCATCATTTGGCTTAATAGCTCCTTCTAATTCAACACCAGAGTTACCCATAGATGGTTCTCTAAGCCTAATCTCAAATTGATTCTTCTTCTTCTTCGCATTCTTGGGGACACCTCTATGATCTACCCCTAAATGCTTGTCACCGCGAGGGGTGGGTGTGTGATCAATCGGAGTTAAGTTATTCCCTCTCTTTTTCTTCACCCTATCAGGATTCCTACACAAGTAATAATTTAAATGAATTCCTAAGGGTTGAACAAACAAAATGCAACAAACAAACCAAAAAAATGTGACCAAAGCAATATACGGTTTGTAACTTTACAACCGTGTCAAACCGTATCAAGGATACGGTTCGTAACAAAACAATTAAACAAACCGTATATAGAATCGGTTGGTAACTTTCTTATCGTTATAAACCGTACCAATACTTGACAAAAAAAATTCAAACACAGGAAAATATACGGTTGCAAATGTACACAATTATGAACCGTATGCCTAGTACACGGTTGGTAACTTTCTTATCGTTATCAACCGTAACAATACTTGACACAAGGTTTTCAAAGACAGGATATTATACGGTTACAAATGCATTCCATTATGAACCGTATCTAATACACGGTTTGTAACTAACATAAAAATAGGCACCGTAAGCAAAGAATTAAACATGCAGAGAAAAAAAACGGTTCGTAATTCCGTGTAAGTTATCAACCGTAACTGGATAAAAAAACTCAACCTAAGAACATACGGTTGGTATTTCAGCGAATTTCAATAGTTACAAACCGTATCACCATCAAAAGCATTACATACGGTTCATAATGGAACAAATTGCAACCGTAACTAATAAAAACCCAGGATATGGAAACTTGATTTTTCACCTAAAACCCTAATTTTTGATAGAAGTTGAAATTAAAACGAAGATATTAAACTAAACCCTAAATGGGTTCCGCAAAACATACCTCATGTATGTCATTCCGGTGATTTTCTCGGTGGAGGGGTTTGAAGTTGGGATTGATGTTCTTCACCTAATGGAACATTTGCTCGATTAGAATCGCTACAATCTTCGTCAACTTTCTTCTTATTCGTCATCTATAATGTAGACTTCAATCAACGATTATCAATTTTGCGAATCGCCGATTAATCGAAGACGATGAATTTTCAAACTTTAATGGAGGTGGTGTTTACGGTTACAATGGAAGTGGAGAAGATGAAACAAAAAAAAGAACTGATTTTGATTCTCATCCTAATTAGGTTTATATGATGGAGGACAATTCAGTCTTTTCAATTAAAAAAACAAGGGTAAATTAGACCATTTCAGGTGAAAAGGGTAATTTAGTAAAACTACACCCCCTATAGGACACCCCCTAACCAATAAAAGGGACATTGCTATCACACATGCCGCCCCTCTACCGATTCCTCCCGCCCCTTTACCAGGATTGTTTCACAAGGCCTTTTTTTTTTCTTTTTTTCTTTTTTTTTTCTCAAGGCATTTTAGTGAATACTTTTTGTCTGCCACTCGACACCATTGAACACAATGTCCCAAGTGACATTCAATCTGCCTAAGAGATTATTAATACATTAAACATCTGGGATCTTAATTTCAATAATTTCATTTTAGTGGACAAAAGAAAAACTCGAATTTGTTTTATTTAATTTTACTGATGCAAAGAAAAACTACAATGTAGACAACGGTATGGACAAATATTTCATAAAGGACGGCTTTTGACTTCTGAGCGTAGACAAGCTAAGTACAAAACTTGTGACACTCATATGTTCTTATTTTTCTGCATTGACATTTACTCGTCTTCTGACTTCGAGTATCAAGTTATCATTTTTATTTTTAGCAACCGGTGAGAGAAAATTTCTCGCAGATTCTACGAACAAACTTGCCATTGATTGTAAAACATAGAGCCTAACCATTCATTACATTTACAATTTACATCAAGCAATGTGGATATGGTACTGCCCACAATGTGTTTAGCGGTCTTAATTTTGTCACCCATACCCATTTGTACCTTACCCCGGATAGAGTCGCAGGCTAAAGAAATAACTATACAGTTCGTATTCTTGTTGATTCAAAAAGTGGTTCACGAGGACTAACCTCGGGAATAGTAGTCATAAATGTTTTTTGGTACACCACCATTACCATAGATCCTGATGGTTAAGAAAGTCACCGTCCGGTGTCGCCACCCAAATCCGTGAAATACTCCGATGATACCACTTAACATGTAGAAACAAAATTACTTTGGTAGTATTGTAAGTTGTAAACTTGTAACCAAGATTCTGACGTACCAAGAGGTGCACCTAATGAACCTAACCATGACAAGTGCCACAACATATTTTCCATGCGAACATAAATCCTTCTATAAATTCTCATCCATTGCTCGCTAATATCTCACACATCATCAAATTTTCCTTTTTTCTTAATTTCTTAATTTTCAGAGAGAAGTTCAAAGAAAGAAACAATGGCAAGGTTCAATATCACTACTTCACTGGCGGTTCTCTTGGTTGCACTATTTTCCATAGCGGCGGTAGAGGCATCGATTTACAGGACCACTGTTACCACCACTGAGATCGAAGACAGCTCGGACAACCAACAATCGCAGAGGTGTCAACGACAAATGCGCGGGATGCGAATGAATATGTGCCAACAGTATCTACGACAATCATCACAAAGAGGTGATGATATTATAATGATCGAGAGCAATCCAACAAGGCAAGGACTACAAGACTGTTGTAGAGAAATGAGAGGAGTGAGTGAGGAGTGCAGGTGTGAAGCTGTTAGACAAATGGTGCAACAGATGCAAGGACAAGCATACCAGGGGCAAATGATGCAGAAGGCTAGACAACTTCCTTCTATGTGCGGAATGAGGCCTCAGTATTGCGACATTCGTGGACGATATGTTGAGTACTAGTAGATTAGTACACTATTGACAATAAAAGAAGTTTACTGCTTTTTACCGCTGTTGCTTAATTAGGAATGCGCATCATCGTGTGTGTTTGCTTTGTTGTTTCTAGCTTCCCCTGTAAAAGGCTCAATCCCTTTAAATAAAACTCAAGTGAATGCTAATTTTTAATTTTAGTTCAAAATTGTCCACACATTAATTCTACCCAGGTACATAGTATTGACTCCATTGATAACCGAGATAACATCACTGGACAATCTTGTAAGCAAGCGCTTAATGAAATACTCTGCAAAAACACAACATACATTAAGGCAAAGGCCAATAGAGACATAGCAAACTGAAAATACATGGAGAATCAAAAAGTTAGTAACACATAACAGAGAAAGAAAAAACTACGAAAAAAGTTGAAATCATATTTTGAGATATAATGATTATGAATCAAGTTTCATCACAGAATCTATCCAATTATGTAAAAAAGAACAAGGTTGCAAAGATTTAAACCTATTTGGAAGATCAGTTTAAAGAATTAATCATTAAAACGAAAAAATTAAAAAAAACCGAGTTGACTCAGAAAATTCGCCGACCCTCAAAGCTCTCATTGACACAGAGGTAGAGTCTTCGAGCGGTGCTATTTAAAGAAAAAAGACAAACGTAAAGGTAATCATTCAATACTTTTGTAGATATAGAAAATCCTACCACTACATCCAAAGGATCACAAACATACACAACGAAGTAAACAAGCAAGAGATGAACAAGAACACAAGATGTACGTGGTTCGGTATATTACCTACGTCCACGGGGGTAAATGGATGATCTTATTACTTGATTCAAGGTTACAAAGGGTGTATCTTACTAGCAACTCTCTATTCACTCTACAAAACTCTTAGTGTTCTCTCCTCTCTCACTGGATTGCTTGACCTTAGCTCTTTACAATGCTCTCTATTTATATCTATACATGATGATACATCCAAATTACAGTGTGAGTCGCGGTATATCTTGCTTGATGTTCTTCTCGGGCGATGAGCGATATCCTTCCCGAGATGTTGAGCTGAGCCTAGTGAAATCTTCTCCTGTCGTCCTTTTACCCGATGTTGGTTGTTTAGTGAGATGTGGCCGATGTCGTCCTTGATACCCACAGTCCTAGACTTTTCTTGTTCTTTTGATCTTCAACTCTCTATTCATTCCCATACCTTTAACAATGGCTTCACTTAGTCGTACATACGCTCCTCATTTTGCGATGTTCAAAAGAAGTTACTGGGGAAAAGGGTTTCACTTTATCTACCATTCCCAATCAAGGATCTTCATCTATTCTTTCCGCAAAACTCTTTTCCGATCATCAATGTGATGATCATAAAATCGTAATCTCACTGGGTCAACTCCTCGCAGGACTCCCCATTCCTTTGTACAATCCCGAATTGCCATTATTCTATGAAATTCTTGCTCATGAGAAATTCTCGCGAGCTGTCTATCAATTGAGTGGCGATTGCATTCGTTTAATGCTTGAATTCGCCCATCGTGGCGCTGGTAAAGGATCTTTATATCCTAATAATGTTAGGGATCCTAGGTTTGTAGATTTACAAATAGTTACTGAGAAGTATACCGTGGACAATTTCTTTCCGAATTACTCTGTTATAAATATGAGAAATAATAAATCTCGCTGGGGTGTTCGCCTGAAAAAGAATGATAACGTTGATGCTGACAAATTGCTTATGCAAGATATTGATTGGCATTCGGCAACAAGATACTACTCCCCGTCATTCCAAAGATGAGAAATGGTGGGTTGTTCCTTTACTTTTGAGTGGACCTTACATCGCAGGTTCATATATTCTCCCTGCACACCTCGCGAACTATCGTCCTTGGGAGTTCAAGTGGCCTGAGGAGTCAAATGAGGTATATTTCATTTTTTTCAATTTTACTTTGCAACATCTTCTTCCTCTTTTATCTATTAACCTTCGAAAATTTTAGATCGCTAGAATGAGGAGGAAATATAAAGAAAATCCAAAGCCGAGTATCCTAGCAATACTTCGATCGCTCACAAATGAAGTAAGAAACATTTTCTTTTGTTATTTTAAACAATATTGTTGCCTCTGTTTCTTATCTTCATGTGTGTGCGAAGGTTGAAGTTGAAGAAGCTGAAGCTGCGAAGGCTAAAGGCGAAGATAAAGCTACTTCACACAAGGACAAGTCTTCCGCTCCGTTTTCTAAAAAACGGAAAACCCATCCCTCTTCTCATTGTAGTTCTCAAACAAGCGAGAACTCTGACAAGAATGAAAATGAGGTTGGTACTTCTTCTGCGAGGGAGAATCGCTCAACCACTTCTGCTATGGCGCAATTGTCTAGCATCTTTTCCGATTCCATGCAAGGATTGGGAGACGATCATTTAATCAAGCTACTGCGAGGCTCTCGCTAAGATTTGCGATGCCCCACTTGTTGGAGGATAATGAGTCATTTGCGGGGTTTCCGAACAATGACTTCTAGTTTCTTAAATGCTCTCAATGCTTTGGTATGTTGATAGGTGTAGAATACACCTAATTTACTATCTAGTAGTTTATGCTTTCTTTGCTATTTTTCTTGTAAATTATGTATTTTACGCTTGTTTTGAGTTTTATAGCTACTATGGAGTCGCACGGAGGAAAAGAAGAAGAAATCACCCAAAATTGAGCAAAAAGGGCATAATTGTCATTTCATAGGGCGAGCACTATCTGGAGCCAAGTTAAGGTTAAGGGGCACTCATGTTTGGAGAAGTATTAAATAATAGCAAGCACGGAGTTAAGGGGAGGCCAATTGGCTAGCCCTTATCGAAGTGACCATCTACCATAAGCACCCAATCATTGGGTGTATTCTGGGCGATGGGGTGTCTTAATCTTCACCCCTTCTTTCATAACCTAATCGAACTCGGGTTTTCTTCCCCAAATTTTAGTTCCATGAAATCGAGCAGAGATGAAGAACATATAGATGGGTCTGTGATTCTAATGGGGAGTGATGGAGTTGCACTGAACGGCTGCTGCTAATCGAGAGAACAGATCGGAAAATAGACAGGGAGAAGAAGATGATACTGAGTCCAAAAAAACTGCTATTGATTGAAATTAGGTTTCGCTGCCATTAACAATTGAAGTGAGGAGAAATCGAAGATGGGTTTGATGCTATTGTTGTTCTTGAGATGAAATTCGAGATCGATTGGAATTGATGAATCGCTGTTGGTGTTATGAAAAAAAAACCAGGGAACAAGAACCAGGTTCACTGTTGCTGCTATGAGAAAAGGGATCTGGTGATGAGCTGTAGTTGGTGATAAGAATAACAAGAAATTGAAGAACAGACCGAAAAGAGGGAAGATGGGTTTTGTTCAATTGAGATAGTAGAGCTGTGTAAATGGTTCTGGTGGTGATGTTGATATGTTCAGATGAACCAAGAATGGGTTGATGGTGCTGTTGGTTGAAGAGGAAATTGGAGTTGCTGTTCAAACTGAAGTTGCCTAGGAATAGTGCTGATGTCGGAAATTGATGAAGACACAGAGCAAAGCAGCATGAGATGATTGCAAGGAAGTGATAGTGTTGTTGCTAATGGAAGAGATGGAAGTGGTGGTCTCTGATGTTGGAAATGGATGCAGCTGAGATGCTTTTGCAACGATTGATTGAAAAGCTGAGATTGGTGGTGATTAATACAGGGAAGATGCAAGTGGCACTGGGGAGAAGAGTTTGATGTTGCAGGAGTGAAACAATTGTAGATGTATGCTAGGAATTCTTAACAGGAATGGAGCTTACATGAGGCCTGAAATTTGGCCGGGAAAGCCCAGAAATAAACAGAACTCGGACGGTTCTCCATTCCGGCGAGTCAACTCGATCCAGCCGATCCAGCACAGCACAGTAAGACGAGTCAGCCGATCAAGACACTAACTCGAGCTGACTCAGGTGGCTGACACAACCTTATCTCTTCACCCTTTGACCCGCTGACTAACAGTTGACTGACGGTTGACCCGTTTGACCGTTAGTCCTAACGGTGGACTGACGGAATATTCCGTCGAATATTCTCTCGATTTGATTTAATTTTCGTGTGGCCGGCGGTGAGGTTTTCCAAATGGGATTCCGGCCATAATCCCAGCTTTTCCGACGATCAAAAATTCCAGAATTTTCTATGGACTTCTCTCATGGGTATGAAGACTTGGGCTAGGAATTGGATGGAGAATTGGACTCAAACTTGGAAAGAGAAGATGGAAGAAGAGAAAGACTTGAATTTGGAAATTGAATGGCTAAAGGAAAAGGATTCTAATCCTTGGAAGAGTTGGAGAATATTGAAGCCTATAAATAGAGAAGTTTTCTACAACTTCTACACACCTCTCTACACATCTCTACACACACAATTCTTTTCTTTTCTTATTCTTTGTGTGAACTCTTTAACATGAGTAGTTAATTTATTGATTGAGGATGAATTCCTAGTTCTTAATATGATTTAAGTTTTTGTTTTCAAATTCTATCTTGAAGTTTTCACATGATTATCGATTGTTTTTACTAATAGGAATGATCTTAAAGACATTCATGATTGATTGATAGATTGTTTAGAATGCATGCTAAATTGATTTGTTAGTTTAATCTAAAGCTAGTGAAAGTTAGGAGATAAGTAATCGTTTCTTGACTCTTTACATAAGTAGCAAACACGAGACCTTGCGGAGGGATTCCGTGGAGCAATTGTGTGTAGAAACAACGTTAGCAAGTGGACCTTGAGCTAAGAGTCTAACTACTAATATCAACCTAAGAAATTCACAAAACTTAATGCATGAGCCAAGTTACATCTAGGTTGAGCTAATTCTAGGTGGCTTGGTGATTAGAATCCGGTAGTCGAGAACTTCCGTGTCCGGTGATACAAGGGATTTAGGGGTTTAGCACCGGAGCTAGTTGCTTTACCTACGGTTGGTGATAATCTGTGACTAATAACAAGTAGAAGAGAACATAACTTGATTCATTGTTTCGTAACGAAGAAGGATTCCTTGATCTTGTCTCTCTTATTGTTTTCAACTTTACCTTTTAATTGTTTTGTTTATTTTCTTTTGCTTTTTACACCCCATTTCGTGACAATTTTTACAACTAGAATCTCGTGCTCCTCGTGGGATCGACCTTGACTACCCTATATTACTAGTTAATTAGGTAGTAAAGTATTAATTAATTTGTTGTGGTTACGACACGCATCAAATTTTGGCGCCGTTCTTCTGGGAGCAAATGGATGATTTTAGTTGTTTTTATTTTTCTTTTGCTTTATTCTTGCTTTGTTGGATTCTATTCCGTATCTAACTTGGTTTTTGAATCTTATTTTAGGTGCCGGTTTTCCATGTACGGTGGACAAGAGCAAGCATATTACAACAATCAATACGGTTTTCAACCTCAACATTATGGCAACTTCCAACCATCCTTAGGATACAATCAAAACCAATCTTTTGGCTATGATCAAATTCCTACGTAACATTATGGATATTCTCATACATATCAACAACCTTATGACGGGTATGTAAGTGGACAATCACAAGGATGGGAGGATAGTTTTGTTTATGATCAAAAATTCTCTAGTTTTGCAGATAAGATGTTGGCCATGATTGGGGATCTTCAACAAAAGTTTCAAGAATCACATCGAGAAATTCAAAGGAATTCGGAGAAAATATACGAACAAATTAACCAACCTTTGGAGACTTTTGATGACGCTAGTGTAGATTACTCGAGCCTTGATCTTAATAATGATCAACCACCTATTCAAAAGGAAGAGCTTGAGGAAGATGCATTTATTGCTTGGAAAAAATTTCTTAGGGAAAGATGGGAGGCCGCGGAAGTGTATGAGTGTTCCGACAATGAGGAAGTTATTCCAACTCCGGATCATAATAACGATCCTTCACCTATTCAAAAGGAGGAGTTTGGATATCACTTACCTATTGTTGTAAACAAAGTAACACCCTCACAAGAAGATCTTACAATTTATACCGAGGAAGATTATATGAGGGAAGAATGGCCCGATTCCGATGATGAGAATGTTGAAGAGATGATGCTAGAGGATGAAACCACATTCATTGATTTTGTGGAAGACCCAATTGAACTTGTTAATGATTATGATGATACCGCGACTATGGTTAAGGTAGAAAATGACGAAGAATGGTTGCAAGGTTTAATAGAGGACCACGATATACATGAGGTAAGTAGTTCACTTGAATTTTTTAAGGATGAAGAGGATTCTATAATACAAGAAATTGTGAAAGGTTTGTCTAACCCTTTGCCTATTGATTCTTCTCCTTTACCTCTTATTGGTTTGAATGTATGTGCTTCAAAGTATTTTTGGATGATTTTGTTTCTAGATATCCACCATTGGAAACACTTGATGCTAACACTATGCAGGTTTGCCAAGAGGAACACATGGAAATTCCCAAATTCTATGTTCTTTATACACTTCCGAGTGTGGACGAGAATAAGTGTGGGGGAAATTTCTATCGAGCGATAATTTCACTATTATTTTCTTGTGCTAACATTTGTATGGAGTTATTGTTTGCAAAACAGGTATTATGGGTGGATCCTCAACTTTTCCGATTGTTAGTATATGGGGAATGAATCTTACAAGAGCCAAGTCGGGCCGTCGACTTTAAAACAAGCGCTTAATGGGAGGCAACCCATAGGTTTTGTATTTCTTATCTTTTTGCTTTTTGTTATTTCTTTTTCTTGTTTCTTATCATGTTAAAATTTCCCACCTTGACTTTACTAGGAGGATTCAATTACATTGAGGACAATGTAAGGTTTAAGTGTGGGGGAGTGGTTAAACATGTTTTTAAAAAAAAAAAAATTACAAAAAAATTAAAAAATTTTGAAAAAAAAAAAAAAAGAAGTTTTACATAAAAACTCCAACTTTTAAAGATTTTAGAGTCACTAGCATACTTCTAGGTATGTTTACATAGAGATTTTGACCGACATAATTGAACTTGGAAATGTTAGAGAACTACATTCGGATTTCTTGCTTGTTTGAGTGTTAAATAATGGATTTAATCATGCCGGTGATGCGAATTTGGTGCAGGGAGAAGGGCATTATTAGAGTTGCTGATCAATCATTAGTGGAGACTACCCGTATTCATATCATGTGAGGCACCGACCAGAAATTTTCCATCTACTAAAGAGCTTCTTTTGAGTGTGTGTCACCGTACGTTAATTCGGGTAGAATGGTGAGCTACCCAACCTCCCACCAATAGAAGCACTACTCTTTGATCTCTTGAGTGCTAATTTTGTCAATCATGAGGGTGACGTCCATGGATGAAAGCTTCCTTCTTGTAGTTCGATTTACGGTTAGCACCATCTCTCTCTCGACAACAACGGATCCATAGAAACACTCTCATCATCAACAAGGAGCGACATCAAAATCTACAAGGAAAGTTGGAAAAGTTTATGGTTTACAAGCAACGGAACGAGAAAAAGAGCAAATTCATGAAAGCGAAGAAAATTAAAAGGTGAGAATTTTTGAAAGTTTATGATTTCAAAGACGATACAAGTTGTGAAGAATCAAGTGGTAAAATACTTCTTCCACGGCCATGGTTTATTTTGTATTTAATTTCTCTTGTTTTCAAAAAAAAAAAAAAAAAAAAAAAAATTGAAAAAAAAGAAAAGAAAAGGAAAGAAAAAAAAAAGAGAGAAAAACAAGAGAAATATTTGTTCTTATTTTTATTTAATGAGCCGTGGGGAAGGAAAATTTATAAGAAAGTTTCAAGCGACAAGGTTTTAAGGTAAAAGAGTTATAAATTGTCAAGGATTTATGAAATTCAAGGGTTTATCATCAATAGTTGAAACCGAAGACGAAGACGAAGATAAAGACGAGGAGCGGAAGACGTTTCTATTGGATACCGTGAGAGTGGTGTTATCATAATTGGCGATCGGATGTGAAGGTGAGTAAGTAATTTCATCCTCGATATTAATGGTTGATTTCCTTTCTTAGAGATCGTCAGAAAAATGGTTTTTCAAAATATTAAAAGATGTGGGTTTTTAAAAATATTTCGGAAGTTATCCTTCCCACCTTTCAACGTGTTGCAGGAATTCTCTCTTCATTCCTACCTGCACACATGTGAGAACCATAAAAAAGCTGTCTTTTTGAGTGCAATTATCATAAAATCCTTTTGGTGAGGTAGAAGTCGAGGCGAAATGCTTATTGATCGTTTCTCAAACACGCATTCTCTCATTATGGTGTGGTTATTTCTCACTCAACATTTAAGAATGAGAATATGTTCTTTAGTATTTCTAACTTCTTATTACTAGAATGCGAAACTCTATGTCCTCATAGCTTTTTGGATGCTTGGGACGCTTGAACGCTTTGAAGTTGTGAGTTTTTAGTTTGATTTGCTCGAGGACTAGCAAAGTCTAAGTGTGGGGGAATTTGATAGGTGTAGAATACACCTAATTTACTATCTAGTAGTTTATGCTTTCTTTGCTATTTTTCTTGTAAATTATGTATTTTACGCTTGTTTTGAGTTTTATAGCTACTATGGAGTCGCACGGAGGAAAAGAAGAAGAAATCACCCAAAATTGAGCAAAAAGGGCATAATTGTCATTTCATAGGGCGAGCACTATCTGGAGCCAAGTTAAGGTTAAGGGGCACTCATGTTTGGAGAAGTATTAAATAATAGCCAGCACAGGTTAAGGGGAGGCCAATTGGCTAGCCCTTATCAGAAGTGACCATCTACCATAAGCACCCAATCTGTGGGTGTATTCTGGCAGTGGGGTGTCTTAATCTTCACCCCCTTCTTTCATAACCTAATCGAACTCAGGTTTTTCTTCCCCAAATTTTAGTTCCATGAAATCGAGCAGAGATGAAGAACATAGAGATGGGTCTGTGATTCTAATGGGGAGTGATGGAGTTGCACTGAACGGCTGCTGCTAATCGAGAGAACAGATCGGAAAATAGACAGGGAGAAGAAGATGATACTGAGTCCAAAAAAACTGCTATTGATTGTGTAGTAGCAGGATTTCCGCACACTACACCCCTTACTCGATTTTGCTTAATTAATCCATTGGAAGATGTAAGATCAAGAACATTTATTGATTGAATTCATGAAGTGTTTACACAGGAAAGTAGAATTACACTTAGAAGTTAAAACACTCTTAAACTTTCTCTCTCCTAATGACTTGCCTAACAATTCCAAAAAGATCTCTCCTCTTAAAGACTCATCTAGCCCTTTATATAGGGTAATACATAGTGGATGACAAACTAAGCTACCCTTTATTTTCGGGAATGTCCCGCGAAGTGTCAGATGCACAAACATTCGCTCTCGCGACACTTCTTAACCCTCGCTGGTCTCTCGTCTTCTTTATGTTTTGCCGGTCGTTATTCATTGCGTCGTTTATTTTAGCTCTCGCGATCGCCTCGCGGTAGCCGTCGTTTATTAATCCCGCGAGTCTTGTACGTTGCGATATTATGATCCTACATCTTGCCTCTTTTTCCTTAAATATTGCTTGAAGAGCGATCTTTAAGGAAAAATCTGTTGTGGTAGCAATCTTTGATTTTTGTTGATGAAGGAACGAGCGTAAAAATACCGGACTTGAAAAGTACGTACTTGCCTCTATTCTTTTGCGAAGTTCCAAGCTTCTTTGAGATATATACGAAGTATCGTCTCCCATCACTCCTCATACTTCTCCCCGCGAGGGAGGAGTATCATAAAAGTTTTTATAATATTCTTGCCGCGATCGTTTATCTTTATCCGTTTCAGCTTTGTACTTTTACACGGATTTTGATTATTAATGTCTTTTCTTGACACGTCTCTTTCAACCGCTTATTCTTGACCATTCATGTCTCTTCGCATTAAATGACCTCGTTTTTCTCGAGGATCTTTTTCCCTATATATAGTTTTCTTTTCCCCTCCTTTTCATTCTTTAGTTTCTCTTCCGCAACCTTTCTTTGACTCTCTCCTTCCGCAATTTGCGCTCCCGCTACCGCAAATCTTTTCTTCATCCTTTCTAGCGCTGATCTTAATCTCCAATCTTCCATCCATTCCCATACCGATAAATGGCTTTCATCGGGTCGTGCATACAAAACTTCTTTTGAAGAAGTTCAACGTAAGTTGCTCGAGAAGGGTTTTACTCGTCAACCATTCCCGATCAAGAACCTTCATCTATTCTTTCGCAAAGCTTTTCTCCGATCATCAATGTGATGATCAAAAGATTATAGTCTCGCTCGGTCGCCTTCTCGCGGGACTTCCTATTCCCTTGTACAACTCGAGTTGCCTTTATTTTATGAAATTTTGGCCCATGAAAAATTCTCTCGGGCCGTTTATCAATTAAGTGGCGATTGTATTCGCCCGATGCTTGAGTTCGCGAACCGCGGTGCAGTGCAAAGGATCTTTATACTCTAACTCGTCGAAATCCCAAATTCGCAGACTTGGAAATAGTCGTTGAGAAATACACTTTGTGGAAAACTTTTTTGAAAATTACGCAAGTGATAACTATGGTGAATGTGAAATCTCATTTGGGCGTTCATCAAGAAAAAAGGATAATGTCTCGAGGATAAATTGCTCATGCAGGATATTGATTGGCACCGGGTAATAATACTACTCCTCGCCACTCCAAAGATGAGAAATGGTGGGTTGTACCCTTGATTTTAAATGGTCCTTATATCGCGGGCAAGCATGTTCTTCCTGCGAATCTCGCAGGGTATCATCCTTGGGAATTCAAATGGCCTGAGAAGAAGAAAGAGGTATGTTTCCGACTTCAAATTTGGCTTTCGTAACTTTCTTTCTATAATTGCTGAGTTTGTGAAATCTTTCAGATAGCCAGGTTGAAAAGAAGCTACAAAAAGGATCCGTCGGAGGATACTCTGACATTGCTTCGATCGCTTTACGAGTGAAGTAAGAATCACTTCCTTTCTTCTTATTTAAAACAATATTGTTGCCTCTGTTTCTTATCTTTACGCGTATGCGAAGGTTGGAGTTGAAGAAACTATTTGTCGCGAAGATTAAAAGTAAGGGTAAAACTGCCTCGCAAGGGTAAATCCTTCCGCCCCCTTAACTAAGAAGTTTAAAGGTCCAATCCTCTTTCGCCTTAGCTCAAGCTCGAATCTTCCGACGAGGATAACCATGACTCGAATCCTTCTCTCGCCAAGAAGATTCCATCGACCAGCTTCTTCCATGGATCGGTTGTCAAGCATCTTCTCCGATTGTTTCCAAGGAATGGGAGATGCTCCCTAGCTTCTCTTTGCGGGGCTCTCGCAAACGTGTGTAATGTCTTTTATGGAAGGCAATAATTCATTCAATGGAGTCTTTAGAGTTGTGTCTCCCGACCTTTTGAATGCACTTGGGTCTCTCGGTATGTGTATAGTCATACTTCCTCGCTAACTTTAAATTGTTTAAGTATATATATATGTTTTAATGATTTTTCTATCTTCTTTTATAGGTTGGAAGATCTTCCTTTGTAGTTGCCTCGAGACCTTGAGAGAAGACGCAACAATCTTGAAAAGAAGAATTTGCAATTGAGCAAGAAGATTCAAGAATTAGAGACCGAAGTGCGTCATCTCGCGATAAAGACGAGAGAATTCAAAAGTTAAACACCGAACTTGACTCCCAAAAGGATAAGGTGTCCACTCTTCAAAACGCCAATCAAGAACTTTATGGTATAAAATTTTACCTCCTTTTACTATTTTTATTTTAACGGTCGCCTATTGCTACCTAACTTATTACTTTCGCAGATGTATATAATCTCTCCGATGAGGCTATTCTTCTCCATACATTTCCCGATCCTATGGATAATAACCTTCTTCTCGCTCACCTCAACAACTCTTTAAGTAGTTCATCAAACAAAATTAACTCCCTTTCATTAAATGAACTTGGACCAAATATCGTCTTTTAGAAATTGAACATAGATCCGGTTTAAGTGTCGCCAACCAATTTAAACGAATGTTTCTCGAGTCCAATAAAGAAATCAAAATTTTGAGGAAGAAAATTAGTGACCTTATAGATGATAAAGATCGGATTGCTAACAATGGTGCACAGTGCATTAGCAACATTTCAAAAATCTCTCCTTGAACTACAAATTGAACGGGATGAATTGCTTCGCTGTAATTCCTTGCTTAGTGAGCGAGAAGATCAAATTGTTCCCTCCTTGTTATAAATAGTGACGATGAATTCGCCTGGCTGCGAAAGTTTTAGATAATGCCGGGAATAACCTAGGTGTTGATGTTAGTCTTCACGCCGAGCATACTTCCTTGATTAAAGATATGATATCTCGATAGAGAAGGTTATTTATTACACCTTACTACTTCTTACTTCGTAGTATTGCTTGTAAATTATTAACTTGTTGTTACTTATTTTAATCCGAGAAGAGGCTTCAAAGCTAGAATTAGAGAGCTTGAATCGAGAAAGAACAACTCACGGAATTTTCCAAATGAGAATTGAAGAACTCGAAACCGAAAAAGAACAGCTCGCAAAGAATCTCTCCCTTCGCGAGAATAGATATTCCAAAGTTGAAGAAACAATTTCTAACGACAAAGTGGAGAATTTTAGCAATGATGTTTGTTTCGTTTTTTCGCAATGGAGGCATGGAGTATGTTTGTAAGGATCACAATATCCCTCTCGCATTCATATCCCCGTCTCCTTGAAAAGGTTCCCGAGAATCCGCCTGTCTCGGACGTTTCGATAGCGAGGCCGGCGAAGAAGAAAATTCGGCGATGAGAATAATCGATCAAGAATCGATGAAGAAGAAGAATCGCCAAAGAAATAACTCTTTTTGTTTTCTTTTTCGCTTGTAATATCTCGTACATTTCGTATCCTTATTATAGTGTATTTTTTGGATTTTTTCCCTCTGGTAATTCTTCCTTGTGATATAATCGGCTAACATTATTCTTTCATGGGAAGATGAATAACAATATTTCACTTTCCCCATTCCCATACTTGCCTCTGTTATTTATCTTCGGATGAAAGATCTTATTTGTCATCATTGTTATTAAATGTATCGTTGCGACAATGTCGCCTTATGCTTTTGGTGGTCTTCACTTTATTTTTTCTTATTGCGACAAGTTTGCAAGCCGCCTTTACATTTTCATGCAATGGCCCATTGACCTTGCCTTATCATTTTTGTGTGGTCTTCCAAGTCGACCTCCCTAATTAGAGGTCCTCCCCGCCACCTTTTATCGCGACAAAATCGCAGGACGTCTTTACACTTGTATGTAAGGACCCCTTGATCTTGCCTTATCATTTTCCAAGTATTTTTGCCTCTGCAGATGTTTTAGTTGCGACAATATGACAGGCCTAAATATCCTTGCGAACATAAAGCCCCATGACATTGCCGCCGTGCGACGAAATCGCAGACGTCCATACACTTTCGTGTAAAGACCCATTGATCTCGCCTTACCCTCGCGTTAGTATTATTGCCTCTGCAGATCATCGCACAAATATGACAAGCCTAAGTCTCCTTGCGAAAACAAAGCCTCATGACATTTGCGTCTGTTTTGACACCCCCTAATGGAGAGCGTCGCCCTTATCATCTCCCGGTTGCCCCTTCAAGGAGGCGAAACATCGGCCATACAAGACTAGCTCCTCCCATCCGGCCTTAACAACAACTGCTTGTTTTCGCAGCCTCTTATCCCTTATACCTATATGGTTTATGGTTACGAGATCGCACCCTAAGTGGAGTTTTCTTCGGCGAGTGCAACGCATGCCAAGACTTGCCAAGAATGGCCAGGGTAGGTTCATCCATCCGGCACTCGGCTCAACCGTGTACCCCGGCGCCTTGAGCATACATCGACTCCTAAGAAGAGACCCTCGGCCGCCCAACCAGGGTATAACCTACATATATAGTTGGGAATCCAAGGTACCTCTTCCGGATAGGCTTTCATGGGCCCCAAATTTCCATGACTCAAAGCTTCGGGAGCGGTGTAACCTTTCCCCGAGCCATGTCGAGAGATACCCCCATTATGACGCACTTTAGGTCTTACATTTGCCTCTTACGAAATGTTATTCGCGAACTAGGTGTACGCCATAAAAGTTCGTCCCATTTATTCATATTTGTTAAATCATTCAATCATTCAAGTTTCATTATTTGTCGATTCTTGTTTGCGAAGTATTCGCACAATTCTGTATTTTCATTTTTCTTTCTTAATTGAATTCCCATATACTCTTGGCTGCGAGATTCTCGCACATCATTACTTCAATTGCTACTTTTTCTCCTGTTTTTGTTGATTATTCACTTCTTATGCCTTTTGCTCCTCATATCCTTTGCTTCTTTATTACCATAATATTCGCTGTCTCTAGGCACTCACCTCGCGAGGTATGTTCGATCCTTACTTCTATGGCATCCACCATCAATTTTTCCTTTCTCTCGCTCATCTCTCACATGTTGTTTCCAACCTTTTCTTTTGGCATTCCTTTCTTCGCAGCTTTCTACATCTACTTCATGACATTGTTGCGACTCCTTCCAATCTCCCTGTATAATACCAATGCCATTTGGATGTGGGAATTTAATACATTGATGATATGTTGACGCGACTCCCAAGATTTCATGAAGCCATGGCCTCCCAATCAGCGCATTGTATGGAGATTCCACGTCAACCACACAGAATAAAATATCAGTTGATAATCCTTGTAGAGGTATTCTCATGTGAACCTCTCCCTTTGGTTTGTTTGCAGTGCCATTAAAGCCATATATCTTGTATGTAGAGGGGATCAAATCCTCATCTTTTCCTCCCATCGTCTTGTAAGTATGGTAGAAGAGAATATTCACCGAACTTCCGGTGTCGATTAAGATTCGGTTGATCGCCCAGCAAGCTTCTGCCTCATCATCTTCTCCATCAACTGGTTTCGGGTTAATCTCTAGTTTCACAACCAACGGGCTATCATGTGTTTCTCTTCCTTTTGGCACTTCATCTGGCAGAGAAAGAAATAGTCTTCACTGCCACTTTTCTAATCAAGGCTGTTCTCGCCAAAGCTCATTATTTCTTTATCATCAGCATCTCTCGCAAAGACTCTACCGAGCACGTTGTCATGAAAATCTTCGATTGTGCGATAAGAATGGACGATAGAATTGCAATTCAAATTTTTGGCTTTCGCTCCGATTTCTATCACAAATGTTTCCTTTCCTTTCGCCGACACTCTGTTCGTGCATTTTCTGGTGGTGGTGGTAATGTCCGGCCTTTTTCTTCTCCTTTTAGAAAGTGATTCAGCTTCCTTGATCAATCATCCTGAGAATAATTCTCTTTACGTTTCTGCAGTCGTTTGTTTGATGTCCATGGAAGCGATGGTAAGAACAAAACTCATGACTTCTGTCGCCTGGTGGTGGTTCCATCCCCGCGTTCCAAGGTGCCGGTACTTCTTCCATCACGAGTATAGCCTCCCAGATCTTTTCCACACTAGCATTCAGTGGAGGCATCCTAATTGGTTCCCATACTATTCTGCGGCTTCTCTGTCCTCCATGGTTATATTGCCTTCGTCCACCATAAGTTTCTTGCACATTGTCTAGCCTCGAATCTTATTATTGTCATGTTACGGTTATAGTAGTTCCTTTCTTGTTCAAATTCCTCCCGGTCATGGCTTCCCATAGCTACTATCTTCCGCCGTCTCTCATCGCCCTTCCTCGCTTGCTGTCCTTGCGAAATGCTCGCCACCGTATTGATGAATCGAGGTAACAAGCTTGCGTTCGCAGCATTCGAGTTTGTGTTCGCGATCGGATAAGAATTCATTTCATTCTCGTCTTTCTTCTAAGGTGATATATTCTTCCCGTAATTCTCGCAGCTTCGCCATCGTGATTGTATTTTTGACTCTAAAAATTTGAATGTATAACAAGTTAGTCGCGAAGAGAGCATTCACAAATGAGAGGATGAGATATCTCTCCTCAACCCGTCCCGCCATTTCGCTACACATGGTTCTCCATCTTATTGTCAATCGCCTTAAGCTCTCGCCAACCCTTTGTTTCAACCCGAATACATCTTCAATGCATGGTCGTGAAGAGTTGTTACTTATGTATGCTCCCGTGAATGTGGCTTGTAAATGGTTAAATGATGTGATTGTGTTCCTTGGTAGACTTTCAAACCACTTTAGTGCTTCTCCTATTAAGCTTGACGCGAAATATTTGCACAATATGGCATCATGATTCTCCCATTGTAACATACATCTCATATAAGCCTTAATATGTTGTATCGCACAAGTTGTTCCATCAAAGATGTTGGTTAATGCAGTAGATTGCACTTAGGAGGTATTCCTCCCATCTCGTACTTCTAGCGTGAAGGGATTCTTCGCGGCTTCCGCAATGGCTTCGTTCTAACCTGTCTCCTTCCTCCTTCCCTTCTATTATTCAAGAATCCTCTCATTTCAACCGGTTCTCTTAAGATTTGTTCATTTGCCTCTTTAATTTGATTCTACCGGGTCTTTTTAGCTCGCTTCTCTCCTTCTTCGCTCATGCCTATTTTGACCTTCCCGCTCGTTATTTTCTCCTCTTCTTTCCTCGCGACGCTCTTCTTCGTTTCTTTCGTTAATTCGCACGCCATTATATCGGTTGTTCTCTCTCTTCTTGGTTGCCTCTCGCCTCTCATCATCTCGCACCTCTCATATTCTTCATTAATATTTCTATTGGTACGATTTTGTTCCCTTCTTCTCTCGCGGTTGTCATGGTTATTCTGCCGGATTGCTTCTTCCATCTCTTGATTTTCCATTTCTAGCTCTCATTCTTTCTCTTTCGCGAGCTAGTCGCGCTTGTTCAATATAGTGTCTCTCAATGTCATCTTCGATTTCTCGGTTTCTTCTCAATTCTTCTCTCCCATGCAAGATTATTCTCCCTTCAGCAGCTGGGTCATTCAATTCTTGGAGTTGCATGTTTCCTTGATTTTCCCTATTCCGCTCATTTTGAAGATTTTCGGGCTGAGGAATATAACGATCTTCTATTTCTTCTCTTCTCTCGCCATGCTCTATATTCGGATTTTGTGTTTCTTCATCGGTGCTTTCTGTTGGTAAAACTCTCCTTCTTTCTTCTCCATTCGATCTTGAACTTGATCTCACGCTACTTCTAGATCTCCTATTTTGCAACCTCATATTTTCCATCCTCAATTCATGATTCTGTCTTGTCAAGTTTGCTCGTTCTTCTGCCTCTAGCCGTCTCTCCTCATGTATTGTTTGTCTCAATCTTTCTAATGCTGCGATTTCTTCGTTACCTGGATTCATTTCTCCATTCATTTCTTGCTCTCCTCCTCCTTGTCCATTGTTCACCAACCGCCGCTCCTCTTCTCTCTCGTCTTCGTAATAGATCTCCAAGTATGTACACTTACTCTATCATAATCCTCAGCCGTGTTTGCTACTGGGGAGATTGGTGGCTGATTTTGATCTTCTCCATCATTTCTCCTATTCATCCTTGATGATTCTCCTGTTTCATTCCTCCTTTCTCCAAAGAAGTCTCCCACTTCTTCTTACAATCGTTGGTTGCCCTTGTACATTTCTTCTTCTAGCCATTTTTCTTTTCCAATGAATTTTTGAGTATCTTCTCCAAATCTTTTTTCTCGTTAATCCAAATTCCTTCCAATTTCTACGTCAATCTCTCGCACAAGTCCTCGTTTCTAGCGCATATGTAGTAGCAGGATTTCCCACACTACACCCCTTACTCGATTTTGCTTAATTAATCCATTAGAAGATGTAAGATCAAGAACATTTATTGATTGAATTCATGAAGTGTTTACACAGGAAAATAGAATTACACTTAGAAGTTAAAACACTCTTAAACTTTCTCTCTCCTAATGACTTGCCTTACAATTCTAAAAAGATCTCCCCCTTACAACAGACTCACTCGACCCTTTATATAGGGTAATACATAGTGGATGACAGCTAAGCTATCCTTTATTTTCGGGAATGTCTCGCGAAGTGTCGCCAGTGTACAACTATTCAATCTCGCGACACTTCTTAACCCTCGCCAGGTTCCACTTCTTTTAGTTGTTTTGTGTGTCGTTTCTCATCGCGTCGTTTATTTTAGTTTCCTGCGACTCCCTCGCGGTACCGTCGTTTATTGATCCCGCGAGCCCTATGCGTTGCGATATTATGATCCTACAAAGTACAACATTATGAATTGGGGGATTATGAAGAAGAGTGTGTTTGTCCAAACATGACAAGTTTGGGACTCCCATGTCGGCATGTTATAGCCACATATCAAGACAAAGTGATCCCGATTCAAGATATTGATCCCTTTTGGCAACAATTAACATTCCGTGAAACAATTTTTGATCCACAATTTGGAGGAACGTTTGCCGATACCGAGATTGGAAAAGCTCTAGCCGAGAAATATGCTACACTAAGCCAAGGCCAAAGGAAAATATGGTTGAGTAACTTGAGAGATTTCGTATATCCACAATTTAGGTATGACATCAAGGAACCACCAAAGGGGAAGGGTAAGGGGAGGCCTCCTACCAAAAAAAAAAAAAAAGAGGTACGTAGGAAATAAAAAAGCAAGAGAATTGGCGGAAGAATCAAAGAAAAGAGATCCTTGTGGTTATGAATGGTTGAGAAAGGAATATGAAGCGGAGGATGAGATGGAAGAGGATGATGTTCAAGGTAGAAACAAACGAAAAAAGAGGTCAAGCGGATAAAGGAGAACCAAGTTGTCGAAATGTACAACAAAAATGTATCGAGCTTCCTAGTCAAGAAAGTGCAACAAGCAAAATTGATGTTAAAGGAAAAGGTCCTAGTATTTCGCTCTAAACAACAAGAAAGAAGCAAAGTTGTTGTTCAAGGAAATGGTCGTAAAGAAAGTGGAAAAAAGATGATGGAGTTAAAGGTCAAGGTTCCAATGTCGGAATCGAGGTTTCCTCCCAAGATAATTCAATAAAAAGACTTATTGGTAAAGTTGGTGTTAAACAATTAGCAAGGAACAATGGAAAGAGTCCGATGGTTGAAAAGGAGACGATTCATCTTAAAGGAGTGCCTAAACCACCACCTAGAGACGCTAATGGTCGATATATCCGGAACCATTACATTCTCTATGAATATTACCTTCGTTTTTTCCCGACTATATTCGTGGTTATATCAAGGCTACGGAGGATGTTCATGGTGATGGGAATTGTGGTTACCACGTCTTCGTAGATCAACTTGGACCATTTGAAGACGCGATAGGGTGGGATTGTGACCAAGTTACTTACGTAAGGCAAAAATGCTTAATGGAACTACGTGGTTACCGCGACTTCTATAAGCCGATGATGAGAGTTGAAAGAAACGAAACCGATGAGGTGTTAAATGAGAGCTTCAAGGAAATGGAAAGGCGGTTAACCGGTAATATATGTTTGACAAGCCAATATTGGATGCGCATGCCTATATGTGGCCAACTACTCGCCAACGCATTCAATTGCGTCATTCATTTAATCTCCAGAGACATGAGCACTACATTTGCACCAACAAGAATACCGTTTGACGAAGACTTGTCAATAAAAAAAAACCGTTGTCATGGGGCACGTGGAAGGAAATCATTACATCGGCCTCCGATTGCATGAAGGAAGTCCATTACCTCCATTGTGGAGGGAATTTGGTTGTGACGGTGAACTCCCAAGACTTGGTGCAATCGATTTGAGAAAAGGATTGAATTATGGAAGGCCATAATGTTGTCTATGCCTAAGCAATTCGTAGTTATGACCGATGATGAAGAGGATGCTTAAATGTTTTCAAGTCTTGAATGAAGCCCATTTTATAATTTGTATTTTGGTATTTTGACTAAATGTGATATGATTAAAAGTGACAATATCATGTCTATTTAATTAGATAATATATGAAGTATTCTATTTAATATATTAAAAGTGACAATATCATGTCTAAACCAACATTACAACCATTAAACCATTATAAATATAAATGACATTACAACTCATTTTCTTTGATGCGACTTAAAAGGATACTAATATCCAAAGCTTACGAGTGCGATAGAAGTCTTTAAGGATGTTGAAATGAGGTAAGTATTGAAAACTCGACCTTTTCCATCGTCTCCATTCTTGAATAGAGCTCTCTAAAACTTCAGCGTCAGTTTCACCCCTTAATCGTATTTCACCCATAATACGAACTAACGCCATAAATTCTTGAACGTTATCCCGAATAGTTCCATATCGAATATACAACATTATTCCATCGCGGTTATTAGGGTTACCTGTTTCGGAGCAAAAGTTTTCGAAAAGAGTTCTCAAATAACTTGTACTCACAAAACCACATCGGCGTCGTTCTTCTCCTCTTTTTGGATAGCATAGAACAAAGTTGCGGCAAATACATAAATCTTCTTCCAATGTAAATTCAGGGTTTGGAGCCATAATCTAGTTTAAGGTAGGAGATGATTCATGTGGAGGTGTAACTTCTATTGAGGAGGATAAGCATATATATATATAACAATTTGGTTTTTTTATTATCTAACGGATCTATTTTTTGAAAATAAACTCGTTAAAGGTTCAACGACTATATTTTCAAATCAACCAATGACAAATCAGTGGATAAACTCATGAAAACCCAAGAAATAAATAAGGTACGGTTGGTAATGAGATTATTATTTCAAACCGTAGACTAGATAATTGATGACGAGACAGAGTTACGGTTTGTTACTATTGTAATTTTACCAACCGTAACTCTGTAGAAACTAGAGTTGCCAGAGTACCAGAGTTACGGTTCCTTACCAACCACAATTACCGACCGTAACTCTGCAAAATTTATTTATACCAGAGTTACGGTTCGTAATAGTTGTAGTAACCAACCGTATATAGGAGCTCTCTAACTCTGGAAGTTACAGAGCAATGTACGGTTTGTAACTTTGCTTCGTTACAAACCGTAAATTGGTTACGGTTTGTTAAGTATTTGTCGTTACCAACCGTACCTAGTGTACGGTATCTAATTTGCCTTCTGTTATCAACCGTATGTAGGAGCTCTCTAACTCTGGAAGTTACATAGAAATGTACGGTTTGTAACTTTGCTTCGTTACAAACCGTAACTAGCATACGGTTTGTTAAAGATTTGTCATTATCATTCGTGACTAGTGTACGGTTTCTAATTTGCCGATTGTTACCAACCGTAACACATAGATTAACTTAAAAATATCTCAATTTTAATTCATTCCTAAGTTAAAAACATGTTAATTCATTCCAAGTAATTCATAATCTAAAATCCATAACCACACAATTCATAACATGTTCGTGATAATATCCATAAGCTAAAAACTAACCACACAACCATTAGTTCTTGATAATATCCATAAACTAAAAACAACCACACAAAGCTAAGAAGTAAGAAGTTTTCCTGCTATCAAATGTCACATAACCATAATTAACCACGAGGACCACGACCTCTTTTGTTGGTGGTACCACCACCACGAGTGCGAGGACCATCACGTTTACCACCGCAACCACGTCCACCACGACCACCTCTTTGGCTAGTACCCACACCATGCACATCCTCTTCCAAATGCGTCTCTTCGCTGCTGGATGACGACTGAATATGGCTAGTACCCGCACCTCCAATGGACTTTCCGCCCCTCTTTAAGCATCTTTCTTGGTGACCAACCCCTCGTACAATTCTTCCTGGTTGGATCATGCATGTTCCTTATTTGCTCTTGTAAGGTCCTTTGTTGAGGAGCGTTAATCACACCATTAGCACGGATGCATGAAGTCATACTATTTGCCAACTGTTGTCCTCGCTCTTTCTATTAACACATTAAAAAGAGTCTTAAGAGATTATTCCATAACCGAAGAAATATAAATTAGAACTAAATTCCAAGTCATGAGGATAACAAAGTTACGTACCGTCATGAAATATAGTTTCCTCCAAGTCATACCAAATAGTCCCTTTGTCTCTTTGCTCTCCTCGGCAGCCTTCCTTTTTTCTATTGCCTTTTGAATAAGTGGTCGGCTTAGGATCATTATTAATCACATGTGGATGACCAAAATGGTAATACCAATCTATGTAATCATCAACAGCTTCTTTCATGTTGTTACAAGCCGTTGCCTCTCCCGCTTGGAGTTGGTATTCTCGTTGATGGCGGTTGTTCCAAACATCAATCGTCGGAGTTGGGCGGTAGTTGAGTACAATGGTGGGGCCTCTTATCTCGGATCCATCCTTGGATAATTTGAAGTTTTCCTTAACGACCTTTTCTTGAATATGAGCAATTTGGCGTAGAGTTCGACGAGGATTGGTCATAACATAACCCTTTGTGACATGATACAATGGTCCGTTGTAGCCCGAGGTATGTGTGAACCGACGAACATCAACTCCATTTTGAATCCTCAAATAAGGGTCAAAGATAACATCTTCAACCGTGAAAGCATCTATTTCCCCCTCACTTGAATGAGCCTCTTTTCTTTGTTCCTTTTTTGCCTACCAAAGTGAACATAAACTTCTTTCCCGTAGGTCTATCATCATCTTCTTCCCGTTCGCAGGAGGTCTCAAGCTCGGAAAGTGGTCATACACCCAAGCCTAGAAAATGTAAAACAATTTAAGCAATTGGGACATGAATACAAAAGATAAATATAACAAACAATCATAAAATAAAAAATGATAAAATGTAACCAAACTTACCATTAGAAGCGCAACATTCCCAGCAATTTCAGTAGCTCCAGCCCTTTCTTAGACTTTCAAGTAGATATGCAAGCGTGGAGGTTCCCCACGAATACTCTCTGGTCTTGTTCAAATCCTTCAACAATTGTAGGTAATGGACATTCACCCTATTTCCCGAGTTATCGGGCATGAATACGGTCCCAATAGAATACAACAAATATCTTCGTGGTCGTACGCCTAGCCCTTGTGTCGTCTATCACCTCGCCTGCCAATTGTTTTTTGAGGGTGTCTCCAAACTTCGTCCTCAAATTTTTCAACAACAGCTTCTTTACCTTGTTAATCTTGTTTGGTTCCGAAGGGTCATAACCACCAGCCAACATAAACTCCATCTCGGTCTCGTCTTTACCCCACCCAAGTGTTTCTTCAACAAGGCTGTAGAGATCAGTCCAAGACATGTTGTTATCAAAACCTTCATATACTGATTTTCCTTCAACTTCCAAGTCAAGAATTTGCTTCACATCGTCCCAGATTATTGTCATCTCTCCAAATGGGAGATGAAAAGTATCGTTTTCGGCCAATATCGTTCCTCGAAGGCGGATACGATTATACTATCATACTCCAATTGGGTATTCGAATTCCAGCCCTAATCCTGAACTTGACACTAGACTACGAACATCACCACATTCTTCGCCTAAATGCCAATGACTAGATCTTTGATGCTTGACCAATTTGATTGCCCTTGCATGATCCTTAAAAACAATACAAACATATTTTGTTAAACTAAGATTAATGTAATATACATAAATAATAAAAAAACGAAATAACTTAAAACAAAACAATGTGTTAAGAGAAACATACCCTAGTCTCACGAGACTTTTGCGGCCCAGAATTGGTATAACCAAATAAGATTGAGGACTTATCTGGTGCCTCGCCCCAAGGTCTTTTATTCTTCTTCCTTGGCAACAACATGTCTTTTCCTTTAGGAATATGCAACCCTTTTGGTGCAGGTTCCTTTCTCGGCTTCTTTTCTTTCCTTGGTTTAGCTGGAGCTGGAGCTGGAGTTGTAGCTACAACAATTTCTTTCCCCTTGTTTTTTACTCCTTCTTCATCATTTGCTTCCTCTTCCTCATCTTCATCATTTGGTTCCTCTTCCTCATCTTCATTATCTCCTTCTTCTTCCTCTTCCTCATCTTCACCATTTCCTTCTTCATCCTCCTCTTCTTCGCCATTTCCTTCTTCATCGTCCTCTTCTTCCTCTTCATTATCATCAGCTTCTTCCAGGTTCTTTTCAACTCCTACCTCTTCATCATTTGGCTTAATAGCTCCTTCTAATTCAACACCAGAGTTACCCATAGATGGTTCTCTAAGCCTAATCTCAAATTGATTCTTCTTCTTCTTCGCATTCTTGGGGACACCTCTATGATCTACCCCTAAATGCTTGTCACCGCGAGGGGTGGGTGTGTGATCAATCGGAGTTAAGTTATTCCCTCTCTTTTTCTTCACCCTATCAGGATTCCTACACAAGTAATAATTTAAATGAATTCCTAAGGGTTGAACAAACAAAATGCAACAAACAAACCAAAAAAATGTGACCAAAGCAATATACGGTTTGTAACTTTACAACCGTGTCAAACCAGTATCAAGGATACGGTTCGTAATAAAACAATTAAACAAACCGTATATAGAATCGGTTGGTAACTTTCTTATCGTTATAAACCGTACCAATACTTGACAAAAAAAATTCAAACACAGGAAAATATACGGTTGCAAATGTACACAATTATGAACCGTATGCCTAGTACACGGTTGGTAACTTTCTTATCGTTATCAACCGTAACAATACTTGACACAAGGTTTTCAAAGACAGGATATTATACGGTTACAAATGCATTCCATTATGAACCGTATCTAATACACGGTTTGTAACTAACATAAAAATAGGCACCGTAAGCAAAGAATTAAACATGCAGAGAAAAAAACGGTTCGTAATTCCGTGTAAGTTATCAACCGTAACTGGATAAAAAAACTCAACCTAAGAACATACGGTTGGTATTTCAGCGAATTTCAATTGTTACAAACCGTATCACCATCAAAAGCATTACATACGGTTCATAATGGAACAAATTGCAACCGTAACTAATAAAAACCCAGGATATGGAAACTTGATTTTTCACCTAAAACCCTAATTTTTGATAGAAGTTGAAATTAAAACGAAGATATTAAACTAAACCCTAAATGGGTTCCGCAAAACATACCTCATGTATGTCATTCCAGCTGATTTCTCCGGTGGAGGGGTTTGAAGTTGGGATTGATGTTCTTCACCTAATGGAACATTTGCTCGATTAGAATCGCTACAATCTTCGTCAACTTTCTTCTTATTCGTCATCTATAATGTAGACTTCAATCAACGATTATCAATTTTGCGAATCGCCGATTAATCGAAGACGATGAATTTTCAAACTTTAATGGAGGTGGTGTTTACGGTTACAATGGAAGTGGAGAAGATGAAACAAAAAAAAGAACTGATTTTGATTCTCATCCTAATTAGGTTTATATGATGGAGGACAATTCAGTCTTTTCAATTAAAAAAACAAGGGTAAATTAGACCATTTCAGGTGAAAAGGGTAATTTAGTAAAACTACACCCCCTATAGGACACCCCCTAACCAATAAAAGGGACATTGCTATCACACATGCCGCCCCTCTACCGATTCCTCCCGCCCCTTTACCAGGATTGTTTCACAAGGCCTTTTTTTTTTCTTTTTTTCTTTTTTTTTTCTCAAGGCATTTTAGTGAATACTTTTTGTCTGCTGATGTATCTCAATAATGTTGTAGAAAGTGGTAGTAGGGTTGTCGTTCACTCGGACTTGACGAGATCGATTTTAAGTTTTAATAAAAGAGAATACAAAATATATACAATTTATGTCACAAGTTGGAGAGAGAGTTACTGGGACTCGGGATTCCACCAATTTTCACATTCATGCGGTTCATCTATTAATTCCGGACAATTAAAGCTCATAAAATAACTAACGTCGACTCTAATTCTTTGCCAAGGTAGATTTTATAAAGAATTATATGTAACTCACAAGCATGGCGCATCTAAAGTACCTAAGACTAAGCATGCGACATCTAACGAATTCACAAATAATCAAGAAAAATCATAAATCAATTATAATAGTGCAAATAGTCATAAAAGAATTAAATAGAATTACCACATGGGTGCAAAACAGCTTCCTCCGTCGTCCCAGTGATGGGTTCTAGCTCATCATGGTGTAAACACGCTCAAAATTCATTATTAATGCTCAAAAATGGTTTACAAACGATGAACAAGGGAGAAAAGATGAAAAGCCTGATTTGTAACAGTTTTAATTGTTACAAAACGGACTGTTACAGAGAGCGATAGAAACAAGCTGCTGTAAAAACTGTAGCATATAAGTCTGCCCAAAATAAGTCTGCCTTCCGTATTACGACGCACGGCTATGGGTCTCTGTCACTGTTGAAGAACGACTGTCCTTGAGAGTCTGTTCTTCACGTTCTTGGTTTAGCAGCAGCAGCACTCAATTTTCTGAAACTTGATTTTCTGGCTATTGTAGCGTACCAATCTCTCCCAAACTCTCTGTCCACCTATTCTCTGTGATTCCAGCAACCTATATAAACCCCCACAGGCTTTCGAATCTCACCCCATTACTCCAAATAATCTTCCTAGCTCCGGTAGTAATGAAAAATATTCTCCGAATATTTTCTTTCCCTTCTCGTCTTCTGAAGCTGTCAATCCTTCCTTATTGTATCTGTTCGTGTGATATTAAACAGCAGACACACTCCCAGATGGATTAGAACTCGTGTAGGGAGTATATATACACGTAACCTCCACACAAAAAATCCAACAGACTCCCGAGTTTAGCAGACTCCCTGTTTTAGCAAGGGCCGATCATCCAGCCCATTTGAATCGATTTAAATGCATATACCATCCCTGTTAGTACCACCAGAGTCCATCCCAACCTAAATATACGATTGAGTCTCTTTAAATCTTGCCGAAAAATCCAACCCTAAGTCTGAACTTTGCTGTGCAAACTTTCCCGCCAAATTTGAATTTTGAAACGGAGATGATAACCTCCCCCTATCCAGACCTGGTGTGCCAATAGTAGTTTCCCTGTGGGTTACCCCTTATCATCTGGGTGCCCCTTATCCATATGAGGGATCCGAATAGCATGCGTCCTCCAGGTGCGCAAATTCCACTTTTTGAGCCAATTTCTCCGCACAAGTGTATTTCTCCAAAAACACCTACAAAGACACAAAAAGCCATAATAAGCGCAAAATCGAGCACTAACAAAATATACAATTGAGATTAAATCGGACACAAAAATGTGTCTATCAAATACCCCTAACTTATTAATTGCTAGTCCTCGAGCAAAAATAAAATCCTAACTCACTGTCGCTGGCATCGTCGATTGCATTTAGCGTATGCAATAAGCCTTTAAACCCCTAGGTGGCCCTAGTGGCCGAGTTATAGTCTCGGGAGGGTTTACCAGAGGTGTACCCACAAAACCTCTACTCCAGACCCTAGCTATCTACGTAACCTTGGAAGGCACTAAAGAATCTCCTTGGTTGGCATACTTATTGACTACGGGAGGAAGTACCCTGATGCGAAATTCCAATTGTTGTACACGAGTTTGCACTCAAGCATACTAAAATTCATATATAAGTCACAGAGCTCTACTCAGATAGTCGCACTATGGACATCAATACCGGAGTCAAAACTAATCACATGGATAGATCAAGAAGATGGATATAGAGAAAAACATAGATGGTTACTAAGTGATCGGTGTTTCCCATATCCGTCTCAAGGCCTCCGCCAAAATGAACCTATCTTAATGGACTGAGATACTAGTTCGACTAATATCAACACACTTTGGCATATACAAGGGAACCAAGTGGTCGATAATCCTAAATCTAGGTCAACACAATCGGCATATACAAGGGTTCCAAAGTGGTCGACTTTATTGAATTTATCAGGTTGGTCAGATGGTCTGGTCTCACTTTCTTTTTCTTTTTCTTTTTCTTTTTTTTTTTTTTTTTTTTTTTTTTTTTTTTTTTTTTTTTTTTTCTTTTTTTTTTTTTTTTTTTTTTTTTTTTTTTTTGGCATCTCAATCACTCTAATTCACCCTAGCATTGGTAACAACTTGATTCGTGGGCCCCACCTAATCACTTAGAGAAACATAGTTTAAAAAGAACAAAATAAAAACAGAAGTGAAAAGGACTCAACGAGATATGGTGAAACTATCATGTTATTTCTAACACCCGAGCTCGTGCTTTTATGAATAGACTCTTTAGATGTTGCCATCTAATCAGATTGGTTCCTCAACTCCTACAACCAAAATGCTTCCATCCACTTAGATTGGTTAGTGCCATCCTTAATAAACATAAATTTCTAGGCTCTGGAGTTTAACAATGCAACTAAAAGTTTCTCCCATACCCCCAAACTTAAATCTAACATTGTCCTCAATGTTCTAAAGATGAAATTAAAAGCATGAACAATGAGAAACTGTTACCACTTGAAGGAAATAGTTAAGGAAAAATATTACCGTGTTGCAAGAGCATGGGTTACCTCCCAAGAAGTGCTAAGTTTAAAGTCTTGACCGGACATTGGAAAGGATTAGTCACCTCGAAGAATCATATAGCAACAATCGGAATAATCAAGGGTCATCGGATCAAAAAGTGCTAACCACAAGAAGAGGAAGCGCCTGGACCGGGGAAGATACCCTTATATATTGTTTTGTTTAAGACAACTACATCTAGTTGTGGTTCGGGTTCAAGCTCTATGAACGGGTCTAAATAAAATGTTTTCATGGGTTGGACTTCCTCAAAAGAAGGATTCTTAAGATCAAAGTTGAAGAGTCTGGAAATACTCAAGTAGGAACTTAGACGCACATAACAATAACTCGAATAATTGGGGATCCTCTAAGTCAATCAGATTTGACTCACACAACCGACCACAAAGAGAGTGGTGGTCTTCCTTAAACAAATGTGTCGACCCTAATATCCTAAAGTAATTAGGTTTAGTCTCAAAACTTAATAATTGACACATCCGAAACTTATACGTTCCCACAATTGGAAGGAAGGTTTTTGGTGGGAAAACAAAGTCAATCGTGGTATCACGGCTGGGTTAACCACATCAACCAGAGGATGGGTTTCTAACAACAACGAACTTCTTTATGGACACAACTAGGTTCAGGAAAAAGTGTATGAAGATAATCTTTTAAAATGGTTGAGGCACATATGTCAAGTCCCAAGTTAGGGACTTTTCTAAGAGTTAAAGCACATGGAGAATGATAATCACCCCCAAACTTAGAGTTTCCAGTGTCTCTAGAAAGACTAGTCACAACTTCCCTAATTTCAAGGTCATCTGATTCCTGAAAATGGTCCATTGATTCTTCTAAGTCAGGTACATCCTCACTCATCTCTACGAGTTCATTTTCTTTTTCTAAGTCTATTGTTTCTAAATCGCTAGACTCAAAATATACTCGTTCCTCTAAACCATGATTGGCTTCGTAATCAAAAGGAAATACTACATCGTCTAAAACGGGGATATCTCTAGTCAAATCCTCATCCTTTTGAATAGGTGAATAATTTTTAAAATTATTTGGATTTGAACTAGAAATAATATTATCATTATAAAGCTCAATTGGGGTAACAATTTCCTGATCACTATGCCTATTTATTTCAAATTCTTCATCAACACTATCCTCATCATCATTATAATAATATGAAAATGGTTGAACCTCATCTAGACAAGTAGTGTTACCAATTTTATCCTCATCATCTTGATTATGTAAATAACTATCCTCATTTTCAGGGGTACTATTGGAAACACTAATATTATCTCGAGCAGTTCCGTTCTGGGCCTCTAAAAGCTTTCGAATCGACTCGTATGACTTCATTATGGTATCGTGACTCGACTCACATGACTTCCTTAATGTATCATGACTCGACTCACATGACTTCCTTAATGTATCTAGGAAAGAAATTTCCCTCGTTGCATTGCTTTCGTCCATAACTAAGTTATTCATTTCGCGAACTTACGTGTCGTCTCGCCTAACTTACGTGTTGACTCTATTAGAGAGGAATTTTGCTCGTACGACCGGTTGGCGTGTGGATAGTAATTGGGATCACCATGGTATGACCCATAACCTTCAAAAGTTTGGCGTTCCCAACCACTATTCACACTATGGTCATAAAAAGAGTGATGTCCATATTGTTCAGTTGGATATTCATATTCATTGTGATGGCTATTATAATACCGTTTGACATCCTAAGCGCAAGGGAATTCTACACAAACACAAACAAGGCTGACTCGACCACGTAAAACCCATCGATTTCTAGCAAACAAAAAGCATGATGGTTCCACTTAGATTGTTTTCTAGACCGCTTCTAATCCTTCGAAAGGTAATTCGTTACAACCGAGCAAACCCTCTCGGAATCAATCCGAGTTTAAGTAAGTTGAATAGAGGCGAGGGAAGCTGCGTGGAGCTTTGATACCCAAGGCCTCACCGCATTACAAGGCGGCGCATCACGCATTCAACTCACGAAACCATCATGAACTTCGAAGTATGCTCAAAAGAGTAACCAATATTTTTCGAACGACTTTCCTATTAAGCTCGTTACCCTATAGGTCTCGTTCTAGTCAAAATTTTAGGCTTAGGTTCGTGTTTGGTTTCGTTTTCCTAAGGCGGGCAAGAAGAGAACGGTGATGAAATCCGAACTCTTATCTTGTATGGCCAGTCCTTGCCCTTTACTAGGAAATTAAAGCAGCCAGATTCAGTTCCTCGACATATATTCACACGAAATCATCCTGTAAACCCGCTGACTGGGGATTCGCGGGTGTTTAGAATTCTTACCTCCCGTTCCAGACAGGGGATGAACCGTTGAAGTCGACTCGGGCCACGACTCCTATGTCATGTACGAACCCGAGGGGCCGAGACGATATCGTAATCGTCGTCCTTCCCTGTGCAGTTTGTATTTAAATAACCCTTCCTTAGGGTTTAAAAAAAAATGTCCAAAAGTCCAAAATAAAGTCCAAAATTAAGAAGTCCGAAAAATAAAAATAAAAATTACAAAGATAATTACCTAATTACAGTTTCTAGAAATAAATAAAAAAAATTAATTACACTATATACAAAATTTTCCTCTTCACTCCTTTGGATTTTCTCTCTTCTTTCGTTCTTTGGCTTCACTTTACTTTTCAACACTTTCTCTTTTATATAAGCTCCGCACCAAGTCTGAAAGCAAATAGAAAAGACCAAAACGCGTAAAAAGGAACAAATAATAATAAAAAAAATAATAAAAAAATAATAAAACCTAAAAACAAATCTATACACAAGTCCGCGTCGGCGGCGCCAAAAATTGATGTGACTCAATAATGTTGTAGAAAGTGGTAGTAGGGTTGTCGTTCACTCGGACTTGACGAGATCGATTTTAAGTTTTAATAAAAGAAAATACAAAATATATACAATTTATGTCACAAGTTGGAGAGAGTTACTAGGACTCGGGATTCCACCAATTTTCACATTCATGCGGTTCATCTATTAATTCCGGACAATTAAAGCTCATACAATAACTAACGTCGACTCTAATTCTTTGCCAAGGTAGATTTTATAAAGAATTATATGTAACTCACAAGCATGGCGCATCTAAAGTACCTAAGACTAAGCATGCGACATCTAACGAATTCACAAATAATCAAGAAAAATCATAAATCAATTATAATAGTGCAAATAGTCATAAAAGAATTAAATAGAATTACCACATGGGTGCAAAACAGCTTCCTCCGTCGTCCCAGTGATGGGTTCTAGCTCATCATGGTGTAAACACGCTCAAAATTCATTATTAATGCTCAAAAATGGTTTACAAACGATGAACAAGGGAGAAAAGATGAAAAGCCTGATTTGTAACAGTTTTAATTGTTACAAAACGGACTGTTACAGAGAGCGATAGAAACAAGCTGCTGTAAAAACTGTAGCATATAAGTCTGCCCAAAATAAGTCTGCCTTCCGTATTACGACGCACGGCTATGGGTCTCTGTCACTGTTGAAGAACGACTGTCCTTGAGAGTCTGTTCTTCACGTTCTTGGTTTAGCAGCAGCAGCACTCAATTTTCTGAAACTTGATTTTCTGGCTATTGTAGCGTACCAATCTCTCCCAAACTCTCTGTCCACCTATTCTCTGTGATTCCAGCAACCTATATAAACCCCCACAGGCTTTCGAATCTCACCCCATTACTCCAAATAATCTTCCTAGCTCCGGCAGTAATGAAAAATATTCTCCGAATATTTTCTTTCCCTTCTCGTCTTCTGAAGCTGTCAATCCTTCCTTATTGTATCTGTTCGTGTGATATTAAACAGCAGACACACTCCCAGATGGATTAGAACTCGTGTAGGGAGTATATATACACGTAACCTCCACACAAAAAATCCAACAGACTCCCGAGTTTAGCAGACTCCCTGTTTATCCAATAGACTCCCTGTTTTAGCAAGGGCCGATCATCCAGCCCATTTGAATCGATTTAAATGCATATACCATCCCTGTTAGTACCACCAGAGTCCATCCCAACCTAAATATACGATTGAGTCTCTTTAAATCTTGCCGAAAAATCCAACCCTAAGTCTGAACTTTGCTGTGCAAACTTTCCCGCCAAATTTGAATTTTGAAACGGAGATGATAACCTCCCCCTATCCAGACCTGGTGTGCCAATAGTAGTTGCCCTGTGGGTTACCCCTTATCATCTGGGTGCCCCTTATCCATATGAGGGATCCGAATAGCATGCGTCCTCCGGGTGCGCAAATTCCACTTTTTGAGCCAATTTCTCCGCACAAGTGTATTTCTCCAAAAACACCTACAAAGACACAAAAAGCCATAATAAGCGCAAAATCGAGCACTAACAAAATATACAATTGAGATTAAACACAAAAATGTGTCTATCATCTGCCACTCGACACCATTGAACACAATGTCCCAAGTGACATTCAATCTGCCTAAGAGATTATTAATACATTAAACATCTGGGATCTTAATTTCAATAATTTCATTTTAGTGGACAAAAGAAAAACTCGAATTTGTTTTATTTAATTTTACTTGATGCAAAGAAAAACTACAATGTAGACAACGGTATGGACAAATATTTCATAAAGGACGGCTTTTGACTTCTGAGCGTAGACAAGCTAAGTACAAAACTTGTGACACTCATATGTTCTTATTTTTCTGCATTGACATTTACTCGTCTTCTGACTTCTGAGTATCAAGTTATCATTTTTTATTTTTAGCAACCAGTGAGAGAAAATTTCTCGGCAGATTCTACGAACAAACTTGCCATTGATTGTAAAACATAGAGCCTAACCATTCATTACATTTACAATTTACATCAAGCAATGTGGATATGGTACTGCCCACAATGTGTTTAGCGGTCTTAATTTTGTCACCCATACCCATTTGTACCTTACCGGATAGAGTCGCAGGCTAAAGAAATAACTATACGGTTCGTATTCTTGTTGATTCAAAAGTGGTTCACGAGGACTAACCTCGGGAATAGTAGTCATAAATGTTTTTTTGGTACACCACCATTACCATAGATCCTGATGGTTAAGAAAGTCACCGTCCGGTGTTGCCACCCAAATCCGTGAAATACTCCGATGATACCACTTAACATGTAGAAACAAAATTACTTTGGTAGTATTGTAAGTTGTAAACTTGTAACCAAGATTCCTGACGTACCAAGAGGTGCACCTAATGAACCTAACCATGACAAGTGCCACAACATATTTTCCATGCGAACATAAATCCTTCTATAAATTCTCATCCATTGCTCGCTAATATCTCACACATCATCAAATTTTCCTTTTTTCTTAATTTCTTAATTTTCAGAGAAGTTCAAAGAAAGAAACAATGGCAAGGTTCAATATCACTACTTCACTGGCGGTTCTCTTGGTTGCACTATTTTCCATAGCGGCGGTAGAGGCATCGATTTACAGGACCACTGTTACCACCACTGAGATCGAAGACAGCTCGGACAACCAACAATCGCAGAGGTGTCAACGACAAATGCGCGGGATGCGAATGAATATGTGCCAACAGTATCTACGACAATCATCACAAAGAGGTGATGATATTATAATGATCGAGAGCAATCCAACAAGGCAAGGACTACAAGACTGTTGTAGAGAAATGAGAGGAGTGAGTGAGGAGTGCAGGTGTGAAGCTGTTAGACAAATGGTGCAACAGATGCAAGGACAAGCATACCAGGGGCAAATGATGCAGAAGGCTAGACAACTTCCTTCTATGTGCGGAATGAGGCCTCAGTATTGCGACATTCGTGGACGATATGTTGAGTACTAGTAGATTAGTACACTATTGACAATAAAAGAAGTTTACTGCTTTTTACCGTTGTTGCTTAATTAGGAATGCGCATCATCGTGTGTGTTTGCTTTGTTGTTTCTAGCTTCCCCTGTAAAAGGCTCAATCCCTTTAAATAAAACTCAAGTGAATGCTAATTTTTAATTTTAGTTCAAAATTGTCCACACATTAATTCTACCCAGGTACATAGTATTGACTCCATTGATAACCGAGATAACATCACTGGACAATCTTGTAAGCAAGCGCTTAATGAAATACTCTGCAAAAACACAACATACATTAAGGCAAAGGCCAATAGAGACATAGCAAACTTAAAATACATGGAGAATCAAAAAGTTAGTAACACATAACAGAGAAAGAAAAACTACGAAAAAGTTGAAATCATATTTTGAGATATAATGATTATGAATCAAGTTTCATCACGAGAATCTATCCAATTATGTAAAAAAGAACAAGGTTGCAAAGATTTAAACCTATTTGGAAGATCAGTTTAAAGAATTAATCATTAAAACGAAAAAATTAAAAAAAACCGAGTTGACTCGGAAAATTCGCCGACCCTCAAAGCTCTCATTGACACAGAGGTAGAGTCTTCGAGCGGTGCTATTTAAAGAAAAAAGACAAACGTAAAGGTAATCATTCAATACTTTTGTAGATATAGAAAATCCTACCACTACATCCAAAGGATCACAAACATACACAACGAAGTAAACAAGCAAGAGATGAACAAGAACACAAGATGTACGTGGTTCGGTATATTACCTACGTCCACGGGGGTAAATGGATGATCTTATTACTTGATTCAAGGTTACAAAGGGTGTATCTTACTAGCAACTCTCTATTCACTCTACAAAACTCTTAGTGTTCTCTCCTCTCTCACTGGATTGCTTGACCTTAGCTCTTTACAATGCTCTCTATTTATAGCCATACATGATGATACATCCAAATTACAGTGTGAGTCGTGGTATATCTTCCTTGATGTTCTTCTCGGACGATGAGCGATATCCTTCCCGAGATGTTGAGCTGAGCCTAGTGAAATCTTCTCCTGTCGTCCTTTTACCCGATGTTGGTTGTTTAGTGAGATGTGGCCGATGTCGTCCTTGATACCCTTAGTCCCGAGTCTTACTTTGACCAGATTTTTCTTATCTTCTCAACTGCCTTTGTCAGAGCATTTATTACCCTAGTACTCGACAGGCGTCTCTTCCATCACATCCGAGCTCTACCTTTACACGTACTGGCTTCACGGGCTCCGTTGGTGTCTCTTTTCTCGCGCCGGACTTAGATATGATGATTCGATACTTCACGCTTTACATGTTATTGATGCAACATTGCCTATGATTGCTCCACCTGGATCTGTGTATTATTCACACCTACATTTATGCCCCTTCTTTCACTCATGTACTCGATACGAGGGGAAGAAACCGCTTCGGCTCCCACGATGCCAGCCATGCCGCGTTTCCCGCCATGCGGTTCCCCACTAACGCTGCCTTTATGACCTGTTACCGCCTCCTCCGGTCGTGGTCGTTTGTGGTATAAATTCAGTAGTTAGACTCTTGATTCTCCCTTCACTCTTTTTCAGTAGCCAACGTCTTCTCCCTCTCCGTCTTCGCCATTTCCCTTTCACTGTTGTTTTTTCAGTTAGCTCTTTCGCCAGGCCTCTCTCTCCGAAACCCTAATTTTTGCTTAGCTTTGTTACCGTTCTCTGATGCTGTTGCTCTTGCTGCGGTCTTTGATTCTATCGTTCTCTTTCGACCCTTATTTTGCTTCTCGTTATCTTTCCAGTACTCTCATGGCTTCTTCGGCTCCTTCCATGACTGAAAAAATGTGTGTGAGTTATACTTTTTCTGATGAGGATGGCGTTCCCCTCGATTCCCTATTTATTATTGAAAGTCCTTCCAAGCACGATCATCACGCTCTTAACTCCATCTTTTCTGATGGTTCTCCTCCATTTTCATGTAGGAATGACAAGAAAGCCGTCAAGGATCAAACATATGAACAATTCATCAAACAACTGAAGGATGATTATGATCTTCATGGTTATAACATCAGACTCTTTTCGGGCCAAAAAGGTGTTCTGAAGAAGGAGAAAGTTATGAGATTTCCTCACTCGGCCGAGGCGACCGTTATCACCAAAGGTCAATTAGAGCTCGGGATACGCTTTCCTCTGTATGATCCTAGCCGTCCCTTCATGTATGAAGTTTTTTCTCAGATTCGCTCGTCCCGTTCCCTAACTCAATGGAATGGTAACACCTTCCGCCTCATAGATGAATAGGAGAGGCGAGGGCGAGGCGAGTGCACCGCTACTTCTTGGTCGACCTATGATTCTTCTCAGGCGGGCGACTACACCCTTCCAGCTTTATTGCCAACTATCGAAGTGGGACTGCCACTAATGGTGATCTTGCTGGTTTAGCTGCTAGTCCTCATCGCAATAAGACTCCCATTGGGGGTTTTAAGAAGTTATTTTTGGATGAGGATCCTGAGGGAGGGGCAACTACTAATAAACACACTCGACACACCAGTGATGTAGCTTGGGATCGGGTCCCTCTTGCTATTTGTGGTCCTCTTTTAAGTGGCAAGTTTCCACCTCCGGCCGAGACTTATCCCTTCTGGGTGGTTAATGTTGATCGGGTAGGTTTTTTCATTTGTCAACCTGGTCGGCCCGGATAACTAGTAAGATAATGTTTTTTAACTTGTTTGTATTTTGCAGCTTAAGTCCCAGAGCGATCAGCCTAAGGATTCAACTACTCGGAAGAGGGATAGAGGTCCCAGCACAGGAGTCAAGGAGGAGACAGGGAAGGTAACAAATATACTTCTCTATTCTCAGTACATGTACTTGCCCCTATTTGTTTCCTTGAATGGGTCTGACGATGACTCATGTGCAGAAGTCGAGAGCTGATAAAGGAGGGGTTGGAGGTACTTCGGCAAAGGATGGTGAGGATCCCGAGGATCGGCTTCCCTTATCTCAATTCCTGAGGAAGTCGCCTCAGAAGCCTTCTGATATTTCGTCTGCCATTGTAGGTGGTAATCCTGATGGGAAGGGTAAAGAGTCAAAGGGCGACGAGTCTACCCCGAGGAAGGATATGCCCTAGCAGTCTACTGGATCCTCTACTGGTAAAAGCATTGTCATATCTGATGACATTGTTTTTGTCATGACCGATGATGATGATGATGAGGAAATTTTTGGCACTGAGGATGATGTCGATCTCTCGGGCGGGTGAGAGGAGCCAAAACAAGTGGACGGGTCTTCTGGTGGAAAGGGCGATGGAAAGAATTTTTGTGTAGAAGAAACTGCTGGTGGGAAGAATGATGTTCCTGGGAATGAATTGTTGGAGAATCTGCCCCATGTTTCTCCTACTCCGAGTGCGGGTGGGACTACCTTCTTCACCTTCTCGGGCCCATTGTGTAACTCGCTGGGGGCTCTTACTTCTCCCGATTTTAGCAACTTGACTGCCGAGCAGATAATCAGCGCCGTGCCCCTCTACTATGCCGGTCTAAAGGATACCTTCAACCTTATGGTGTGTCATCTTTATTAAACTTCAGGTTTCGATGGGGAGTGGTTGTTGATGTTGTGAAGGGTAATGTCCTCAGGCTACGAATAGGAAGCCGTTGGAGGCGGCTATTCGGCAGAAAGAACTAGCAGAAGTGGAGGATCTTCGCGCCCGATTGCAGCAGGAGCAAGAGCGGGCCCGAGGATTGGAGAGGCAGTTGGTCGAGGCCCAAGGTACTTATTCAGAACTTAAATATCTATGATTGATCATGTAGTGCCAATATCCTGAGTTTAGTATTGTCTTCCTAGTCGAGATATCTAGTATAGATGCAGACGCTACTTCGGAGTATCACTTGATAAAGAGGAAGTTAGACATTGAGCTAGACCATGTTGAGAACCTCCGCCAAAGGATTGTCAATAAGGCTGATAAGATCGATCGTCAGGATGCCGAAATCGAGGATCTTCGAGCCGAACTACTTCGCTATCAGAGATTTGAGTATGTGCCCAAGGAGATGGACAATCTTCGGGCGAGTCTGGCTCGGGTTCAGGGGATTGCGGCCGACAAAACATTATTAGCCGATAACTTGGAAAGTCGGTGTAACCGGTTGAGACTTCATATTAGAGATTTGCACGTCGATCGTAAGCAGATCTTGAAGGAAAAAAAAATACCACTGGGGGTTCTAATCAAGAACTAAATGAGAGGCTTCGGGGACTTGAGCAGGTATCCCAAGAGTTGGAGTGGACTCGAGTTCAGTTGTCGGGTCTTCAGTTATCACACGATCGACAAAGGGCTAGTTGAAGTGATCATAAGAAATACTGCCCCACCAATGAGTTCAACGAGCAACGTCACAATGAGTTGACTTCGAAGATTTCGGCCCTTGAGTGTAGTTTACTTAAATCCGAGGAAACCCTTAAAGTAGTTCTGCCCTTGCTTGAAGGTGTCCTCCCATATGTTATATTGCTCTCATGCCTCTTTGAATGTTATGTTATTATTGTCCTGTTACTAACCATTTCTCTGTGTTTGCATTTGAGCAAGGAAAGGTGGAGTCTATGGAGAAGGAAGCTGCTCGACTGAAGGCAAATGAGACTCAGTTGCTCGGAAAGGTTGTTATTACTGAAGCTGCATCGGCTCAACTGACTCTTGATCTTGCTGCTGAGAAAGAAAAGTTCAAGACCGCGCTCGTCACGAAGGTCAAGGAGGGCATAAAGGTGTATGTCGAGAAGAGGCGAGCCGATGTTGCTGCGAAGAAAGCTGGCTCGGGGTCAATTCCGCCGAGCGAATAGTTATACCTTTTGTAGTGCTGCACCACTAGTTTTCCCTTGACACTAGGTTGTAATCCGCTTGAACACCTTCATTTTTTCGAACATCTTTTTTCACGGGGTGCTGCGTCGCCAGTCATTTGTTTTCATTTTTCGTTGACAATCTTAGTTGTGTTATTTTGGATCGTACTTTGTTGTTTGTTTATGGTAGATGTATTCCCTGCATTAGCATATTTAATTAGTTAGTATAAATTCCATTTCTGTCGAACACCCTCAACAGGGAGGGTCATCGGGCCCAATGCCATGTCCCGATCGAGGTATCTCATCACCGTCGTTTTGATCTAGAGGTAAGGTATTTAGTCATTCCTAAATTCTATGTCTCGACATCCCAGGGTAGTTATCGATCAACTAGACCGGGCAAGTGATTTCGGCCACTTGCGATGGGAGCAATGTGGTATGCTCAATTGTCAAGTACTCATGGCTTGAAAATCGGTCACTGGTTTCCAACCACCAGGACCCTTAAGCTACCTCGGCACTTGCACACTGCCACTACCCCGAGTTCGAATAGCCCGTCGAGTATAAGACACCTCAGCACGTGCACACTGCCGTCGCCCCGAGTACGAATGTCCATTCGAGTGTAAGACACCTCGGCACTTGCACACTTCCATCGCCCCGAGTACGAATGTCCATTCGAGTGTAAGTCACCTCGGTACTTGCACACTACCGTCGCCCCGAGTACGAATAACCATTATGTCATATTCCCTACCTCTCGTGGATTTTTATGGAAATGAATGACTAAGTATCATACCTGCTTACACACCTCTCACGGGTGGTATAGTTTCAGGTGTCGAGCGTTCCATGGCCGAGGTTCTGGGGTTCCGTCCGGTTTTAATATCTAGTACGCTCCTTCTCCCACTTTTCCACGATAGTGTATGGTCCACCCTATCTTGCCGCCAATTTCCCGCCCTTCTTGTCACACTCATAGCTTGGTAGTTCCTTTAGTACCAATTGTCCTGGTTGGAATTCTCTCGAACGAACACGCTTGTTGTAATCGCGTTGCAGTCGCCTTTGGTAATTCTCCATTTTTTGTAAGGCCATCTCCCGAGTTTCTTCCATGTCATCAAGTTTGGCCAGGATTAGGTCTGCCGAGATGTTCCTCCTCCATGCCTCGGTCCTTGTGGTGGGTATCATCGCCTCGGTCGGAAGGATGGCTTCAGTGCCATATGTGAGCATAAATGGTGACATACCAGTGGCTTCTCTTCTAGTGGTTCGGTAAGCCCATAGAACGTTGTAGAGCTCTTCGCACCATTCTCCGTATTCCCCATCCAACTTCTTTTTCAAGTTGTCTGCTATTGTCTTGTTCGTGATTTCCGCCTGCCCATTACTCTGGGGGTACAAGGGAGTTGCCTTACTCTTTCGAATATTATAGGTGTTGAACAGTAGGTCGATATTCTTCCCTTGAAGTTGTTTCCCATTATCCGGGATGATTGCTGCTGGGACCCCGAAATGACAGATGATATGCTCCCAAATGAATCGGAATACATCTCTATCTCGAATATGCCTAAGTGGTGCAGTTTCCACCCATATTGTGAAGTAGTCTGTGGCTACAATCAAATACTTTCTCTGCCCCGATCCGACGGGTAGTGGCCCCACGATATCGATCCCCCATTTTGCGAATGGTCATGGGCTCACCACTGAGTTTAATGATACTGCTGGTGCGTGTATATTCTTGCCAAAATTTTGGTATTCATCGCAGATTAGTGCCATATGCTTTGCATCTTCATTCATGTAAGGCCAAAAATATCCCATGGTCTTGGCTCAGGTCGACAGACTTCGGCTCGAGCTATGATTGCCCGCAGCGCCATAATGTAGCTTATTTAAGATTGAGTGTCCTTCTTCTTTGATCAAACATCTCAAGAGTGGTCTCAGGTATGATTTTCTATATAAGATGTCGTCTCGTAATTCTTATGTTGCTACCTTACTTTTGATCTTGTTAATCTCGGGTCGTCCCTTCGGTAGATCTCCTGTTTCCAAGTATTGGTGGATGGGTTTACGCCAGTCGCCAGCTTCATATTTATCAGCCATTGTCACGCTAATATATGCTCTTGTGTCTGCTATTTCAGGTATGGAGGGCATCATGACCCTCATGACTCGGATGCCCTCAATACTCAAGTCTGTCAACATTGAGGCAATATAGGCTAATGCGTCCTAATGCCGATTATCCTTTCTACAAATGTGTCTGAACTTAATATTGGGGATCTGATTTATGTAAAATTGGGCGAGCTCCCAATATTTTTGTAACACCGGGTCATGAATTGCATATTGTCCACTGATCTGTCGGATGACTAGTTGAGAATCGCTAGTTAGTCTCACATCATGTATCCATAATTCCAAAATTAATCGCAAGGCATGAATCACCGCTTCGTATTCAGTAACATTGTTTGTCGCCTTAAACTCTAGCCGAAACGAGTGGACCATTTTCTTCCCTTTTGGTGTGGTGGAGATTAGCCCTAACCCCGATCCTTCTTTATTGGACGATCCATCTACGAACACTTCCCATCGTGTCGGGTTACACGTTTCAAGGAGATCGGGCGGATCTTCTCGGTCTTCTTCCATGCCAGGGATATCCTCAATTTCCTCCTCATCGTCTAGGGGAAAATCTGCCAGGAAATCGGCCACTGCTTGCGCCTTTACTGCTGTCCTCATTTAATAGAAGATATCGAACTACTTAATTGAGCACTCCATTTAGAGATCCGTCCCGATCTTGTTGCGCTGTCGAGCACGGATTCTATAGAATATTTCGTGAGTGCTCGGATCTTGTGTGTCTGGAAGTACATCCGTAGTTTTTGTGTTGCGAATACCAAAGCGAGTATCAGTTGCTCAATTCTGGTGTAGTTCCTCTCTGCTGGGTTCATAGTCTTGCTTATGAAGTACACGGGTTTTTCTTCAAACCCAACATTTTTAACCAAGACTGCGCTGATGGCATAACTAGTCGCCCCGAGATATAAGGTAAGCACTTCATCGGGCTCGGATCTTTGCAATACCGGAAGGCTCGCGAGCTGTTGTTTAATATTTTGGAATGCTTCCTCACACTCTTCGCTCCATTTGAATTTTTCCCCCTTTCTTAGCGTCCCAAAGAAGTCTTTGCACTTGTCCGATGATCGTGAAATAAATCGCCTTAATGCTGCCAAGTTTCTATTTAGTCGTTGCACGTCTCTTATTTTCACCGGAGATGGCATTTCCAAGACCGCTCTAATCTTGTCTGGGTCGGCTTCTATTCCTTTATCAGTGATTATATACCCTAGGAATTTACTCGAAGTTACCCAAAAGGTGAACTTGGCCGGGTTCACTCTCATTTTATATTTCCTCATAGTTTGAAAGATCTCCCGAAGATCATCAATATGGTTGGATGCCACCCTGCTTTTTACTAGCATGTCATCCACGTAGACTTCGATAATTTTGTGTATCTTATCTTCAAACATGTATTCCACCAGCCTTTGATAGGTGGCTCCTACATTCCTCGGTCCAAATGGCATTTTGGTGTAACAATATAGCCCTCGAGGTGTAAAGAAAGATTTATGCGCTTGATCCTACGTGGCCAAGGGGATTTGGTTGTACCCCGAGTAACCATCCATCAATGTTATCGCCTTGTATCCGACTATGGATTCTACCAGATGATCGATGTTGGGGAGAGGGAAGCTGTCTTTAGGACATGCTTTGTTCAGATCACTGAAGTCGATGCAGATTCTTACCCCTCCGTTTTTCTTAGGGACGATCACCATGTTTGATATCCATTGTGGATATTGGGCTTTCCGAATAATTCCTGCTACTTGAAGTTTCTTTATTTCAACCTCCACCACCGTCTGCAGCTCGGGAGCAATTTTGCGCATCTTCTGTCGGATCGACTTAAACTTAGGGTCTATCTTGAGGCGGTGGGAACATACTTCCGGGTCAATCCCCTCCATATCATGCATTTTCCAAGCGAACACATCCATGTGTTCTCGCAATAGGGCTATTAGTTGGCCCGTCTGCTCGTCCGATAACAACGATCCAATTCTAATAATTTTCGGCTCTTCCTCGGACCCTAGATTGATCTCCCGAGTAGATTCTAAGGCCGAGAAGTTCGGTTTTGGTTCCTTGATCGGCGTCGCCTCCTTTGATTTCTATAAGGTCCCTTTCTCATTGGCTTCATAGGTCATGACCGCTTGTGAAATCGCCTTTTCTAACTCCTCCCCGGCTTTGACTTCCTTAGCCTTGTTCTTTTCTCGGCGCTGCCTAGCTCGCCTATCCTCATTTTGTTGAATATGTAGCTGCATGCATTTGTATTGCGGCTTGAGGATCGCCTATTACTTCAACGACTCCTCTGTAAGTGGAAAACCTTAACCTCTGGTGATAGGCCGAAGCTACCCCTTTGATGCCTGCGATCCAAGGTCTCCCAACCATTGCCTCGTATGGTGATACAATGTCCATAACGCAAAATATGGTAAGGGTGTCGAGATATCCTTCTCCATCCGAGATTCTAAGCGTGACTTCCCCCTTTGGTATGGTCACTGTCCCATTGAAGCCGTAGATTCGATAGGTTGATGAAATTAGGATGTCGTCGGATAGCTCCATTCTTTTGAAGGTTGATAGGTGCTTTAAAGAGCTTTTCCTATGTCTTAATCTGCAAGTGCACAGAGCCTTGAAGGCAGTGGCAAGCACAGGTCTTTCCACAGGGAACTAGAGGATGTTAGGTTATTCTAAGCTTCTCGACTGAATTCAGGTGACGTGACAGAGATACAAAGGCTTTAGTTTATAGTCTTTATGACTGTATTGAAGGTTACAAGACTGAGGTAAAATGAACTACAAAAGATGAGTAAGAAGGATACTAGGATTGTCAATCCACCACTATTTCAAGTTATGCAATTCAACTAAATTGAATATTCTTGTTCCTAAGGCAGGTAAGGATAGTGTGTCAACTCTATCATATACCTAAGGGGTTTCACCAGTTGAAGTTTCAAGTATCAGCTCAGAGTACTACTCAGAGCATTAGATGTCTAGTTAAGTACAAATAATCTAAGAGATAGCAATAACAATCAAAATATGAGCTGAACACACTCAACACAATGTAAACCTAACTACAATGGATGCATGACATTCATTGTGAGAGCAGGGCATTGAGATGTTAACAATGAAACTTTCTTATCTATTAAAGCATGCCAAGAATAATTCACATTAAGTTGAACCACAGAACAGAGCTAGGGTTTCATGTAAATCCTAGCAATTAAGTTTAGAACATCATGAATATCAAAAACAGATTAAATATAAACTGAAACTAAGAACCCTAAATTTTTTTACTCTAAAAACTGACTTTCTTTCTCTTTCATCTCCAACATCAATTTATACTCTCAAAATACTCAAAGTCAGCAATAATCGATGACCCAAACCTGCTACCTCTCCCTTGTTGCGACTCTGACCTCTCAATCTATCATGCAGGGGGGTTGTTGAATAAAACCTTAAGTCTAACTTATCTCTAACCTAGCTTCTAAGGTAGAGAAGCTATGATGGAGATAAGTCGAAGTAGAGCTGGCGGAGTTGTTGGTGATGATTGCGACTGAAGAAGGGGATAGAGGTGATGATGGAGCTCTGCTATGGGCGTGGGAAGAAGGAGGTGGAGGTAAGGTTGGGTAGGGTTTTCTCTGAGAGATCGTGGGTGAAGAAAGAGAAAGGTGAGGGAGAAATGAGGGTTAGCTCGAGTGGTATAGGTATAGGGTGCTTCGATGTGAAGCAGGGACAGCGACGGATGATGGGAAGGCCTCAGCGAGCGTTGCCAAAAACTTGGTAGGCCTCTAAAGGTGTATAATTTTAAGCCTACATGTTATACCGCAAGTGCACGGCGTCTATCGGAGACGCGGCAAGTACGGGTCGATCCCACAGAGAAATGGGTGTGCTATGTATGATCTAAGGCTTGCTTCTTCAACTGATTTCAAGAGTGACAATGTGACAATAGGGGATTTGTGCCGATACGGCTGAATTGTAGTGAAATGAACCTAAACTAAGGTATAGACAGTGACAAAAAGGGCTTGCTAGGTCTTCAAATCCACCTCTGAATTCCTACTATGTGCTCAACTAGTTGAGTGTCTTGTTCCTATGCCAGGTAAGTATAAAGTGTCAATTTTATCATATACCTAAGGGGTTTCACCAGTTGAAGTTTCAAGTATCATTTCAGTACTACTCAGAGCATTAAATGTCTAGTTAAGTACAAATAATCTAAGAGATAGCAATAACAATCAAAATATGAGCTGAACACACTCAACACAATGTAAACCTAACTACAATGGATGCATGACATTCATTGTGAGAGCAGGGCATTAAGATGTTAACAATGAAACTTTCTTATCTATTAAAGCATGCCAAGAATAATTCACATTAAGTTGAACCACAGAACAGAGCTAGGGTTTCATGTAAATCCTAGCAATTAAGTTTAGAACATCATGAATATCAAAAACAGATTAATTATAAACTGAAACTAAGAACCCTAAATTTTTTTACTCTAAAAACTGACTTTCTTTCTCTTTCATCTCCAACATCAATTTATACTCTCAAAATAGTCAAAGTCAGCAATAATCGATGACCCAAACCTGCTACCTCTCCCTTGTTGCGTCTCTGACCTCTCAATCTATCATGCAGGGGGGTTGTTGAATAAAACCCTAAGTCTAACTTATCTCTAACCTAGCTTCTAAGGTAGAGAAGCTATGATGGAGATAAGTCGAAGTAGAGCTGGCGGAGTTGTTGGTGATGATTGCGACTGAAGAAGGGGATAGAGGTGATGATGGAGCTCTGCTATGGGCGTGCGAAGAAGGAGGTGGAGGTAAGGTTGGGTAGGGTTTTCCTGAGAGATCGTGGGTGAAGAAAGAGAAAGGTGAGGGAGAAATGAGGGTTAGCTCGAGTGGTATAGGTATAGGGTGCTTGATGTGAAGCAGGGACAGCGACGGATGATGGGAAGGCCTCAGCGAGCGTTGGATCTTTGGGGGACAGATCTGAACGGCTTAGGATGAACTGGGGGTGATCTGGTGTGGAGCGGAGACATCAAGGGTCGATGCGTAGGAGGCAGCGAGCGTAGGATGCAGCAAGATGAGATCTCAACGGCTTGGAGTGTACGGGCTCGGATCCGGGTCGCGGGTCGGGTCTAGCTCAAGCCCATGTCTTGTAGATGAGTTGCTACTTGTTGGGTTGCAACTGTTGCGTGCGCGGGGCTTTGGCTTTCTGCTCCATAGATGCTCGACTCCAATTCTTCGCTCTTTGGGCTCCTCAATTTCTCCGAACTTTATTTATTACCTAAAAACACAAAATTAATTAATACAAATATTTATTCTTGAAAACAAAGAAAATACGTAACTGCAGGATAATATCCGATTTATGAGCACAAAAGATGAGTAAAGTGCCAATAAAAGGTGTATAAATATGCAATATTTGGCACTCATCAAATACCCCCAAACCCGAATTTTACTTGTCCTCAAGTGAAACAGAAATTAAGAAATCTTAACTATACCCCGTCGCAGTCTCTTGAATGCATTTAGCGTATGCACTAAGCCTTTAAACCCCTAGGTGTCCCTAGTGGACGAGTTGTAGTCTCGTGAGGGTTTGCCGAGGTGTACCCACAAAACCTTCTCCAACTTCGAGTGTAAAAGAGTCTCAAGCATCCAAGGAGCTATGAGGACATAGAGTTTCTGCATACTAGTAACAAGAAGTTATAACTACCAAAGAACGCATTCTCATCCTTAAGTCTTTGAGCGAGAAGTAACCATACCATATGAAAGAATTCGGATTCGATTGTGATCATAAGCCTCGACTTCTCGCCTCACCATTAGGTTTTATGATAATTGCACTCAAAAAGATCGCTTTTAGTCTCTCATGTGTGCAAAAGCGGGGAATAAAGAGAGAAATCCCGCACACGTTGTAGGTAAGAAGGATAACCTTCCGAAATAAAATCTGGAGACTTCACAGAAGTGTGGACAAAAAGAATCTTTTTCTGATGATCTCTAAGAAAGGAAATCAACCATTAGCAAGGGGTGGGAGTACTCACTTACCTTTTCACCCGATCGGCAATTAATATCACTCTCTCATAAGAACCATAGAAACGTCTTCAATCTTCGGTCTTCGGTCTTCAATTGTTGATGACGAACTTCTAAACTTCAAAAAAAACTTGACAATTTTTAACTTTTCTACTCAATTTCCTTGTTACTTGGAATTTTCTTCTTTACCATGGTGGTATCAAAACTAAGAAAATAAACTACAATATTTTTTTTTTTTTTTTTATTATTTTTTTTTTTTTTTGAACATCACTATATACATTAATTGAAAATAAAAACAATAAAACTACTAACTCCATGGATGAAGGACTATATCACACAATTTCCATAACTTGTGCTGTCTTGATTTCACAAATTTCATTAATTCTCATCTTCTTTTTCTTTTCTTTGTTGCACGTAACCTTGGACTATATCAACTTTTCTTCAAATATTCTGATGTTGCTCCGCTTGCTGATGATGATGTGTTTCTATGGATCCGCTGATTGAGAGAGAGAGTGATGCTAACTGCAAATCGATATTTAGAAGGAGTTTTCATCTTTAGACGTCACCCTCATGATTGACGGAATTAGCACTCAAGAGAACAAAAGTAGTGCTAAAAGTGGTGCGAAGTTGGGTAGCTCACCATTCCTACCCGGAATTGACGTACGGTGACACACACTATAAAAGCTTTTCTAGAAAGTCACAAAGAGTGAAGGTCGGTACCTCGCTTGATGTAAAATGGGTAGTCTCCACTATGGTTGATCACAATTCTACTACCGAATATCTAAACAGCACCTAATTCGCCCTCCGGTATGGTTAAATCCAACTTTAACGCTCTAATCAACTAAGGAACCCGATTGCGTTTTCCAGTACTTCCAAGTTCTTGTTATTTCGGTCAGACTCTCTATGTAAACATAGCTAGAAGCATGCTAGTGACTCTAAAATCTCTAAAAGTTGGAGGTTTTTATGCAAATTTTTGAGTTTTTTAATTTTTTTTTTTATTATTTTTTTTTTTTTAATATACAAAGAAGTAAAACAAAAAGACTAAAAACTCTATATGCAAATCACACCCCCAAACCTAAATTAAACATTGTCCTCAATGTGTCAACAGAGATAATAAGAATTTAAAAAGTCACATACCGAGAGAACTATGTTAAATAAAGAAAAGGGAAGAGATTACCGGATGTAAGAGGGTGTTGCTAAACCATAGAAAGATGAATGCTTTGAAAGCAAACAATCAAGAGCACAAGACAAAAAGGTTTGGTTAACGCACATCAAAATTATGCAAAAAGAAAAAGAAAAGGGAAAGATGATGGATTTTTAGTCCATAAGTATGTACAAAAGTGAACTAGGTCAGTCCACATAGATGGGGTCTTCCAAGTCAATCGGTCTCAACTTCTACGGTGGAAGATGCTCGAAATGGTTTCAATCTCGACCATTGACTTTGAAAACGTTCTTGTTTGCTAGGTTTTCAACTTCTACTGACTCCTTGGGGAAAGACGGTGCGTACCACGTATGGTCCCGACCATCGAGAACGTAGCTTTCACGGAAACAAATGCAATCTAGTGTTGTACAATAAAACTTTTCGTCCGGGGTGAAAGACTTGCGCGAGAATGCGCTTGTCGTGAAACACTTTCATCCTATGTTTGTACGTTTTGGCACTATCATATGCATCGTTTCTCAATTCTTCTAACTCATTGAGTTGAAGTTTTCTACGGGTTCCAGCCTTATCAAGATCAAAGTTCAGCTTTTTCACTGACCCGGTATGCACGGTGTTCTAACTCAACAGGTAGATGACATGCTTTTCCGTACACAAGTCTGTAAGGAGACATCCCAATGGGGGTCTTGTATGCAGTCATATAGGCCCATAAAGCATCATTTAAGCGCAAAGACCAATCTTTCCTAGAAGGATTGACAGTCTTCTCAAGGATATGCTTAATTTCCCTATTAGAAACTTCTACTTGGCCCTTTGGTTTGAGGATGGTAAGGTGTTGCGACCTTGTGAGTGATTACATACTTGCGCACTAGTGATTCAAAGGGTTTATTGCAGAAATAACTACCTCCATCACTGATTATTGCTCTAGGGGTTCCAAAACGGGAGAAAATGTTCTCCTTAAGAAAGGAAAGAACAACTTTATGGTCGTTGGTTTTGGATGCAATGGCCTCGACCCACTTAGAGAAATAATCGACAGACTACAAGGATGTACAACTTACTTTCGGAATTCGGAAATGGACCCATGAAATCAATGCCCCAAACATCAAACGACTCAACAATCAATATGGGTTGTAAGGGCATCATGTTTCTCCTAGATATACTTCCTAGTTTCGGCATCGGTCACAAGCAACACGAGAATGCATGGCAATCCTTAAACAAGTGTTGGCCAATAGAAACCGCTTTGCAAGATCTTTGCGGCGATTTTCTTGGCACTAAAGTGGCCTCCACATGCATGGTCATGACAAAAAGAAATGACGTCCCTTTGTTCTAAGTGGGGACACATCTCCTAATGATTTGGTCTTGGCGGTACTTAAACAAATATGGGTCATCCCAAAGGAAATGTTTAACTTCGGCCAAGAACTTAGCACGGTCTTGTTTAGACCAATGCAAGGGCATTCTACCTGTAGCAAGGTAGTTCACAATATCAGCAAACCAAGGCATCTCAGACACAAGCATCAATTGCTCATCAGGGAATGATTCCCTAATTAACACAGACTCATCAGCAGGTTCAACATTCAACCTAGACAAGTGATCGACGACAACATTTTCTGATCCTTTCTTATCTCGTATTTCGAGGTTAAACTCTTGTAGCAAGAGTATCCATCGAATTAGACGAGCCTTAGCATCTTTCTTAGATAAAAGATATCTCAATGCTAAGCATGATCGAATAAATGATGACCTTAGACCCTATCAAATAAGATCTAAACTTGTCTAATGCAAACACAATGACTAGCAACTCCTTCTCGGTAGTGGAATAATTCAATTGAGCATCATTAAGTGTTTTACTAGCATAGTAGATCACATAAGGGAGTTTGTCTACTCGTTGGCCTAAAACAGCTCCTACAAAGCATAGTCGGACGCATCACACATAATCTCAAATGGTAATGACCAATCGGGGGTCCGACTATAGGGCGGATGTAAGGAGAGCCTTGATTGCTCCCATGCCTCCTTACAAGCATCATCAAAGACAAATGCAACATCTTTTGCAAGAAGATTGCACAAAGGTCGTGAAATTTTACTAAAGTCTTTGATGAATCGGCGGTAAAAACCCGCATGGCCTAGAAATGATCTGATATCCCTCACATAACGAGGTTGAGGCAATTATTGAATGAGATCTACCTTGGCTTTGTCTACTTCTATGCCTTTTTCCGAGATGATATGCCCTAGAACAATGCCTGAATTAACCATGAAATGGCATTTTTCCCAATTCAAGACCAAAATCTTCTCCTTACATCTAATCAGCACACACGTGAGGTGATGTAAACACTCATCAAATGAAGACCCAAACACAGAAAAATCATCCATAAAAATCTCAAGAAACTTATCTACCATGTCGGAAAAAATGCTCATCATGCAACGTTGAAAAGTAGCGGGTGCATTGCACAGACCCAAAAAAGGCATACGACGATAAGAAAATGTTCCATAAGGACATGTAAATGTGGTCTTTTGTTGGTCTTGGTGCTATGTGAATTTGGTTGTAGCGAATAGCCATCTAAGAAGCGTAGTACTTATGTTTGGCTAACCTTTCCAGCATTTGGTCAATCAAGGGAAGGGGAAAATGGTCTTTCTTGGTTACTGTGTTCAGTTTTCTATAATCAATACATACTCGCCACCCAGTGGTCACACGGGTGGGAAGGAGCTCATTCATCTCGTTTTCAACAACAGTAATGCCAGACTTCTTGGGTACTACCTGAATAGGACTGACCCACTGGCTATCAGGGACCGGGTAGATGATACCCGCGTCAAGCAGTTTCAGAATCTCACCCTTGACAACATCTCTCATGTTGGGGTTAAGTCTCCTTTGCATTTCCCTAGATGGTTTAGTGCTCTCCTCAAGGTTTATGTGATGCATGCAAATTGTGGGACTTATACCCTTAAGATCGGAAATGGTCCAACCTAAGGCTCCTTTATGTTCTTGAAGTACTTCTAAGAGTCTACTTTCCTGTTCCGTGTCTAAACATGATGCAATAATCACGGTAAAGTGTCGAAGGACCTAAGAAAGCATACTTCAAGGTATCGGGTAATGGTTTCAAATCAAGCTTAGGTGGTGTGTCAAGAGGTGGGGCGGATGTGGTATCGGATAGTGGAAGAGGTTCCACTGCATTCTGCCATTTGGCAATATCCATGGGTGGCACAGACTCTAGCAAAGAGTGGACTTCACCAATGTACTCAGACTCAAAGAGATCTAAGTCAAAGTTATCTAAACATGCTTTCACTGGGGTCCACATCGACAAAATGTCGGGCAATGAGTCTTGAATCGGACTCTCAATCATGTTAACCTCGTGCAATTCATCATCATCACACTCTATGGGTTGTTGGTTCACACGAAAGACATTGATTCTACGGTCATGTTGCCAAAAGACAAATTCAATATCCCGCTACGACAATTTATGATAGCATTTGACGTTGCCAAGAAGGGACGTCCTAAGATAACGGGAATATGATTTTCGGGATTAGGCACGAGGTTGTGTAACACAATGAAGTCCACAGGAAATAAAATTTATCAACCTTGATTAGCACATCTTCAACGATTCCCGAGGGACTTTCTGGATCCGTCCGCTAATTGTAGCGTGGCGAGGGTGGGTTGCAATTCCCAAGACCTAACCGCACATACGAGAATATGGCGGTAGATTCACACTAGCTCCTAAGTCCAATAAAGCTTTTCGATTGTATGCTCACCTATAGTACAAGAGATAGTCGGGCTACACGGGTCTTTAAACTTAGGTGGGGTTTTGTTTTGAATAATTGAACTTACTTGCTCGGTGAGAAAGGCACGCTTATGCACATGAAGCTTTCGCTTTTGTGTGCACAGTGTCCTTCAAAACTTAGCATAGGCGGTATTTGCTGATTGCTTCGAGAAATGGAATGTTTATGTTAACTCTTTTGAACAATTCCAACATCTCGTTGTATTGGGTACCCTCCTTACATTTGCACCAACCGTTGTGGAAATGGAGCAACAGGAACATGACTTGCACAGGAACATCTATATTAGTAGGACTCTTGGTTTTCTCAATGGGCTCGATTCTTTCTCTACAGTAGATGTTTCCGGTGGTGTTGTGTGTACTTGGGAGTCTCGATGTAGACTCGCTTGAAGGTGGTACACCTACATGGTTCTCAACAATTCTACCACTACGGAGAGTGGTGACAGCATTTGCTTGACTATGTGAAGTTTCATTGCAGGTAGAGGATCCTGCTTGAAACACATTCTTTGGATTTTGTTGGGGTTGACTAGGAAATTTTCCTTTTTCTCTCTCATTCAATGCATCACAGATTTGCCCTATCTTAAGATCTAGGTTCGTGAGACGTTGGTCGGTAGTTTTCTCAAGTTTTGAAAGACCTTGGGTTAACGTAACGACACAGTCTTCCAAGCTAGTCTTTTTTCTCTACTGGTACCGAGGGTGTGGTGGTACTTGGGGGTTTCTAGGATACGAGTATCCTTGGTTGTTATGTGTTGGTCCCCTTGTATTTGGTCCCTTGGACCATGAGAAGTTAGGGTGATTCCTCCACCCCGGGTTGTAGGTTTGAGAATAAGGGTTGTTCTCTTGTCTCCGGTACAATGCATTGGCTTGCTCGGACTTGGACTCTTGAAATGCATATAAATTGGACAGCTGTCCACTAAGTGGTCGAACTATGGCATGCGGCACAAGTGGCCATATCAATTTGGTCACGGAGAGTAGGGGTATTAGATTTTACATTCTTTTCCAACTCGAGCACTTCTATTCTCGGGCCAAAGATGCCATTTTTGCATTTCCCTCAAAGTCGACTCGATTCTATGAACATTTTGTGCGGGGTAGTCCTTCTCGGATCACGGATGGACTCCCCTTTGTTGAGTCTTTCGGCGACTTCGATTAGAAAAGCCCAAGCGTCATCGGCACTCTTGTCAATAAATGCACCATTGCACATTGACTCAACCGTAGTTCGGGTTCTAACATCTAGACCCTCATACAATATTTGCACGAGTCTCCATTTTTCAAAACCATGGTGGGGACATTGGAGTAATAATTCATTGAATCTCTCCAAGTACTTTGCTAGAGTTTCGTCGTCTAATTGTACAAAACCATTTAGACTCGCGAATTGACGCCGTCTTATGGTTTGGGAAAAACTTTTGAAAAACTCTTTTGTGAGGTCATCCCGGGTTCTAATGGATCGTGGTTGTAGGGCATGAAGCCAAGACTTGGCCTTGTCTTTCGGAGAAAAAGGAAACAATCTCAATTTGAGGGACTCCTCGTCATTTGGTTAAAACGCAGAGTCCCACAAATATCCTCAAAGTCTCTCACGTGATGGTAGGGGTTCTCGGCATTGACCCCTCTAAACACGGGTAGCATGTGAATGGTACTTGCTTTCGCTTAAAACCGACAAGCATCGGGTGTGAGAATGATGCAAGAGGGCTGGCTTGCCCTAGTTGGGTACATGTAGTCCTTAAGACTACGGGGTGGGTTTGGTTCATCACCCATGGTTTCTGATTCGGATGGGCTTTCTGATGGAATTGGGCTTTCGGTAGAAGAGCTGGGTATGCTAACGATTTCGTCCGGGCGGATTCTAACTAGTCGATTTGTTTGGTCTCTAAAAGACACAATCATAGCCTAGCACGCGCCTCTAGCATGTTAATACACAAACAAGTTCAACACAGGAAAGCAAAGACTCAAAATGACCCACTAAAACAAGACTCAAACCCAAGAAATTGGTTATTGGTGTTGTAGAGCCCAGTGAAAAGGTTGGTTCCATCCCAAAAGATATAAGTTGAAATTGTTGCACGGCCCGGATGATTGGGTTGAGAAATGTATGGCCCGTTTTTATGGTGTTGGGCTCGGATTTGTGCAAGCCCAGTGGGTTGATAATGCACTGACCCGAGGTGAAGTGAGCCCAGTAGTTGGGTTTTTGTTTTGGCGAGTTTACGGCCCGGGTTTGTGGGCCGAGAGATCGTGGAATGCAAAGCCCACAAATGGGTTTTAGCTAAGCAGCCCGGGGTTGTGTAAACGGCCAATGAAGTATGGTGAAGTTTGGCAGATTGCCAGGCCAGTGTTGGTGGACTCAGACTTAGTGACACTGGTTCTAGCTCAATTGATTTGGCACAGGGTCTGTTGGTGCTAGGTTGGCAAATTCAGCCACTGGCCGTGTGCACAGCCTGGTTAGGTGGTCACAGCTCAGTTAGTGAGCACACAGCTTGTTGGTCTTGCTCAAATCAGATGGAGCAAGGAGAGCACAGCTTGCGTACAGCTTGGCTCAAAGCAATCACCAAAGAGTAACAGCACAGCACAGGCAAAGAAGAAAAAGTTTTGTGAATTGTGCACAGGGTAGAGGTTGTGCTCACTCAATGGTGCAGCATTGTGCAGGGTTGTGTTGTTTTGAAAAATCAACAGGCTAAATGCTATTCACCAGCTTTGCTACTTCATACACATTCAAACACAATTGATAGCAACACAAATAGGTTGATTCACGATCAATCGACAACAATTTTAGAACTCAAGTTAACAAGTATGCAAGTACTAGCATGGCGAGATGGTCTTAACAAGCTCGGGTGCACAAATGAGCCAATAGAAGTCGAGTCAACAACACCTAGCGTGGAAGCTAGTTTATCGAGACAAGTATATTTCAATGATTTCAGTGGCATGCTCAAAGATCAACAAAGACAAATGAATATAGTTAATCGCTCATAACATGCTCAAAGAAGGCAGCAAGTCTCGAGACCATACACAAACATGCAAAACTTGGAAGGGTTGACAGAAATTAGCCCAAGGTAGACAGATTTTTCCAAGTCTGAGTTGATATCAAACTGGCTCAGTTGAGTTTATGGCATCAACTCACTCGGATACCAAAGTCTGAGTTGATGTCAAACTCTGAGCTCAGGGGTTTTGTGTACCACAGAATACAGGCCTACAGATGCTCAGATGAGAACTAACTCAAAGTCTCACTTGAGCTTTCAGCCAACTAGGTTATCCAAGTGGTGGCTTACAGTCTGCAGCTACAGGGGCTTGCAGAGTGGCAGATGGCTCACAAGATTAAAGGTCTAGCAGAATAACTCATGCATACACACAGGGTAGAAATGGGTTTAGAGAACAATACCACCAGTGCAATACTGGGTTTAGGCACTCCACAGTGAGCTGCTCCTTTGCTTATCTTGAATTTGCTCCACAAGTACCTGCCTTCTCAAGAGAAAATTTCAGTTCTCAAACTGGCAAAGTTTAAGCAAGCACATCAAGATACTTATGCTGAAATTTTAGAAACAAAGATTCTTTGCAAAGCAACATATGAGCATGCTCAATGTACAGGGATGCAATTGACAGCAAGTATACAAGGCTAAGAATGAAATTCAATGATGATTCAAGGCAACAAAAGACAGTACTTATGATTTACATCAATTATGTATAGGGCAGGGTTGAAAACAGTGAAATTAAGCTCTAATGAACAAGTAGCATACTACCAGTTCCCCGGCAGCGGCGCCAAAAACTTGATAGGTGCTTTAAAGAGCTTTTCCTATGTCTTAATCTGCAAGTGCACAGAGCCTTGAAGGCAATGGCAAGCACAGGTCTTTCCACAGGGAACTAGAGGATGCTAGGTTATTCTAAGCTTCTCGACTGAATTCAGGTGACGTGACAGAGATACAAAGGCTTTAGTTTATAGTCTTTATGACTGTATTGAAGGTTACAAGACTGAGGTAAAATGAACTACAAAAGATGAGTAAGAAGGATACTAGGATTGTCAATCCACCACTATTTCAAGTTATGCAATTCAACTAAATTGAATATTCTTGTTCCTAAGGCAGGTAAGGATAGTGTGTCAACTCTATCATATACCTAAGGGGTTTCACCAGTTGAAGTTTCAAGTATCAGCTCAGAGTACTACTCAGAGCATTAGATGTCTAGTTAAGTACAAATAATCTAAGAGATAGCAATAACAATCAAAATATGAGCTGAACACACCCAACACAATGTAAACCTAACTACAATGGATGCATGACATTCATTGTGAGAGCGAGGAGCATTGAGATGTTAACAATGAAACTTTCTTATCTATTAAAGCATGCCAAGAATAATTCACATTAAGTTGAACCACAGAACAGAGCTAGGGTTTCATGTAAATCCTAGCAATTAAGTTTAGAACATCATGAATATCAAAAACAGATTAAATATAAACTGAAACTAAGAACCCTAAATTTTTTTACTCTAAAAACTGACTTTCTTTCTCTTTCATCTCCAACATCAATTTATACTCTCAAAATACTCAAAGTCAGCAATAATCGATGACCCAAACCTGCTACCTCTCCCTTGTTGCGACTCTGACCTCTCAATCTATCATGCAGGGGGGTTGTTGAATAAAACCTTAAGTCTAACTTATCTCTAACCTAGCTTCTAAGGTAGAGAAGCTATGATGGAGATAAGTCGATGTAGAGTCAGCGGAGTTGTTGGTGATGATTGCGATGTGAAGAAGGGGATAGAGGTGATGATGGAGCTCTGCTATAGGCGTGGGAAGAAGGAGGTGGAGGTAAGGTTGGGTAGGGTTTTCTCTGAGAGATCGTGGGTGAAGAAAGAGAAAGGTGAGGGAGAAATGAGGGTTAGCTCGAGTGGTATAGGTATAGGGTGCTTCGATGTGAAGCAGGGACAGCGACGGATGATGGGAAGGCCTCAGCGAGCGTTGCCAAAAACTTGGTAGGCCTCTAAAGGTGTATAATTTTAAGCCTACATGTTATACCGCAAGTGCACGGCGTCTATCAGAGACGCGGCAAGTACGGGTCGATCCCACAGAGAAATGGGTGTGCTATGTATGATCTAAGGCTTGCTTCTTCAACTGATTTCAAGAGTGACAATGTGACAACAGGGGATTTGTGCCGATCCGGCTGAATTGTAGTGAAATGAACCTAAACTAAGGTATAGACAGTGACAAAAAGGGCTTGCTAGGTCTTCAAATCCACCTCTGAATTCCTACTATGTGCTCAACTAGTTGAGTGTCTTGTTCCTATGCCAGGTAAGTATAAAGTGTCAATTTTATCATATACCTAAGGGGTTTCACCAGTTGAAGTTTCAAGTATCAGCTCAGAGTACTACTCAGAGCATTAAATGTCTAGTTAAGTACAAATAATCTAAGAGATAGCAATAACAATCAAAATATGAGCTGAACACACTCAACACAATGTAAACCTAACTACAATGGATGCATGACATTCATTGTGAGAGCAGGGCATTGAGATGTTAACAATGAAACTTTCTTATCTATTAAAGCATGCCAAGAATAATTCACATTAAGTTGAACCACAGAACAGAGCTAGGGTTTCATGTAAATCCTAGCAATTAAGTTTAGAACATCATGAATATCAAAAACAGATTAAATATAAACTGAAACTAAGAACCCTAAATTTTTTTACTCTAAAAACTGACTTTCTTTCTCTTTCATCTCCAACATCAATTTATACTCTCAAAATACTCAAAGTCAGCAATAATCGATGACCCAAACCTGCTACCTCTCCCTTGTTGCGTCTCTGACCTCTCAATCTATCATACAGGGGGGTTGTTGAATAAAACCCTAAGTCTAACTTATCTCTAACCTAGCTTCTAAGGTAGAGAAGCTATGATGGAGATAAGTCGAAGTAGAGCTGGCGGAGTTGTTGGTGATGATTGCGACTGAAGAAGGGGATAGAGGTGATGATGGAGCTCTGCTATGGGCGTGGGAAGAAGGAGGTGGAGGTAAGGTTGGGTAGGGTTTTCTCTGAGAGATCGTGGGTGAAGAAAGAGAAAGGTGAGGGAGAAATGAGGGTTAGCTCGAGTGGTATAGGTATAGGGTGCTTCGATGTGAAGCGTGGACAGCGACGGATGATGGGAAGGCCTCAAACGAGCGTTGGATCTTTGGGGGACATATCTCGAACGGCTCAGATAAACTGGGGTGATCTGGTGTGGAGCGGAGACATCAAGGGTCGATGCGTAGGAGGCGGCGAGCGTAGGATGCAAAGCAAGATGAGATCTCAACGGCTTGGAGTGTACGGGCTCGGATCGGGTCGCGGGTCGGGTCTAGCTCAAGCCCATGTCTTGTAGATGAGTTGCTACTTGTTGGGTTGCAACTGTTGCGTGCGCGGGCTTTGGCTTTCTGCTCCATAGATGCTCGACTCCAATTCTTCGCTCTTTGGGCTCCTCAATTTCTCCGAGCTTTATTTATTACCTAAAAACACAAAATTAATTAATACAAATATTTATTCTTGAAAACAAAGAAAATACAGAATCTGGGATAATATCTGATTTATGAGCACAAAAGATGAGTAAAGTGCCAATAAAAAGGTGTATAAATATGCAATATTTGGCACTCATCAAAGGTGTCATAGAAGAGAACCTCGACAGAACTCCCACTGTCCACTAGTATCCTTTTAACTCCCCATTCCTCGATGAGCAAGGTAATGACTAGCGGATCCCCATGTGCTTGGTCGTTCATCGGAACATCCTTAGATGAGAAAGTGATCGGCTGCATCATCCAGGCTTCCATGGGCAAAGTTTTGGCCACAATGAAGATCTCCTTTCCCGCACTATCATTTTTGTGAATCCTTGATGTGATCCTCGTTCCCAAATCGAATCCCTGAGTTGTCGAGTGTGAAATAGTATTACATACGAATGGAGTTCCTCGATCAATCCTCACTTGATGCACAGGGGCATCGGGTGCAGTAGGCGCGGGTGCTTCTTGTTTGAAAAAGTGTCTCAGATATCCATCCCGGATCAGATGTTGAACTATGTCCTTTACTTCCCGACAATTGTTGGTCGAATGGCCTCGATACTGATGGTAATGACATAACTCGGGATGGTTTCTAGTTTCGTCAAACTGTATGCCCCTAGTCTTTGGGTATCTGATATCGTTCCTCTTTTCTACTTCTTTGAAAATTTCTTCTAGAGGCACGTTTAGTGGTGTGTATGTTCTCGGCTCGTGGCGCGGTTTCTTTCCTTTCTCGACCCACTCCTTTTTGCCCGAGCCTTGCGGTGGTGGTACTGGACTCTTTTCGGCTCGCTTTGAGATTCCCTGAGGGGTCGTTTCAGCAGCTGCAATGGCTTCTTGTACTCCCCTGTCTTGCGCCCATTCTTGTATTTCCTCCAATAAAATGTAGTGCTCTTGTATCTTTCTCATCTCCTCCAATGTTTGCGGATTTTCAGTATACATAGCTATCCAGATAGGGTCTAACTTTCCCAAAGAGCTTTCGAACCCGAAGATCTGCTGGTCGACAGGCACCTTCCCACCTGTCTTTCAGTGATCTTAGAAGCTCTCTGAACCGTCGTGCTAGTGTGAATAGTTTGTTTATCCTTGGCCTAGCAATGCTATTGTGCATATAAGTCTCAAGGAACGTTTCCACCAAGACATCATAACTTCCAATAGATTCATCGGGTAGGGTGTAGAACCAATTCCTCGCCTCTCCGTCCAAGCTGGAAGGGAAAAATTTACACATGACCACCTCACTATTCTTCCATTGTAGCAGCGACATGCCATACATTTTGATGTGCTCTCCTACATCACCAGTACCATCGAATCTGGAAGGGAATGCGGGTATTGTGCATTTCGGGGGGAAGGGAGTCCGTTCTAGCTCTCGAGTAAAAGGGGTCTTCTTTGCTTCATTAATCACCTCTGCTAACTTATCGTCCTCTCCATCTCCAGCCAGCTTCTTAACCATTTGTTCTAGTTGTTCGAGATTATCTTTAGTTGAAGCATCGGATCTCCCATTGTTCACTTCCTCATCGGTTGAAGAGTCTTCGGGAGGACCATATCCGCTCCTTATGCGGTTGGGATCGAGTGCACGTTCTCAGCCAGGTGGTGGAGTTCGGGTGTAACCTGATCGGGTGTGATTTCTCGCGGCTTCTCGACTCGAGGATCCTCGCGATCTAGACCTCTGATTTCGGAGTTGGTAATTCTCGTGCTCTAGGGCTAGATTTCTTCTTTGTAAATCCCTCATCAGCTCTTCTTGCCTTCTCTGGTTTGCAAGGATCGCCATCAAGGTCGGGTCGGTGCTCTCATGGCTGAAGTGATCGTTCACATGGTTCCCAGTTGCAGTTGGTGGTGCAACCGGTGGTGCTGTCCGAGGTGCGATTGGGGGTGCGGCTGGAGGTGCCATAGGGGGAATGTCTCGGGTCACGTTATCTCATCCCAAACGCACTTGCCTAAGTCTCTCCTCCTCTTGATCCAAAGCATATTGGCACTCGCACGTAGATCGGGCCCTTCTACGATCCTCTCGCATGAGTAGTGCTTCTTCGTCATCCTCTGTATCGGATGCAGTCATTCCATCCATCATATTCTCGGGTCCCATCTGACTCGGGTAGATGCGCAATCTTCTCGGGGGAAGATCATCGTCTCTGCCCAGATCAACTTCCTCGTCAACTGCTTCCGTTCCTCCACCTGGTGCTCGGGACTCTTCCGGTTGTTGTTGTCGGCTATTCTGCTGTCGTGAATCCTTCACTCCTTCATACGCGCTTGTCCCTACTACCGTTCGATTCCTCAGAATCCTCCCCGTCCCTGAAGTGCTGGTCTTCGGCTCGGGTGCACTTTCTTCTCCGAGATTCGTCCCTACATACATCAGCAAAACATGGAACACCTCACTTTGAATTGTTTTAAAAGGTTTTCAAGTGAAGTACAAAAGGGCAGAGTCTGACAAACAAGAAGAGTCCAACTAAGTATAATTTCTCATACTTTTTTCTGTTGAGGTCAGCAGATTAGGTGTTTTTTGACTAGTAGTAGGGGTGTTTTTTTATTGGAAAAGTGCCTGACACATCGCTTTCGGTACTCTCGCCTTGTATTAATCACTATTTGTCCTAACATTCATTGTACTAGAAATCATTAATAGCCCGTACGATTGACCAGAAAGCTTGTTTTTTACCCATGTTTCACAGTAATGGTCTCTACTTCTGTCACTCTGTCGATATTATCACCGACTCGAGTCGCCGGAGTAAAGTTCTCTACCTCGAAAATCTTTAAGAGTCATTTTACCTTAAGATTCCTTCAGGCCTTTTGTTTTAACTACACTGTATGGCTCTTTGCATCGGATAAAAACGAGATTGTCACCGAAGTGCTCATTAGCCTTTCTAGCCATATCTTTGGTAACCCTAACTCAATAATTTTGAGCCGATTCACCGGATGTTGACATTATTTTTTGACAGTTTAAATAACCTTAGAGTTTTGAAATGAAAAGGCGGCCAGCGAGATGAAGTTTCACTTCAGCTTCTACCAAACATCAAAGATGTTATTTCGGGAGCTTGTGGATATTTCTAACAACTCACTTTAACAACTCAACCAAACAGCCTAGTTTAATGGCTTAATCTTAACAACTCGACTTAACCGGAGGCTAAAAAGATTGATGTTATTAAGGACAGTTCAACATAAAAAAAAAAACAAGATTCTATTAAGCCTAAATCAGGAAGTTTCAAAGGCGAAGAAAATCGCTTTTATAAAACAAAAACACGTTGCAAGCTTTGTCTACTAACATATTTAACCAAAAGAGTTTTTTCCCTTAGCTTCAACTAACACACAAGGTGACTTAGGAGCTTGGATTTCTCTCTTTTGGCAACTGATTTCAAGGTATCCGAAGATGTTACACGATCCCCTTAGTCGGCGCCAGAATGTAGTTGTAAAAAATCCTACCACTACATCCAAAGGATCACAAACATACACAACGAAGTAAACAAGCAAGAGATGAACAAGAACACAAGATGTACGTGGTTCGGTATGATTACCTACGTCCACGGGGGTAAAGGGATGATCTTATTACTTGATTCAAGGTTACAAAGGGTGTATCTTACTAGCAACTCTCTATTCACTCTACAAAACTCTTAGTGTTCTCTCCTCTCTCACTGGATTGCTTGACCTTAGCTCTTTACAATGCTCTCTATTTATAGCCATACATGATGATACATCCAAATTATAGTGTGAGTCGTGGTATATCTTCCTTGATGTTCTTCTCGGGCGATGAGCGATATCCTTCCCGAGATGTTGAGCCGAGCCTAGTGAAATCTTCTCCCGTCGTCCTTCTACCCGATGTTGGTTGTTTAGTGAGATGTGGCCGATGTCGTCCTTGATACCCTCAATCCCGAGTCTTACTTTGACCAGATTCTTCTTATCTTCTCAACTGCCTTGTCATAGCATTTATTACCCTAGTACTCGACAGGCGTCTCTTTCATCACATCAGAGCTCTACCTTTATACGTACTGGCTTCACGGGCTCCGTTGGTGTCTCTTTTCTCGCGCCGGACTTAGATAGGATGATTCGATACTTCGCGCTTTACCTGTTATTGATGCAACATTGCCTAGGATTGCTCCACCTGGATCTGTGGATTATTCACACCTACAACTTTCATGTACAAATGAGAGATTACAAGAACACTATATAAAATTTGGTTTTTTTTTCCTCTCTTTTTTTCACTATAGTAAAAAACAACATCAAGAGGTAAAAAAAGACTCATTCATAACGAGTTGAAGACTCACTCATAATGAGTTGAGCTATACACGAAGGACGAGAACAAAGCCACACTTAAGAAGTGCGAGAATCAATAACATGAACTGCTAAGTAGTGTTCCATATTATTGGCTGTCTTTCTTACAAAGTTAAAATTCCACAGGCTTGAATCTGCTCAGTTCATCTTTGATTTGATTGATAATGGTTTTTCTTTTCTTCAAGTGATTAGTTGCGGCAGGGACATACCCAACACATCGAAGCTGCTACACTTCCCCCACTCCCTTCCCCCTCTAGCTTCCACCATTAGGTGGCAACATTTGGACCTTTGGTTTCATCAACTTTGATCTCTATGGAAGAGCAGGGGGTCCCTTTATTATTGGTTTTGGCCAATAGATACATGACACATAGGCGGGGGAAGGGAGTGGTGGAAGCCAATGGGGGACATCTAGCATTTTCGCCCAACACATAAAGTTCTAGCTAGTCTAAGTCAAGTCGAGTTAATATCTGGTTTTACTTAATAATATGCTATAAATTATGACTGAGGCACTATGATGAAGGTACAAGATCAGTTACTGATTGCATTTGCGTGGCAAACGTCTGGACAAAAAGATTCCTGACTCATAGATAAGAACAGCAAACAAAACAAGGTGCCCGTCTTAAAAAAAAAAAACAAAACAAAGGGCCCATCGTCAAAACAACGTGCCCATCATCTGCATACCTCCACGTATTTCCAACGCAATTAAACCCAAAACTTCCTACAAATACCGGCCTCCTCCACCCACTTGATGGTCAACTCATCAAAATTAGCTCTACCACTACCAGAATCATATTCATTCATTCTTGATTTCTATTTCTATATTCTTGATTTAAAGAAGGAGGTAATGGCTAGATTCAGCAGAATTGCTATGGCAGTCATTTTGGTAGCAATATTGGCCGTAGCTGCAGCAGAGGTATCCATTTATAAGACCAGTACTGTTATCAACTCTGAGATTGAAAGCGATTATTCCAACGACGGCGCACATCCTTGGAGCTATTGATAATAGAATGTAAAAGTTTCTCTTTAAATAAAAATTTGTAATATATTGATCGGCCGGCAATATTACGGTAATGAATTTCAGATGAATCTCAAACTCAGATTGTTGGTATAAACACCTAATTTCAAACATTTTATGTTTATTTTCGGTAGAAAAGAGCGGACTTCAAATTTTCCACAATTTTGATCCAAAATGCACTGGAACTTTTGATCTGAAAAAAATGCACTGGAACTAGTAGTAGTTGTTGGATTAGCGGTAAATGAAACCGCCAAAAGAAGTTCAACTTGGTTTACTTTGTTGTTATTTTACGGTTCAACAATTTTTGGATTAGTACCGCCTGTTCAACTTGGTTTATGTTGTTAATACGGTTCAACAATTTTTCTCAGTAATCAACTAAAATTTGAAGGAAAATTAGCAAAGATTGAGCCTCGAGCGAATGGATCAATTACACCGTCATTGTTGTTAATCGTGTTCCTCTACTTGAATGAATGAGAAAAATAAAGAATAGTTATTACGGCACTTTATCTGATGAATACTACGGAAGCCTGCAGGATACTCAAAAGATGATCAAGGAAAAGGGAACTCAGCTCACTTAGAGCATCCACAGTCATCGACCAAAACTAAAAATTTGGTCGAAAACACAGACGCAGCGGAGAGTACTATCGATCAAATATCAGACTATAACCAAAAACCAAACCATATTTGGTCTTTGGTTTAGTTTTGGTCGGGCGTAGATTAAAGTTGCGCCTGATGGGGCGTAACTTTGAGTTACGCTCGAACTAAAAAAAAAAAAAAAAATGGGACGCAAGATTTTGGTTGCTTTGATTGGGCGTAACTCAAAGTTACGCTCCAACAAAAAAAAAAAAAAAAAAATATGGGGCGCAAGATTTTGGTTGCGCCCAACAATAAAAAAAAAAAAAAAAAATGGGACGCATTTTGGAGTTGCGCCTGATTGGGGCGTAACTCAAAGTTGCGCCTGACCAAATTTTGGTCTCCCTCCACTTTTAACGTTAACACGGACTAAAACCAAAATTTGGTTTTTTTTGCTCTTTCTTCTTTGGTTTATGATCGCACCACTGCAGTTGCTCTTAGAGCAGCTGCTAAGCAAAGCGAACATGGGCCTACGGGTTTTTCTTAGGACTTTTTCTATTTTTGGCCGCAGGATGATAACTTTGGTCAATATTTGTTGACCAAAATATTTAGTTTGACCTTGTAAGCCCAAATATTACAACTGTTTACTGGGTGGTTAAGCTAGGCACATTCTCCCTATGGCCCTCTTGTCTCACTCATTATTGGGCCGACCGACCGGAGGGCCGAAAGGGCCTAGGGGAGGAAGTCACTATGGCACTTTTTTGTCAATTGAAACCTAATGAAAATTTACAATTTGAGAAAAAGATTTTGGTGGTAGTCTTTGGGAGCTGAAAAGACTAAAACACCCATATACTTAAAAAACAGTTCCTTCTTAATCCTCGTCCATATTTCCTTTTCCATCGTAACCAACACTATCGTCGGCATAATTATCAGCGTCGTCACCAGCGCCGCCATCACAACCAGCTCTAACCAGCGCCGCCACCACAAGAACCAGCTCTAATCAACACCAATACACCTTCATCACCATCGCCACCACTAACAGCACCACCGGAATCACCTCCTAACCAAACCAAAAACTTATTCTCTTATGATCATCCCTACTCTCTTCTACTGTCACCGCCCAACCAACACTAGAACCACCACCAAACCCGTACCTCCAATACCACCCCCAAGGAATCGTTTTCTCATTCAAAACTTCTGAAACAGAATCCAACTTGTCACCAGCGCCACCAGTCACCACCACTACCACCAATGAGTCGTTTTATCATTTACTGAATCTGCAATTGGATTTAAAATTTTAAGTTTGATAATCTTAATTAACTAATAATCAGATCAAATTTTTGGTAACCAACATCCAAATCATCCCTTGAGAAATCAATTTTTCTTAGTAACTATTGAATTACTCACATTAGATTACATGAATTACAATTGCAGGGAAAGATAGATCTGATTTTTCTTGGTAACTACTGAATTAGTCACATACGATTACATAAATTACAATTCTTCTTATACATTTATAAAGATAGATCTAATCAAATTTTTAGATATCATGAATATTCCCAAATGTCTGTAGTTGCAGAGAAAGATGGAAACGGGAGGATACAAAGAATTGTTTCGATATCACCGAGAAATTAAGAATCTTTGTATTGGATACACCTGTTTGGCATATTTTGATTTTGAAAAGTCAAAATTTCTACTCCATGGACACACGTAGGCCAAGATTTCTACTCCATGGCCAAAATTTCGATGTCACGTGTTGGAGAACATACACTGATGCTGGCCTACAGCCTACTTGAACTTTACCTCCGATGAACGTTTGCGTACACCTTTTAGATGCAAGTTGTATGCACGTTACATTTTTTTTGTTCTCTTATTAAGCTCGGTTCATTATACTTTCGGCATTCTACCTATAGTTGTTACTTTCCTAAATAAGATCTTATTGGAGGTGAATATCATTTTGATATCACTGGAATATTAGAGTTATACATGTTTTTTTTTTTTTTTTTTCATGACTATTTAAAATTAGTTTCTTCTAAACTTTGTTGAACTAAACAAATTTTTAAGAATTTTTTTTCTTCAAACATATTTGCAGGAAAAGAAAAGCAAATTGGTTATATCTGTCTTCGGGAATTATAAATTTTCTTTTACAGTTCTATTGTAGCGGTGTTTCGTTTTCCTTCGGTCGGCCCTCCCCACCGTGGTAGCGGTGTTCTAGTTATTATTATTTGGTTTATTTATTTATTTTGACTCGGAAAGGACAATTTTTATTAAAATCCAATACATCCCAAAGAAAATAATTGAAAGCAAAATACAAAGACTCTTCCAAAAATTACATAGAACGGCAACAGCCTCCCGATTATGAAGAACCATATCCAAGGTAATTCCTTCAAAGATTTGAGTACCCACACCAATTATAAATCAAAGTTTTGATACCATCTTTCAAGTTTCTGGTTGAGTTATATCTGCCATTAAAAGCTCTTAAGTTTCTTTCAAGCCAAACAGCCCACCATATTGCAAATGCGATTATGTCCCAAATCTTAGTTTTCAAACTTAAATTCTTCCCTTTTTTTTCTTCTCCATTCCCATAATGTATCCCTCACACCGCCTTGAAACACCCATTGAAGATTATAGACACTTAAGAAGTAAAACCAAATTTCTCTAGTTGTATCACAGTGCAAAAACAAGTGTTGGTTTGATTCAGCACTTTTCTTGCATAACAGACAGCCCTCTTGTCTCTTCCTTCTCCTAGTTAGGGTTATGGAATAAGGAACCGAGGAGGAGTTATCATAAAACGGGGTTCAAGTCTGAAAAATCAGTGACTCAGTCACATCATAAGCAATGAGCAACATGCGACAAGTCACATGTGTTCAAACATTCTCCCTCACCAGTAGCCCAACAGTTTAATCACATTCCATAGAACAGTTTAACCTCACCAGTCTAAACGAACCATCATTTCATTTCATCAATCCAACAAAAAGGCTAACTAAGGTTAGAGGCAGCTTTACTAGACAACTCTAGTGTTCAAGGTCCTACGCCATTCACAGTTTTCATATCCAGTTGTCAACCACTTCCTACAGTGTATGAAACTTCTTTGTCGCATCAACTAAAACACGCACATTCTATATGTTTGTTTCACAAATCAAAATAACATTGTCCAACAAACCTACCTACCACGGTAAATTCCAGAGCCTCCAAATTGGAGGCTTAGCATGAATTTCCCAACCAAATTAAAGCCAAATTCAAGGCCTTTCCTGTCTATAACTTAAAGCTGAAAGCCGAAACCGAGGCCTAGCATGACTTTCTCATCCAACTTAAAGCTATATCCGGATGAAAACTCGGATAACTCCAAGTGGGTTTCGAAGGCGGAGAAATGATGTTTCTCCGTATATTCGTTCTAATCCACAATAGGAAAATTCTTTGAGACCCCATAACGACAACTAAAGACAGTAAAGCATTTAAAATAAGAATAGACTAAATTTCCTTTACATATATAGAATAGAATCGAATCATAGTTTGAATATGCACTCCTATACTTGGTGATAATGCCGATTTTAGGAAAAAGATATATAAACCCTAAATATGGGAATATATATCATAACTGGCAATGTAGAGAAAATTGCCATGCCAAAAAATTAATACCCCGGATATTAAATAAGAAGATAATTCTATATCAAGGAAGAAAGTATTCAAGAAGCTAAAAATGAATTAACATAGAGGAGCTCTATGAGGGACACCTTTTCTCTTGTGCATTTGTTTCTTTGGCTTCAATGATCCTGTACTGCCAAACGTCACCGAAGAATCCTCCCCTGAATCACCATTAGAATCGTCATTCATATCATCAGACTCGCCGCTGCCACTGCTGTTGCTGCACCTTTTACTCTCATCCAAATGTATATCATTAAATTGAGAAACCGGGTATGAATAGCAATGGAGTTCATCATTTGAATTCTCTGGACGAACTGAAATCTGCAATCCACACCCAAAGTTGATGTAAATTTTAGCAAGCAGGGAGCGTGTGTACGGCATAATTGACAAAATCAAGTAAGGTTCTTAAGAAATGACTGCATAATTTACCTTGCAAGCAATAGAGCAGTATTGATTATTATCAGCCAAACATCTATCGCAAACTTTACAATAAGCACTAGACAACTTTGGGGGCTTCACATTAGGTCGAGAATTCAGAAAAATAACCTTGGCATTGTTTAATACGTACGTCTGTATGTAATCAAAAACACTTCATTAAACATCACAGCTCCTCAAGGCTCAAACGATGTTACCAAAATAAACACAAATTTTGCAATTATACTAATTGAAATTAATTAGGAAACTTAATTCAACATTAAGAGAAAATAAATATTCATTAATATGCCTATTAATGCATAATTATGGTTAATTACTAATCAAATTAAGGAATTATCAAATGGGGGCTAAAATTAAGAACTAAAATTTGGGTTTTTTTACTGTAAAATCAAGAAATTTTACAGAGAAAGAGGGATTATACCTGAATTTTGGAGCAATCAATATGTTTCTGCATGTCAGAGATTCTAACAACATCTTGATAGACATATCTTCGAATTTGAAGAGTTTGATTATGAAGACAATGCGATGAAGGAGATGAAATACAGTGTTGACATAAACATTGATGACATTCTATACAGAAGAAATTTATTTCATTCTTCTTAGAATCTTGATGATCATGACATACACCAAAAAACCTACTTTTTAGCAGTTGCTGCATCCATTCATCCATCTTCTCCTTCCTTTTCTTCAGATAAATTGCATACCCAACCTGTAAATTTCACAAACAACAATAAAAAAGCAAAATTTATCAAACAAATTCACACCCCCAGACCCCCAAAATCAAAATTTTCAACCAAAATCATAAATTTTTATGCAATCAGTAGGAAGAACATACCATTCTTGCCGAATTTGATGAACCCTAAAAGAGATTTCGGCCAGAAACTAGATGAAAATTCTACCACTTTTTTGGCGGCCAAAATATAGTGAGAGATAAGTGAGAATGGCGAAGTTTGCTCTGAGTATAATTATTTTGTTTATATATTTTTCAGAGAGGGAGGCAGAAATATTTTTTTTACTTGGTTAAATCTGATCCGTTCATTATTGGGAGATCTAAGGGTTAAAAAGACTAACCTATTCTGACAGTAAGACCGTTTGGGGGGAATACGGAACAAGTGCTATGCGGCTGCGTTTGGAGAAGGAAAACCCTAATTTTTACAGTGGAGGACATTTCATCTATCGAGAGAGGATTTAATTGGAATTAACAAAAATGTCTGACACAATCTTAGTCATTTCTTGTCTTTTCCCGCCTATTCAAGCGTAAAAACCGGAGTCAAATGACTGCCGTTTCTCTTTGTTACCAATTGACGAAACTACCCTTGTGATTTCTCAATAATCCATGTTTGCCACAACTCATTTCGCCGCTTAACTAGGAGTCTAGGACTCACCAAGAAACATAAATGGTTAGATCGAAGCTGCTACACATCTACCGGATTTATCCCCACATCTTTACACCCCTATGTGTCACAGATCTAAACCCTTGATTGGGAAGTGATGAACCCGTTGGGCCCGCGGTGGGTCCCTGGCCTGAATGCGTGCACTAATAGGGTAGCGACACATAAGCGGGGTATTTTTTTGTGTAAAAATCCGGTAGATAAGTAGCATTTTCGTGGTTAGACATGGTACATCACCACATCTCCTGCGAGGGACTGTGAAAGTGTGAAGTTACCATAGCATTTTGCCTGTTTCGGACCTAATTACCCTTGTTAAAAGTAAATTATTTTTTTATTTACGGGACATGAAACGGAAAACAGTGCCACAGTTTTCAAGGCCTTTCTTCAGCTTTTTCAGTTTTTGTCATTAAAGTCAAAGGTTGCAAGGCGGTGAAGTAATCACTGACAAGAACCGCAAGAATGACTCTTCCCAACCCGTTAGAATTCTCGAAGATTGTTTAGACTGCTGGTTAATGGTTTCATGGTGACCTCTGTGGACGACCATAAGTACCAATGTTTGCAGAGATGTCCCGAGTCTATAGTTATACGCTACCTAAGCTCGTCCAATATTGTACTCTTTTTTTTTTTTTTTTTTTTTTTTTGGTAAACTGTACTTTGTTTAAGGGAAATTCAAGACTAGGTTAGGAAATATCTTGAGCACAAGTATCGTAAGGAAGAAAAAATCTTGTTGAAACTTAAATTTGTAGGTGAAGTTTTTTGGGGTCAAAAGCCGTGCTATGAAATTCTTTTCCATATGGCCAGATTCTTGGCATTCCCTTTTTTTTTTTCGTGGTCCAACTGACTCATCTAAAAACCATTGCCCAACGAGCCAAGTACAAAATGATGCATGTCTCAAATATTTCTGCATCAAATTATGAGCAAAACTAAATTTTGAGTTTGGTATCAAAAAAGTGACAAAATAAGCGATCTAGCATCTGACTTGTGCCGAGTCAAATCAGATTCATATCATTCATATCGTAAATAAGATCCAAACAAACAAGGTATATGTACTAGGCCGGTATATTCTCACCAAATGAAACAAGTTAATCAAAAAATAATACTCCTTCCATTCCATTTTAGATGATGTTTTAGGGTTATTTTTTTGTTCCATAATACTCGAAAGTTTTCATATTTTTCCACAAAACTACCAATAACATCCTTACATTTTGTCTTAGAACTATAAGTTTATTTTTAAATGCACTAATAGCATTTAATGTTTGAAGATTTTTCTCAAGGGGATAGATGGAAAATCTTCATATTTCTCTTCATTTCTTAATCTACGTGAAAACTCCAATAACATCATCTAAAATGGAACGAAGGGAGTATGTTCCCGTCATTGAAATTTTTCTTTTACATCGGAAAACGACGCATTTTCACGTATATTTCCCTGCCATAATACGCGTAATTCCATGTTTATTACAAAAGCGGAGTAGGATATTGATATTACTGTGGTTGTTCTTATTCCTTAGTCCAGAGATGGATAGTGGGGATGTAAAGAGGGGACGAAGAGAAGAAAAAAAAAATGTTTGAATAAGGAAATCATGTCTCCGCTATCGGAATTGTGGATTCCATTTTTTTTCTATCGATAAAATCAAGACTTTTATTTTATTTATTTTTAATTTAAACTTTGTTCGGTACAATAAAATTTCAATTCTGTTATATACTTACTTCGTTTTTAATGAAAGTTTCGATTTGCACACTAAAATTTCTGTTCGGGTATAATTTCTTCGGCTGCGTGCTCACTTTTCTTCTTCCCCGTTGAACTTGACGTTCCCAATTACTTTACACGCTTTTTAGGGGACGAATCCCTCATCGGATACATTCTAAGCCTGAAATTTAGATTTAGGGATTTCGGTCTCAGATATATCATTATCCTCGGTAAAAAAAAACTTGACAAAGTAAACTAACTACTCGGTCGGACAAATTTTATGGCTCAACAAATCTAAGCCATATATCTAGGAAAGCTTTTTATTTTTAAGAAAATGGTGGCCCCGGTACAAAAACCATATATAACTAATGGTAGATTGAACTAGCGATTGGTAAGCAAATAGTTTTTTTCGTCAACTTTTGGAACTTTTCGTAAAATATATGATGACGCACTTTCAACTCGAATGTCCTCATAAACCCGAACGAATACTCGTACTTTTAATTCTTAGTCTGGCATATCATCAAAGTTTATTTTAAGAATCAAAGTACACCACCAATTTTTTCGTTCAACCTGTATGGCCAAAACCTTAATAAGATTCCAAGTAGACCAACTTAATGATCCTTGAATAAAATTATATAAAGAGTTTATATCTCTTTCCCTCACAATCAGAATGTTACAGACAAGGAGTCCGTACACATGATATGATTGTGAGTGTACTTGGAAAATTCCAGAGATCAATATCCAAATTCAATCGCGTGGTATCCAAATAACCGGATCAGAACTCTGCCAAGTATGAAACTTGTTATCTACCTTTCAAGATACGAATTCTACAAGAACAAGTTCTTATAATCGATCCAAATTAAGATGGATGTATCCACCACGATTGATCACGTATTACTTGTAATAATACTATTATAAAGATAAATAATATAATACGGAAAAGGAAAAACACAGGACACCAGAAGTTTTTGATGACGAGGAAACCACAACTACAGAAAACCCCGAGACCTCGTCCATATTTGAACACCGAACTATATTAAGTCACTACAGACACTAGCCTACTATCAGAACTTCAGACCAGAATGTAGTTGAGAGTCTTGAGACTGAATCCATCCTCCAATTAATTCAGTTACAACAGCGTGCTGTATGTCTCTTGAGCCTCACAAGGTTCTACACACAATTGATTCCCTTAGGTGGCGTAATTTACAGCGTAAGAGTTGCTTCAACCTAAGTGAAGACTTTTGATACCAATTTGCCTCTAACAGATAAGCATATTTTATTTACATTTAGATTATGAAATCAAGGTGGGAAAATTTGTTTGCAGGAGCAAAGATAGCAAACCTCACAAATCCGGTACTTATGACTCCCGAAGAGCGGCATCCAAGAATATTAACTACCTCACAAAAACAATCTTAGACGCAGACAATTAAGAATCGTTATCAGATATCTATCTTGTGGAATCAGAAAGTTTGAGACGAAGATAACTTTGCGATTTTTATCTATATTTTCTGAAAGAGATTACGAAAACCTCGATAACATAAAAGCAAGATCAGGATACACAAACTATCAAGGTAAAAGATAGTCAGATCTGGCTTCACGAATCCCTAAGTGAAGTTTGTAAGTCGTGAACCTAATTATGTTTCTCAGGGAAAACCTATATTAAAAGAGGACGACTCTAGCATACAACTAGGACACACGAAAGTGTTAGGGATTAAATTTCCCAGTTGTTTGAGTCTCTCTATTTTAAAACTTCCAAGTTCGAAGGTCGTTTAAGATTCAAGCTAAGGTAGTTTGGGAATCAAGCAAACATTTTCTTTGTTTAGATGAAACACTGGTTTAAGGTTTCACGTAAGCATGTGAAAAATGCGACTTGAAATCATATAATAGAATGTACGATATGGTCATGTCGTAACCGAACCGTGTATAGGGATAGCTCATGGTCGATTAACCATTTGAACCATAAGCTTAGCCATATTCATGAACAATTTAAAAATTTAATCTTGATGCACAATCACAAGTGACTAAGTGATCAAATATGTCTTAGAGGTATTTTCGAGAGTTAATCAAATGCCAGATGTATCTTAAAAAATAGTTGGAATGCATCTGAAAGTATTCAACATGGATGGTATGCATATCGGGTATGTGTACAAACCCAATTCGTGAACTCAGACTGCCAAGGTACATGTATCCTTAATTTTTTTCTAGATATACTATTTTTGTACGCATACTAGGTACGTGTATTATAATCCAATTTACGAATTCAGGTTGTCTTAGTATGCGTACTGGGTATGTGTACCATGAGCCGTTACTGAACTAGAGCTATGCTAGTACGCATATTGGGTATGCATACCACTGATCCGTAAAATACACGATTCTGCTGGTATGTGTACCGTCCTGTATTCAGATTTTCGGTAGTTCTATATCTCTCTTATAATCAATTCGAAACATTCCCAAATGACATAAACGACGAATGTCATCGCTCGGTCTATTTTCAAATGATCAACTTTAATCATAACTTAGATCACAAAAAATAAATTGTTCTTAACTAAATTCATCGTACGAATGACTATTGCTTGAATCATATTCCGAGATTTTAAGAAGACAAGCTTGACTCGAAACTTCTTTTGTTCAATGTTTAAATTCCACGTAGTCATACGACTTAGTCTCATAAAGATAGAATGGTGATCATGTGAGCAAATAGAAAGGTTCGGTCTTCACATACCTTTTTTTGATGAAGTTCTTAAAATATCTTCGGTTGATCTCCGTCTTCAATAGGTGATTCACTGATGTCTGATACTCAAATACACACTTTTAATCCTAGTCCACGACTTGACTAAATATAGACTAGAAATCAAGATACAATTTTGTGCAACTAAATTTGACAACAAGCTTGAGATAGCAAAACTTGCTAGTTCGACCGAGCAGTGCTCTAACAAATCTCATGAAATATTTTCACAAATATGGTACTATAGACTGGATACTGAATTGTTCTATCATCAGTATAATCCCAATGAAGGAGCATTTACTACTAAGGATTTCAGAGCCGTTGGTCTTATTGGAAGTGCCTATCAAGTTCTCTGTAAAGTACTTGTTGGATGATTGGAGACTGTTATACCAAGTTTTATATATGACTTTCAAGGGGCGTTTATCCATGACAATCAGATCATGGATGGCGTACTCATCCCTAAAGAATGTGTAGATAGTAGATTGAAACCTGAGAAAGCTGGTATACTTTGTAAAATATACATGGTAAAGGCCTCTGACAACGTCAATTGACATGCTCTATTTTTTCAATTTTGTAGAGGCATGAATTTCAAAACAAGTGGATTTCTTGGACTATTTGATGTTTTTCGTCTTTTCACTTGGATGTTCTGGTTAATTGTGAGTCTACAGAGAAATTTAAACCATCTAAGTGGCTTAGGTAATGAGATTCACTTTCTCCATATATGTCCTTGATTGTGGTGGAGATTCTGTCAAAATTGTTGAACAACGTTGCGAAAAGAGAGCGAATTACTGGGTTTAACGTGGATTAAAATGGTACATTGATATTTTGTTTGCCAGTTACAGATGACACACTGATATTTATTAATGCCAATAAGGAGGAAGTGAGACATTTGCTATTCATTTTTTTACAGTTTTTGAAGCTCTCACAAACTTAACTTAGATAATAGTATTATGGTTAGTGAGAGAGATGATAATATTACAGTCCAACCTCGATAAACGAATGTTGAGTAACCTCGCCAAATGAATAATTTTCTCTGGTCCCGACTTCGGCCAAGGTGATAAATCAATAACCTCGCTTAATGCATTAATGAATAATAAAAAAAAAATGAATCCTTAAAGGCCCTATGGAAATATAAACGAATAATCGCTAAATTATACTCCCTCCGTTCCATTTTAGATGATGTTTTAGGGTTATTTTTTTGTACCACAATACTTGAAAGTTTTCATATTTTTCCATAAAACTACCAATATTACCCTAACTTTTTTTCTTGGAACTATAATATTTCTTTTTAATGCACTAATAGCAATTAATGTTTGGTGACTTTTCTTAAGGGTATAGATGGAAAATATTCATATCTCTCTCCATTTCTTAATCTGTGTGAAAACTCCAAAAACATCATCTAAAGTGGAACGGAGGGAGTATATAAAATATATATAAGAATAAACCAAAATACATAATCAGTAAATTTTACATAAAAATATATCTAGAAATAAACTGAAATAATTCATCTATGGTTGATTATCTTTTACTTTCACCCAAACCAAAATGCACCGCATCCTTAATTTTATGCAATGCTTGCACAATGTCTGGAATATTTTGCTCGTGTTGTAGCAAGTAATTTTCTAAAGTGACAATCGCTTGAAAGGCATCTTTAGATGAAACATTTGATATGACACTACTATCATCTGGTACAGGATCATTCTCATCGTCTGTTGGAGATTCCATAACTGTATCATTATCGTTAGGATAGTTCAAAATGTGTTCGACGCCCATCACATTTCTATAATGTAAATTAGAAATGACACCAGTTAATCCTTGGATATCTTATTCTAATTAACCATTTTCTAGTTCGAGAACATCAATATCTTCATACCGAATCTTACAATGTTAATAACATAAATATCCAAGCCATAGTAGAAAATTAATAACATCCAAAATGTTAATCTTTTCAAGATTTTGTGAGTCAAATTCAAGGGTTTGCAAGATGCTAGAATAAAAACGACGCCGATAATGAACTTTGAATGTTCGAATAATCCTAGCATCACATGGTTGAATTTTAGATGTTGTGTTAGGGGGCAAGAATTTTGACCAATAACCTCTAGGTGCATTTTGTACATCTTCTTTTATACAATTTAACTTCTTAATTAAGAAAATACTGTCTAAATGAATAAATATTCATTTATCGGTAAATAAATAACCCCGCTAAAAGAATATTTTATCTTGGTCACGAGGACATTCATTTATCGAGGTTAGACTGTTGTTGATGGTGGTTTTTACCTTAGGGTTAAAATCGTAAACACTAAAACCCTAGCAGACAGTGATGTCACAACATTTAAAGTAACAAGCATTTACTAGGCACATTTACTGAAACCTTTAATGTGTCCCTAAATAATTACCGGGATATCTTTTTCAAATTAGGGTTATGACAAGCCGAACCCTTGTTCCTACCTCTGTGCCAATGGCAAATCATTCCAGCCACACCGACCGTGCCAAAGCATGCTAACCATGCTAGCCGCACCTCTGTGCCAATGGCAAATCATGCCAGCCACACCGACCGCGCCAAAGCATGCCAACCATGCTAGCCGCACCTCTGTGCCAATGGCAAATCATGCCAGCCACACCGACCGCGCCAAAGCATGCCAACCATCCTAGCCGCACCTCTGTGCCAATGGCAAATCATGCCAGCCACACCGACCGCGCCAAAGCATGCCAACCATCCTAGCCGCACCTCTGTGCCAATGGCAAATCATGCCAGCCACACCAACCGCGCCAAAGCATGCCAACCATGCTAGCCGCACCTCCGTGCGAATGGCAAATCATGCCGACCACACCGACCGCGCCAAAGCATGCCAACCATGCTAGCCGCACCTCGTGCCAATGGCAAATCATGCCAGCCACACCGACCGCGCCAAAGCATGCCAACCATGCTAGCCGCACCTCCGTGCCAATGGCAAATCATGCCAGCCACACCTACTGCGCCATGCCAAACGCACCTCGCCAGGGCCCGATGCCGCGCCACCATACTGGGCTTCACTACGCGACTATCAAACGAAGGCGTGCAACAATCAACGGTTGCCCTTCAATCCCATGAGCAAATCCTGGCCGTCTAAGGTTACCAAACGACCTTTGCCCCAAAACTCTAGCTTGGTCACGCACCTAGCCCAAGCTAGTCACGCCATGCGCCTATGGCAAACCCTTGGCCCCACATGCCAAGCCAAAACCGCACCTAACCCAAGCTAACCACGCCATGCGCCTATGGCAAACCCTTGGCCCCACATGCCAAGCCAAAACCGCACCTAGCCCAAGCTAGTCACGCCATGCGCCTATGGCAAACCCTTGGCCCCACATGCCAAGCCAAACCAAACCTATCCAAGCTAGCCGCGCCATGCCAAACGCACTCTGCCTTGGCCCTAGCCATGCTAGTCACATCATGCCAAGACAAACGCCTTTGCCTTGGCCCTAGCCACGCCACACGTCCCAAGGCGAACCCTTGGCCCCACATGCCAAGCCAAACCAAACCTAGCCAAGCTAGTCGCGCCATGCCAAACGCACTTTGCCTTGGCCCTAGCCATGCTAGTCACATCATTCCAAGCCAAACGCCCTTGCCTTGGCCCTAACCACGCCATGCGCCTATGGCAAACCCTTGGCCCCACATGCCAAGCCATACCAAACCTAGCCAAGCTAGCCGCGCCATGCCAAACACACTTTGCCTCGGCCCTATCCATGCTAGCACATCATGCCAAGCCAAACGCCCTTGCCTTGGCCCCAGCCACGCCATACGCCCATGGCAAACCCTTGGCCCCACATGCCAAGCCAAACCAAACCTAGCCAATTTAGCCGCGCCATGCCAAACGCACTTTGCCTCGGCCCTAGCCATGCTAGTCACATCATGCCAAGCCAAACGCCCTTGCATTGGCCCCAGCCACGCCATACACCCATGGAAAACCCTTGGCCCCACATGCCAAGCCAAAATCGCACCTATCCAAAGCTAGCCACGCCCAAGGCGAACCCTTGGCCCCACATGCCAAGCATAACCACACCCTAGCCGCGCCACCCTGTTGGCCTTCCCTACGCGGCCACTAAAACGAAGGCGTGCAACAATCAACGGTTTCCCTTCAAACCCAGGAGCAAATCCTAGCTATCCAAGGTTACCAGACGACACATGGTAACCTTTGGCCCGAAAACCTAAGTTTGGCCACGCCAAACCTTGCCATGCCAACCTAGCTGCGTCACCACGTTGGCCCTCACTACGTTGAAGGTGAGAAGGATAACCTTCTGAAATAATTTCTGGAGACTCCACAGAGTTGTGGACAAAAAAAATCTTTTTCTGATGATCTCTAAGAAAGGAAATCAACCATTAGCAAGGATGGGAGTACTCACTTACCTTCTCACCCGATCGGCAATTAACATTACTCTCTCTCAGCATTCATAGAAACGTCTTCAATCTTTGGTCTTCGGTCTTCAATAGCTGATGATGAACTTCTGAACTTCACAAAAACTTGACAAACATTTATTTTTTTTTTATTTTTTTTATTTTTTTTATTTTTTAACAGAATAACTTGGTGGTAATTGGACACAGAAAATAAACTACATTTTTTTTTTATTTACTAACTTGAAATAAAAATAACAATAAAATAATAAAACTTGTATTGTCTTGATTTCACTAACTTCATTAATTCTCATCCTATTTTCTTTTCTTTTCTTTGTTTCATGTAAACCTTGGACTATTTCAACTTTTCTTCAAATATTCTGATGATGCTTCGCTTGCTGGCGATGATGTGTTTCTATGAATCTGTTGATGTTGTTGAGAGGGAGAGAGTGATGCTAACTGCAAATCGAACTACAAGAAGGAGTTTTCATCTTTAAACGTCACCCTCATGATTGACGAAATTAGCACTCAAGAGATCAAGAGTAGTGCTGAAAGTGGTGCGAAGTTGGGTAGCTCACCATTCCTACCCGGAATTGACGTACGGTGACACACACTCTAACAAATTTTTTAGAAAGTCACAAAAATTGAAGGTCGGTGCCTCGCTTGATGTAAAAATGGGTAGTCTCCACTATGGGTGATCACAATTCTACTACCGAATATCTAAACAACACCTAATTCGCCCTCCGGTATGGTTAAATCCAACTTTAACGATCTAATCAACTAAGAAACCCGATTGTGTTCTCCGGTACTTCCAAGTTCTGTTATTTCGGTCAGACTTTCTATGTAAACATAGCTAGAAGCATGCTAGTGACTCTAAGATCTCTAAAAGTTGGAGGTTTTTATGTACATATTTACAAAGAGTTTTTTTTTTTTAAGAATGAAAGACTAAAAACTCTATATGCAAATGCACCCCCAAACCTAAATCAAACATTGTCCTCAATGTGTCAACAGATGATAAGAATTCAAAAAAATCACATACCAAGAGAACTACGTTGAATAGAGAAAAGGGAAGAGATTACCGGATGTACAATGATGTTGCTAAACCAAAGGAGGATGAATGCTTTGAAAGCAAACAACCAGAGCGCAAGACAAAAAAGGTTGGTTAGCACAAATAAACTATGCAAAAAGAAAAAGAAAAGGGAAAGGGAATGGATTTTTAGTCCATATGTATGTACACAAGTGAACTAGTTCAGTCCACATAGATGGGGTCTTCCAAGTCGACGGTCTCAAATTCTGGTGGAAGATGCTCCAGAAATGGTTTCAATCTCTGACCATTGACTTTGAAGATGTTCTTGGTTACTGGGTTTTCAATTTCAACAGCTCCATGGGGGAAAACGGTACGTACCAAGAATGGTCCGGACCATCGAGAACGTAGCTCTCCTGGAAACAAGTGCAAACGAGTGTTGTACAATAAAACTTTCTGACCAGGTGTGAAGGACTTGCGCAGAATGCGCTTGTCGTGAAACACTTTCATTCTTTGTTTGTACATTTTGGCACTATCATATGCATCATTTCTCAATTCTTCTAACTCATTGAGTTGAAGTTTTCTTTAGTTACCCGGCTTTATCAAGATCAAAATTCAACTTCTTCACGACCCAATATGCACGGTGTTCTAACTCTCTACGGGGAGATGACATGCTTTACCGTACACAAGTATGTAAGGAGACATCCCAATGGGAGTCTTGTATGCAGTTCTATAGGCCCATAAAGCATCATTTAAACGCAAAGACCAATCTTTCCTAGAAGGATTAACAGTCTTCTCAAGAATATGCTTAATTTCCCTACTAGAAACTTCTACTTGGCCTTTGGTTTGAGGATGGTAAGGTGTTGCGACCTTATGAGTGATTCCATACTTGCGCACTAGTGATTCAAAGGGTCTATTGCAAAAATGACTACCTCCATCATCGATTATTGCTCTAGGTGTTCCAAAACGGGAGAAAATGTTTTCCATAAGAAAAGAAAGAACAACTTTATGATCATTTGTTTTGGATGCAATGGCCTCTACCCACTTAGAGACATAATCAACAGCAATAAGAATGTACAACTTACCTTCAGAGTTAGGAAATGGACCCATGAAATCAATACCCCACACATCAAAACAGCTCAACAATCAAAATGGGTTGTAAGGGCATCATGTTTCTCTTAGAGATACTTCCTAATTTCGGCATCGGTTACAAGCAACACAAAAAGCATGGCTATCCTTAAACAATGTTGGCCAATAGAAACCGCTTTGCAAGATCTTTGCAAGCGAGTTTTCTTGGCACTAAAGTGGCCTCCACATGCATGGTCATGACGAGAAAGAAATGGCGTCCCTTTGTTCGGGAATTGGGGACACATCTCCTAATGATTTGGTCTTGGCGGTACTTAAACGAGATATGGGTCATCCCAAAGGAAATGTTTAACTTCAGCCAAGAATTTAGAACGGTCTTGTTTAGACCAATTCAAGGGCATTCTACCTGTAGCAAGGTAGTTCACAATATCAGCAAACCACGGCATTTCAGATACAAGCATCAATTGTTCATCGGGGAATGACTCTCTAATCACACGGATTCATCAAGTGATTCAATATTCAACCTAGACAAGTGATCAAGCAACAACATTTTTCGACCCTTTCTTATCTCGAATTTCGAGGTTAAACTCTTGTAACAAGAGTATCCATCGAATTAGACGAGCCTTAGCATCTTTTTAGACAAAAGATATCTCAATGCGAGAATGGTCGAATATATGATGACCTTAGACCCTATCAAATAAGATCTAAACTTATCTAATGCAAACACAACGACTAGCAACTCTTTCTCGGTTGTGGAATAATTGATTGAGCATCATTAAGTGTTTTACTAGCATAGTAGATCACATAAGGAAGTTTGTCTACTCGCTGGCCCAAAAAACAGCTCCTACAAACATAGTCGGACGCATCACACATAATCTCAAATGGTAATGTCCGGTCGGGTGGTCGACTATAGGGGAAGATGTAAGGAGAGCCTTGATTGCTCCCATGCTTCTTTACAAGCATCATCAAAGACAAATGCAACATCTTTCGCAAGAAGATTACACAAGGGTCTTGAAATTTTACTAAAGTCTTTGATGAATCGGCGGTAAAAACCCGCATGGCCCAAGAATGATCTTATGTTCCTCACAGAACGAGGTTGAGGCAAGTGTTGAATGAGATCAACCTTGGTTTTGTCTACTTCTATGCCTTTTTCCGAGATAATATGCCCTAAAACAATGCCCGAGTTAACCATGAAATGACATTTTTCCCAATTCAAAACCAAATTCTTTTCCTTACACCTAATCAGCACACAAGTGAGATGATGCAAACATTCATCAAAAGAAGACCCAAACACAGAAAAATCATCCATGAAAATTTCAAGAAACTTATCTACCATGTCAGAAAATATGCTCATCATGCAACGTTGAAAAGTAGTGGGTGCATTACACAACCCAAAAGGCATGCGGCGATAAGCAAATGTTCCATAAGGACATGTAAATGTGGTCTTTTGTTGGTCTTCGGGTGCTATGTGAATTTGGTTGTAGCCTGAATAGCCATCTAAGAAGCAATAGTGACTATGCTTCGCCAACCTTTCTAGCATTTGGTCAATGAAGGGAAGGGGAAAATGGTCTTTCTTTGTTACTGTGTTCAGTTTTCTATAATCAATACAGACTCGCCACCCTGTGGTCACACGGGTGGGGACAAGCTCATTCATCTCATTTTGAACTACAGTAATGCAAGACTTTTTGGGTACCACTTTGAATGGGGTGACCCACGGCTATCCGGAACCAGGGTAAATGATACCCGCATCAAGCAGTTTCAAGATCTCACCTTTGACAACATCTCTCATATTGGGGTTAAGTCTCCTTTGCATTTCCCTAGTTGGTTTGGTGTTCTCTTCAAGGTTTATGTGATGCATGCAAATTGTGGGACTTATACCCTTAAGATCTGAGATGGTCCAACCTAAGGCTCCTTTATGTTCTTTAAGTACTTCTAAAAGTTGCCTTTCCTGTTCCGTGTCTAAACATGATGCAATAATCACAGGTAAAGTATCAGAAGGACCTAAGAATGCATACTTCAAGGTATCAGGTAATGGTTTCAAATCAAGCTTAGGTGGTGTATCAAGAGGTGGGGCAGATTTGGAATCAGAGAGTGGAAGTGGTTCCACTGCATTCTGCCATTTAGCAATATCCATGGGTGGAACCGATTCAAGCAAGGAGTGAACTTCACTAATGTACTCAGAGTTGAAGAGACTTAAGTCAAAATTATCTAAACATGCTTGCACAGGGTCCACAGTTAAGATGTCAGGCAATGAGTCTTGAATTAGACTCTCAATCATGTTTATCTCGTGCAATTCATTATCATCACAATCTATGGGTTGTTGATTCACACGAAAGACATTCAGTTCTACAGTCATGTTGCCAAAAGACAAATTCAATATCCCGCTATGACAATTTATGATAGCGTTTGACGTTGCCAAGAAGGGACGTCCTAAGATAACGGGAATATGATTTTCAGGGTTTTGCATAGGTTGAGTATCTAACACAATGAAGTCCACAGGGAAGTAAAATTTATCAACCTTGATTAGCACATCTTCAACGATTCCCCGAGGGATTTTCACAAATCTGTCCGCTAATTGTAGCGTAACAGGGGTGGGTTGCAATTCCCCAAGACCTAACTGCACATACACGAGAATATGGCGGTAGATTCACACTATCTCCTAAGTCCAATAAAGCTTTTCTGATTGTATGATCACCTATAGTACAAGAGATAGTTGGGCTACCTGGGTCTTTAAACTTAGGTGGGGTTTTGTTTTGAATAATTGAACTTACTTGCTCAGTGAGAAAGGCACGCTTATGCACATGAAGCTTTCGCTTTTGTGTGCACGGGTCCTTCAAAAACTTAGCATAGGTTGGTATTTGCCTGATTGCTTCGAGAAATGGAATGTTTATGTTAACTAGTTTGAACATTTCCAAAATCTCGTTGTACTGGGTACTCCCTTTTTGCTGCACCAACCTCTGTGGGAATGGAGCAACGTACAGGTGCATGACTTGGCAAAGAAACATCTATATCAGTAGGACTCTTGGTTTTATCAACATGCTCGATTCTTTCTCTATAGTAGATGTTTTCTGCGGTGTTGTGTGTCTTGGGGAGTCGATTTAGACTCGCTTGATTGTGGTACACCTACATTGTTCTCAACAACTTTACCACTACGAAGAGTGGTGACGACATTCGCATGACTATGTGAAGTTTCATTGCAGTTTGAAGAACACCGCACGAAACACATTCTTTGGATTTTGTTGGGGTTGACTAGGAAGTTTGCCTTTTTATCTCTCATTCAATGCATCACAGATTTGACCCATTTTAAGTTCTAGACTTGTGAAACGTTGGTCGGTGGTTTTCTGAAGTTGTGAAAGATTTTGGGTTAACAGACCGACACAGTCTTCAAAGCTAGGCTTTTTCTCTACGGGGTACTGAGGGTGTGGTTGTACTTGGGGGTTTCTAGGATATGAGTATCCTTGGTTGTTATTTGTTGGTCCCCCTTGTACAGGCCCTTTAGACCATGAGAAGTTAGGGTGATTCCTCCACCCTGGGTTGTAGGTTTGAGAATACGGGTTGTTCTCTTGCCTATGGTACAATGCATTGGCTTGCTCGGTTTTAGACTCTTGAAATGCATGTAAGTCTGGACAGCTATCCACTAAGTGGTCAGAGCTATGGCATGCGGCATAAGTGGCCATTTCAATTTGGTCACGGAGAGTAGGGGCATTAGGTTTTACATTCTTATGCAATTCAAGCATTTCTATTCTCCGGGCCAAAGATGCCATTTTTGCATTTCCCTCAAAGTCAGACTCGATTCTATGAACATTGTTTGCGGGGGTAGTCCTTTTTGGTTCACGGATGGACTCCCACTGTTGAGTCTTTTCAGCGACTTCGATTAAGAAAGTCCAAGCCTCATCAGCACTTTTGTCAATAAATGCACCATTGCACATTGACTCGACTGTGGTTCGGGTTCTAACATCTAGACCCTCATACAATATTTGCACGAGTCTCCATTTTTCAAAGCCATGGTGGGGACATTGGAGTAATAATTCATTGAATCTCTCCAAATATTTTGCTAGAGTTTCGTCTTCTAATTGCACAAAACCATTTAGACTTTGGCGAATTGTCGCCGTCTTATGGTTTGGGAAAAACTTTTTGAAAAACTCTTTTGTGAGGTCATCCCATGTTCTAATGGACTGTGGTTGTAGGGCATGAAGCCATGACTTGGCTTTGTCTTTCGAGAGAAAAAGGAAACAATCTCGGTTTGAGGGACTCCTCGGCATTTGGTTAAAACGCAGAGTCCCACAAATATCCTCAAAATCTCTCACGTGATGGTAGGGGTTCTAAGCATCGACCCCTCTAAACACGGGTAGCATGTGAATGGTGCTTGCTTTCAGTTCAAACTGACAAGCATCGGCTGGCAGAATGATGCAAGAGGGCTGGCTTGCCCTAGTTGGGTACATGTAGTCTTTGAGACTACGGGGTTGGTTTTGTTCATCACCTATAGTTTACATTTCGATGGGCTTGGGCTTTCTGTTGAAGAACTGGGTATGCTGACAATTTCGTCCGGGCGGATTCTAACTAGTCGATTTGTTTGGTCTCTAAAAGACACAATCATAGCCTAGCTAGGGCATCTAGCATGTTAACATACAATCAAGTTCAACACAGATAAGCAAAAACTACTAAAATGATACACCAATTCCAGACTCAAGCCCAAAAGAGTGCTTTTTGGTGTTGTAAGGCCCAGTTGTTATGGGTTCAGTTTATGTGCAGCCCAGCAGCTCAGCTTATGCACTAGTTATGTGCACATATGAACACAGCTATATGCACAGTACATTACAGATTTTAGCACACAGGGGAGATGGATGTTGTTGTTGTAAGAGAGATACGGCACAGCTTATGCACAGCCCAGATTGGCAGGTGCACAAGAAAATCAACAAAAAATGTGTGAGGTGCACAGGGTAAAGGGATGTGCTCACTCAAGGTGAAGCATGTGCTGGGTTGTGTATTTGAAAAACAAGCTAGTTGCTAACATAAACTCTGCTACTCACAATTCATTCACATACCACAAGATCACACATAGATTGCAGAAGCTGATTCACACACAAATTGCAGAAATTGATGCTAACACAGTTGATGTCAACTGGGTCAGTTGACCTCAGTTGTTAGAGATTAAGTACACAGGAGTGCAGATATTAGCAGGGTATATAAACTTCATAGCATTAACAGGTTAATCAGCAAATAAACCATGCTTGCACTTTACACATACCACAGAGTATCAACAGGCTACTAGCAAATGAAGTATAACAGTTTAGCAATGCTAACACCAAATCGATCACCCGACAGTTCACTCAAGGTCACAGATTACACACAAGTTGCGCGCAGATGCTGGGTCCAGCAACAACTTGGCTCAACAGCTCACACAAGGGTGTAGATGGCTCAACAGGGTCAGTTGCATCAAACTTGGTTATCCAAGTTATAGCTCACACTCAACAGCTTCAGGGGATGGAGCTGAGCACAGGGCAATGGAAGCTAAGGGTTACAGCCCAGAACACACAAGAACAAGGATTTCAGGTGTTGCAAGGTTGAGCAATGCTCAGCAAGGTATCTAGCTAGAGGTTTTATCATGCAAAGGTGGTAACATGTACATACACAGATGCTCAGTGACTTTTCGCAATGCACAGTCGATTCTGACTTTTCAGTAAGTAGGGTTTGAGACACAATACCGCCGGTATAAACCGGGTTTAGGCAATTCCACAATCGTCCTGCGCCTTTCCTTGTCTTCCTTGGGTTTGCTCAGTTGCACCACAAGTACCTGCTATCTCAACAAATCAACTTCAGTTCTCAATATTGCACAGCTAAAGCAAGAACACTAGTGCTACAATGACAAAATTCAGAGCTATTCCTAAGGTAAAAATTGAGCCACAGGAAAATAATAATAACAGCAAAGTGCAGTGATACTATGGACCATGCAAGTGAACAAAAGTGATGAAAGATAGAGCACACAAAGGAGTGAGATAAGGTGCACTGAGATGAACCAAATGCAAACTTTATAAAAAGATGGATTATACTAAGCTACAGAATGCAACAAGATATTCACAGGAGCTACTGAGTTATAAAAAACTAACAAGCTTCAGCAAAAGATGACAGACTAAGTTATAGAGAGATAATGATGCCAGGTGAATGAAACAAATGATTATGGCTGAGGTTAAAGCTACAGATACTGATGATGCAAAGCAGTCAATGATGCAAGTTATGCTAGTGAGATGATTATTGCAGTTACAGCTAACTAAATGCAGATCATGTATGAAACTGAGAATCAAAAGTTAACTAGAGAAGCTAAATAAAACACATAACTAATATTAAACTACAGCTACAGCTACAGATGATAAAAGACAATGAGCTAAACAAGAACAAAAGAAAAAACTAATGGATGTACAATGAAGTTTTACAGGGTTATGATGCCAATGATTATGATTGAAGTTAGAGCTACACTAATGCAAACACAGGGTGCAGATTATACAACAAATGGTTTTAACTACTAACTTACACTATAACACCACAGATAACTTCAACAGACTACACTAACAACATGAAAACCAGAAAATTTAAACACATATATACAAGGTTAGAATGAAAACCAGTAAAGTAAACTAATGGATGACACAGCACACTACCAAATCCCCGGCAGCGGCGCCAAAAACTTGGTAGGCTGGGAAAAAGGTTTTCGCCTACGTATAACTGCAAGTGCACAATGCCTGTTGGAGGCAAGGGCAAGTACAGGTCGATCCACAGGGAAATGGAGTGGCGTAAGTTGATCTTAAGCTTTACTAACTGATTTTCTAAGAAGGTACACAAAGGTGGGTTTGTTTAGTGTCTTTACGACAAGTTGGAGGTTATAACAATGAAATCAAGATGAACTACAAGTAGTGAGTATAAAGGGCACTAGGATTGTCAAATCCACCACTAATTCATGTTATGTAATTCAACTAGTTTGAGTATTCTTGTTCCTGTGACAGATAAGGAAAGTGTGTCAATTCTATCACTTATCTAAGGAGTTTCACCAAGAGATAATTCAATTATCAGCTAAAGTACCAATCCAGAGCACTAATTGTCTAGTTAAGTACAACTAGTCAAAGGATTAGCAACAATCTCTAAGGTCTGAGCTGAAGCACAATCAACACAGTTTTATCCTAACTACAATGGATACATGGCATTCATTGTGAGAGTAAAGCATTGGATTACTAGAATTGAAGATATCTTATAATTTAAGCATTCAAGAACAACTCAAACAAAGTTGAATAACATAACAGAGAATTAGGGTTTCATTTAAATCCTAGCAAATTGATTCAGAACATAGTAAACATAATAAAAACAGACTTGAAATTGAAATATAAATCAAAACCCTAAAAACTGACTCACTTCTCTCTCATGAAGAACACTCAAATATATACCTCCCAATCACTCAAAAGTGCAATTAATGACGAACCCAAACGTGTTCCCTCTTCCAATTCGGCTCTGGTAGCCATTAATGCTCTGATAGTTGAAACCCTAGCTCTATCTATCTCCAACTTAGCTTCTAGGGTATGGGAGAAGCTGAGAAAGAGATGGGTCGAACTAGGGTGGCGGAGAAGGTGGCTGGGGCGGCTGTGCTGCTGTGGTGTCAGGAGATGGAGATGGTGGTGGTGATGTTTGGTCGGGAGAAGAGAAGAGGGATGGGTTTCTCTGCAGGTGTCGGAGGAGAAAGAGAAAAGAAATGGAGAAGTGGGAGGTTTGGTCGATGGGTGTAGGTGTGGGTGACTTCGGTGTTGAGCAGGTGCAGCGAGAAGTGATGGGATGGTTGGAGCGACCGTTGGATCTCGGTGAACCCGATGCGAGGGTTGATGCGGCCGTCGGATGTAGATGGAGCAAATCTAACGGCTCATAGTATAACGGGCTTTGGATCCGGGTTATGGGCCGGGTCTTGGATAGCTCAAGCCCATGTCTTGTAAGTTGGGTTGCTTCTTGTTGGGTTGCAACTGATGCGCGCGCGAACTTTGGCTTTTTGCTCCATAGACGCTCGTCTCCAATTTTTCTCGCTCTTTTGGCTCCTCAATTTCTCCGAGCTTTATTTACTACCTAAAAATACAAAATTAATTAGTACAAATATTTATTCTTGAAAACAAAGAAAATACGAGAATTTGGGATAATATCTGATTTCTGAGCACGAAAGATGAGTTAAATGCCAATAAAAAGGTGTAGAAATATGCAATATTTGGCACTCATCAGTTTGGCGGTTTACAGCGTGCGGCGTACACTACGCCCGTCATAAGGAAGTGTCATAAGGGTGAGGCAGTTAGTAAATATGGGAAGTTATGTGTGAAACGTTCATGGTACATAAAGCACATGCATTAACAACTTTATGGGACATCAATTCCATAACGTTAGCAGTTTCATGAAAACCAGTTTCATGCGTTAACCACTTTATGGAACATCAATTCCATGCATACGGTTACCACCTCCTCCCATTTACTTCCCCACTCCTTAATGAGACCAGGGTACGTTTTGACTCCGACTTGTATAAATAGGTCTTACCTATTTCCATTGAACAACAATTTCAAACGGGAGATACAACACTCAGAAATACTTACTTGCTATCTCACCTTGGGAGCTCTCTCACTTTTCTGATAACAAGTCGTAGTAACCCAACTACTCTTCCAGAATCAACTATTCTGGTATCACCACTTTCCTTGCTTCCCTCCCCAAAACCAACCCATTTTCCTCCATTTTGTGACCGAGGCAAGTCCGGAACAACCATTTCTTGGTTTAGGCCGGACTTGTACAGATTGATCTCTCGAATCTAAAGTACTCCCTTGCAGTACATTTTTTAAGGTTTAAATTGTTTCTCACCTGCACACCCGCAATTACCGAAATCAGAAGAAATCATTTTCACCTACAAACAACTGTATAACTATTCTTGCTAAAAAAACTTAATAGCAAAAATGGACACTTCCAATCAAATACGTAGGCGTGCATATTGGTACTTCTTCAAGATATATTTTTGTATGAGATTTGTGATTGAAAGAATAAAAATAAAGCTTGCTTCATGGAATAATAAATTTTTGTCAATATTAGTTCCCATCAAGACTATTTGTCAAACCTCCTAGTTTAATACCTTTCTCTTTTTCATCCGCCGGTGCAAATGGAAAAAGGAATGATCAAGCTTACGAGGAATTTTTTATAGGGTGTTACAGAGGGAAATAATAAAATGGCCTGACCCACTTGGGTTGCACAGTCTAAAAATTATATTCCTAAGACGGAGGTTTACGAGTGAAGAATTTAAGGATTATAAGCAAAGGTTTTATTGTTAAATGGCTTTGAAGGTACTCAAAAAGTAAAAATATCTTATAGCCTTCGCAAGGTTTTATCTCAAGTACACGAACTGATTTGTTCAGTATGTAAACTGGTTGATTTTAAGAGTTTCCTAGATACTTTTTGTAACTTAAGTACACTAACTGATTTGGGTAGTTCGCGAATTTATGAATGTGAAAAGGTCATAAACTTGGAGATGATACACTACACCAAATTCAGGATATATCAACTCATATTAGCAACAGAGCTAGAGCTGTTTCTAATTAGCAACAACAAAATGCAGTTGCTAAAGTTTAGCAATAGCTTATTCCTGTTACTAATTTCGCCACTGCCAAGTGTCTGTTGCTAGTAGCAACAGCAGAGATCATAGGCATGCGATTCACATGCTTCTAGGTAACACTTTTGAACTCTTATTCCACCCATATTCTTGATATCTTTTTAAGTATATTGATATACTTCCACCCCCTTTGACCCCTTGACTTTAGACTACCAGAGTTTCTATTTATTTGTTTCTATCGATCGAAGAGATTAGTCTCTCTTCCACCTCTTCTTCTTCCCTTCTCACCAGAAGACTCGAAAAAAATAATCAGACCAAACAAATTATGCTACCTTGTTCTACATCTTTCTTCTTTCCATATCGATAATGGTTCTGCTGATGATGAACTGCAGATATCAGATATTGAATTCGTGAAGGTCAGCTGCCTTGTTCGATCTTATCTTAGTTTCATTTTTTAGATAGTGTTCTTCATTTTGATTTCTTTATGATCCAAGTTTAATATTTCTGCATATTTTTTGATTTTGGTTACATTCACGGTTTTGTTTTATGTCAGTAGTCTTCGAATTCATAATCTAGGGTTTTTTGATTTTTTTTCCCAGCAATTTAGGGTTATGATTTGGGGATTCTTAATTTTTCTAGGTATTTAGGGGTTTCTGTTTTTTTTTTTTTGTTTTTTTATCGGAATTAGGGGTTTCTGTTGTATTGTTGAAATTCTGTTGTTATGTTTAATTTCGCGTTTGATATCTAGGGTTAAGTTTAATTTGGTGTTCGTATGTAATTCTACCCATGTATTGGGGAATTCCAGGTAATCACAAGGTTACATATTCTGCTGAGTGTCAATTACTCACTAGTTAATATCAGAAATAGTATAATTGGATTGATATTTGTATAAAATCTCTGATGTTAAGTAGTTATGAACATGCTTAAAATTATCGATGAATTCCAAACTACCAAATGGACTGTGTTACAACAATACGCCTAAAAAAAATATTCAACCGTATCGATACGTATTTACACGGATACGCGTACTAATACTCCAATACTTCAAGATACAACTCAGTTAGAAAACTTTGACTACATATTAGATCTCAATACCTTAATATTAGAAAATTTAGATATTTTACTAGATTCTATGAGAAGTTTTAACTATAGTGACAAAATATTAGTTCCAAATCTGTCCACTTGATCTTGCTCTAGACTTTCTTCCTTCTTATCCGAGTTTTTCTCTCCGGTGAGGTTAATCATACATGTATTTATTTTGTTAAGTTTCTATCTTACATATGATATATTTATGTTAAACTACTTATATCTTAAATATCGCCGTATTTTAGTTTTTCAAGTTGGTGTATCATAGTAGCGTATTGGTATCTTGTATCCGATACCGTATCCGTATCGTTGCAACACAGCAAAAGGAAGTTCATCCTCAGGAAAGGTTTGTAATTTCATGGTTTTAAATTAAAAATGTTTACCTTTTTCACTTAACAATTAGCTTTCCTGGTTCTTCATTCTGGAACTAAGTTGAAACAAAAAAGCTTTAGTCATACACGAACTTATATGTGTGGACACTAGTATTGCACAAACATGGTGTATTCTCTTTTTTGGTCTGGTCATGTTTTTGAGATCTTTGTAAAATTGCTAATGTAAGTTATCGGTGTTTGTAGGAAATAGTTGGTTTTGAAGTGCTTTGGCTCAAAGTTGTAGCTGCAATTAGGTATACAATTGCCTAGTTAGTTGCATATTATGTTTGTTATCACTGTAATAGAACATTACATCTATTTACTACTGCCATGTAGAACATTGCAAGTCAATTACCTGATTGTCTTCTTTATCATCTGAGTAAGTAAGTTGTGATATTTGTAAACATTTCTATCTCCTGTTGTGATACTTTTAAGGCAACCATCCATTAATGAATCATTTTTATTTGATTTTTAAACCTGTTAGGATTTCAGAACCTCTCGATGTAACATGTCTTTGGTTCCCATTCTTAATGTTGCATCTGTTCTTGTTTAATCCGGTTGCAAATCGTAGTTAAATTATTAGATCCGTGGGAATGTAGGGCATTAGAACTATCAAATTGAATTACTGGATATATGATAAATCAGGGTTTTGCAGGGAACTGTGGTATTGCAAGATAAATTGGGGGAAACCCGTTGTGACTAGGTCAACAAAGACAAGACCTTTTTTTTCTTGTTGCAAAAGTTTAGCAACGGCAAACATCTGTTGCTAAATCTGAACCAGAACAATTATATCCTGTCCTAACAAAAATATCCCGGAATAACTCTAAAATTAGCAACAGCGTAGCAACATCTGTAGTCTGTTACTAAATCTTTGTTTCGCAACAGCTTTTTTCTGTTGCGACTGTCGTTGCTGACCGAAATTAGCAACAGAGTTAGAGCTGTTGCGAAAAACTGCGACAGGGTGTTTAGCAACGGCAAAAATATGTTTCAAGCCCGGTCAGCAACAGGTTTAAACTGTTGCGAAACGCTAAATTTGGTGTAGTGATAATTTGTTCACAAACTGTTTTGTACAGTTCACGAACTTATTAAGTCTTTGAGAGGTATAGAACTTTGAGGCGACAATTTGTTCACAAACTATTTTGAACAGTTGGAGAAATGATTTAGTAGTTGGGAGTTATTGAACTCCGTGGTTGCTTGATGGTATACAGACAACTTAACCATTATTCTTGGGCTAACCTTTTGGTGCACATAGCTTCTATCGGTAAATACACGGGTGCACAATCTTCTCTATAATTGAAAAAAACTTCTCATATGCTTGCATGATCAATCTATATTGATAAGTTGAGATTATTTAGTGTCAAAGTAATTCGTAAACATGTAAACTAGTTCATGGAATAAGCTTTGATTATAAGCTACCTAGATTTTTTTATCATTAAAAAAATAAAGGACTCTCTTGAAACTAGAATATCCATTTTGGCACTTTCATGTCCTAGTTACGGCAAGTGTCGTCCTCTAAATACTTAGGTTTACTTGATAAACTATAATAAGTTACAACTTTTAAAGTCTCCACTAAGGTATTCGTAAAGGACGGTCATGATACAGTTTGAAGTATAATAGTGGACTAGTGTTTGTAGCGACTTAATACAATGCATTGTTCAATTTGGACTAGGTCTCGTCCTAGGTGTGAAAAGACAATAGTCCCACATCGCTAGAATTCACTTAAATATAATATGGAAGGGCCGCTCCACTCATTGACAATTGGTTTTGAGTTGGATCCCTGCATACTTTAACATGGTATCAGAGCTAAGCCCCAGACCCAGACCTGCGTACACCGGGTGTAGGCCGAGTTACTACCCGAAGTGTTTAACCTACTTTGTCACTTGTACACCCGGGGTGTAGGCCATACTGGCCGAGGTGTACCCCCTGATTTAGTCACTCACCTGTGTACACTTGTTACTGATTGACTGGTAACTCGTACGTAGGTCCACGTGTGAGGCCTAGTGACTGGCCTTACACATGAGGGGGCGTGTGAAAGGACAATAGTCCCACATCGCTAAAATCTGCTTAATTAACTTAAATATAATATGGAAGGCCGCTCCACTCATTGCCAATTGGTTTTGAGTTGGATGCCCGCAGACTTTAACACCAGTTTTTTTCTATAATATTGTAGTTATTCTTTAACAAAAATCTTAGCTAGTGTCTTGTGTTATTTATTTTTTGCATTATATTGTTTATCTCTATAGTAGAAATATCACGAGTAGTACGTTAAACAGCCTTGAAAGCTTTAAGCTCAAACTCTACGGAACCTATAAACTCGTTCTTGTGAATTCGTGTCTTCAAATATATATCACAAGAGTTTTTCTTGTCGGAGTTCGGTTCTGCTACAGTTCGTCTAAATACTAGGTTGTTCTTGGATGTTGATTTTTGAGATCATCCAATAACTTATTTTACAATCAGGTATAATAATATATATTTTTTTATCTATACTTATTGATTGTAGCAAGTAATTTTCCATACAGGTTCACATAAAAAAAAAGTTGATGATATACTCAGTACCCTCTCATTTTCACATTGTGCCAAAACTTCAAAACCATTATGGGTTCAAAGTGGGGAACAACAACCATAAGATTCTGGTATGACAATTAGAGGAATATAGGTTGTTTTAAGGATTTGTTTCCAAGATTTTTTTTAAGATTAATATGTATAACACCTACAACACTTTTTCTTGTGAATTCATATATTTAATTATAGATTCCAAGACTTTCTCTTGTTTAAATTCAGTTTGGGTACATACTAGGTTGACCTTGTTTTACAATCAGGTGCAAGGATGTTTTCCATTGATCAATACTTATTGATCGTACAAGGAATTTTCCACACAATTTCACAAATAAAATTTTTGCTGGTGTACTTGGTACCCTCTCCTTTTCTATTGGAATAAGAACAGGTTCACGTACTACAATCTCACAACTGACATGATGATCATTGCCATCATATGAGCAATTCGTGTAAAAAAGATGATTGTGTTCTTGGTTGTGAGTAGGGCTGAACATGGTTTCGGTTTTCCGCCGGAACCGGACCGAACCAAACCGACTAGGAAGAAACCGAACCAAACCAAACCATTTACTAATGGATTGGTTATGGTAAAAAAAAAATTGAAAACCGACATTACTGGTTCGATTTTGGTTTGACCTGAAAACCGAACCAAAAACCGATAAGTATAGGTCGTTGATTAAAATCAGATAGATTTAATCTACCATGTCCATCTCACTCTTTGTAAACCTAAGTTCTACCCTTACCCCAGACGAGTTAATTTTTTATCTTCTTCTTTTCTTTGTCTCCAGTCGGCATTCGCCAGAATCTTCAACTGAGTTATGAATTTGGAGCATGCAGAAATTGGAGTGTATGTATTTTGAATCTGTAATATTTATGTTTTGAACTATGCTTATAAACTTGAGTTCTGAAGTACACTTGTGTGTTAATTACATTCTGCAGGTAGGTTAAAAAAAATTCAACTGTTATTTTTTTAAAAGATTTGAACTGTCAGTTTCAGAAAATGACATACAGTCGGTTTTCCATTAACCCATTAGAACAAACCGAAACTGGTTAAAACCATTTAGAAACCGAACTAATGGTTGATGGATTGATTTGATTTATATTTTTAGAAACCAATAGTATTGGTTTCGGTTTTGGTTTGGCTGGAAACCGAGCCAAAATCGACCATGAACAACCCTAATTGTGAGGTTGTACTTGTAAAAATCCGTCCAGAAATGAAACCTGAAAAACCATGTCTCTTGAGGATTCTAATTGCACAACTCTTGATTCTTGTATAAATAAATGTCGAATATAAGGTGACAAATGCGGCGCATGATTTGTAAATCTTGATATGACTTAGACGCCGTTAAAAATTAGAGATAAGAGATTCGCTCGCGAATTAGTCTTAGTGAGTATATTTTGTATAAATGGTCATTATCACATGTAATTATTTTTTTATTTTTTAAAAAGCTTAATATGGCTCAGAATCTTTACACGAAGGCCTATATTTTTGTCTAAAATTATAAAGTTTACAAAAATCTGAAAAAGGACAATACGGAAAATATTGTCAATCTAGGAGCTTTTGCTCTTAAATTCACGTCTTCATTCCGATGGTTTCTTGATGTTGGATGTATTTGATACATGACACGAGACTTATTATGGTCCGTGAATATTGACGACTACAAAGAATTACCTATAGCCTTCAGAGACAGGAGTTGTTGATACATCAGGAAAAAGGGAACGATCAAGCCACCCGAAGTTCCTAAAATTCTTGACGTTATTTATGTTGAAGGTTTGACTACTAATTAATATCCTTTATGTTAGTCAAATTTATGACAAATGATAAATATTCATCTTCAAAGCTAAGGGATGTTATATTGAAGACACGTCAGGAAAAATAACTTTCATGGCATTCGTGAAAAGCTAATTGTTCTCTTTTATATATTCCATATAATCTTTGTTGCAATTTAACTAAGGTGAAATTGGCTCATATATGGCATGAACATGTTGGTCACATCAATTAACGCTTAAGCAAGATTATTAATGAATAATTTGTAAGAGGAGTACCTAAAATTAATAGTAGATTCGATGGTGTTTGTGGTGCTTGTTAAAACAGTAAATACACAAGATCTCCACATAAATCATCACAAGATATTTCCAACAAATCTCCACTTGATTTAATTCATATGTGAAAAGGAAAGGGTACCAAGTACACCATCAACTTTTTCGTTCGGCAACCTGTATGGAAAAAACCTAATACAACTGCAAGTAGACCAAGTTAATCATCCTTGACAACAGGTATGTAAATAGAGTTTATTTCTATATATCTTTTCAATCATAAAGTCTATACTATGGAGTCCGTGAGCCTGATTGTTAAGAAGAGTACCTTGACGATCCCAAAAATCAATATCCAAGATCAATCTAGTATTCAAATAATCCAAGACAAATATGACACTTGTTATTTATCTTTTAAGATACGAATTCCACAAGAATAAGTATCGTAATATGTCACAATTAAAATGGATGTATCTACTAAGATTGAATACGTACTACTTGTGTAAATCATATTATAAAGATAAACATTATAATGCAGAAAAGTAAAAACACAATATACCAAAAGTTTTGCTAATTTGTTAACAAGGAAACTGCAACAACGGAAAAACCTCGGGGCCTCATCCATTTGAATTTTTTTTTTTGTATTAAGCCAATATAGACACTAGCCTACTATTAGACTTCATGCTGGAATGTAGTTGAGACCGAATCCACCCTTCGAGTGATTTAGTTACAATTGCATTCCTTATATTTCTTGAACCTTGCAAGGCTTTACACAATTGATTCCCTTAGCTTATGTCCTTTACATCCTAAGAGTTGCTTCAACCTAAGTGAAGACTTTTGATACCAATCTGCCTCTAAAAATAAGCCTATGTTATTTTCCTTTAGATCTAAGATCAAGGCTTGGAAATCTGTTTGCAATAGACAAAGCTAGCAAAACTCACAATCCGGAACACTTACACTCAGTTAGCTGAGAAGTCTAGATCTTTAACCACCTCTCAAGAAAAATCTCGAACTAATCAATTAAGAGAAATTTTCAGATATCTATCTTGAGGAATTTTAAAGTCTGAGACAAAGAGAACATTTTGATTTATATCTATATTGTCTGAAAGAGATTACGAAAACCTCGATAACAGAAAAAGCAAGATCAGGATTCGGGATCTGTCAAGGTAAAGATAGTCGGACATGGCTTCACGAATCCCCAAATGAAGTCTTCAAGTCGCATACTTAGTTATGTTTCTCAGAGGAAACCTAGGTCAATAGAGGACCACTCTAATTATCAACTAAGACAAAAAGTGTCATGACATTGAATTTCCGAGTGGAAAAAGCATCTCTATTGATAGATGTTCAAGACTGAGGGTTGCTTAGAATTCAAGCTAAGTTTACTTAAGATTCAAGTAAACAGTTTCTATGTTTAGATGAAACTCTAATTAGGGTTTCAAGTAAGCATGTGAGAGTTAGTCTTGAAGCTTACATACAATAATATACACAGTGGTCTGGTTACAAAACCGTGTATAATGACCGTTATTTAACAAATATGCCTTATAAAATAAAGCAAATTGATGTTCATTTAAACACTTATGAATTTAATCATGATCCACATACACAAGTGTTTTAGTGATCAATCATGTCTTAGAGGTATTTATGAGAGTCATATAAATGCTAAACGTATTTAAATAAATATATATTTGAGCATCTGTCTGGGACCATTGGTGAAACAGTTCGTGAACCATAATCATAGTTCACCAGTCAAGGTGTATCGGTATGTGAACCGGGTTTCGCCAACCCCACTCGGCTCGTGAACTCAGATGGACGCAGTTCATGAACTGGGTTTGCCAACTGCCAGCATTTTTCACCAATATAGAATTCAGATCACCATGGTTCGTGAACCGTCTCGTTCTGAACTTGCGGTTTACGAACTGGTTCGCCAAACTTGTTGTATTCCAGAAACTCATGTATACATGGTTTGCGAAATGGCTCCCAACCTATCCTGAGGCGAAATAACAGAAGTTTTGAATTTATCTCTTTTGATGTTTGAAACATTCCCAAATGATAAAATCATTGCTTGGGAAATTTTCAATTGATCCAAAAAATTAATTATTAAAAATTAAATTGTTTCGAACTAATATTGTTAAGGATATTTGAACAACCAGTGCTTGAATCATATTTCGAGATGTTTAACAAGACAAGCTTGACTCGGAATTTCTTATTTGCAACAAATATAAGTCATACGACATATTCTTCTATAGATAGAATGGTGATGTATGTGAGTAAACATAATGGTTTAATCTTCACATACCTTGTTGATGAAGTTCTCCAAATATCTTCGTCGATCTTCAGCCTTCGAGGGTGATGTCAGATACTCAACTAACAACTTCTTACCTAGTCCTAGACTTGACTTAGTAGACTAGAAATCAAGATATAATTTTGATCAACTAACATTGAGTTCAATCAAGCAGTGCAATATGAATCTCTTCGGCCCAATCAAACAAGCAACAGTTAGAGACAAGAAATATGTTGATTACACCAGATTCATCTAGGTTACTTTCTTCGAACATAATAATGACACCTTGGAAGAATTGAATATTATTGTGAATATAATCCAGAACGAACAAGGTCACAAACTTTAATTTTCTTTTAGAAGTGATTGTGGAACAAAATTTAAATAAGCCAAGGTTTTTGTTTTATAAGGCAAACTGGGTATAATTCAACAATACTCATAACCTATCACTCCACAAGCTAATGGAGTTGGCGAAAGGAAAAACATGAATACTCAAGAAATAGCCAGGGTTGCTTCATAATAAAAACTTGTCACCAAAGGTTACGGGAGAAGATGTTTACACAGCGTGCTATTTGATCAATCATGTTTATTTAAGGTCACGACCTTAAATATTCCATATAAACTGTGGTCTGCAAAATTCCATAAGCTTGGTTATCTATGTGTCTACAGAAGTATGTATTACATTCTCAAAGATAAATACAGTATGGAAAATTTGATTCCCAAAGTGACGAAGAAATATTCAGTCCAAATAGTCAATTCAAAAAAGCTAGTCGGAAATCTAGGGCAATAAATTTGGAAAAAACTTTTAATTCTTAAGATTAAACAAAAGTGCTAATAACCAATCCATAAATTGTTAACTCTTCCATAAAATTCCAAACCTAAGTCATGATCGATGATTTGAGTGATTTTCGTCAAAATATTAGAACTCCTAGCCTGCTGAGTTGACTCCCACCGAGTTAGTAGAAAAACTCAATAATATGTCACTACATTAGTAAATATTGCTCAAACTATAACTGGTCCATATGTAAACAATGACGAGGAAAAAACCTCTGACATGGGTGTTGCTGTCGAACCAACTCTTATAAGCCTCCCGAATGGGTTCAACTGGGTCATTCAGACAATGACATCATTGGATAGACTTAAACTAAAAGTGTTACGACAAGAATTCAGGCGCATAACTTGTGCAACTATGCTTGTCACGTGTGGATTATTAGACCAAAAATGTTAATGAAGGTCTAAATAATCCAGCCTGGGTTGATGATATACATGATGCCTTGATAAACTTGGCTTGAAAATAAAACAAAAAATAATACGTCGTTAACTAATATCATGTTTTTTATTAATGTCATTCGAGTTTTAGAAAATTAATGTTGATTGAAATTAGCCAACCGAAATATTAATAAGTTATTTGTAGAATATTTACTAATGTTATCAATAATAGTTGTGTTTTGATATAACTTACATAGTAGTTTTTATTTTTAAGAAAAGATTTATGACCCCAAGAATATATTACTCCCTCCGTTTCGAAAAAATAGGATGGCTTCATGTACAAAGTATACATGAAACCAGCCTATTTTTTGAAACGGAGGGAGTAAAGCTTAAATCTTTTTTACATGGAGTTTAAACCTATGAGGCCATGTAGCCAGGTAAAGAAAGAACGAAAAAACTCCCTTAATTGGTGTTGACGAATTGCAAACTCAAGTCGTTGGTATCATCACCCAACTAAAGAGTTTCAAATAGTGGATTTTACACCATCTCTCCTCAAAATTAAGGGATAGAGACACATATAGATTATGGAGAAGCCAAATTAAAGGACTTGAAAAGATAACATTTTTGTGCATATCGGGCTAATACTATGCTTCTAAATTGTTATGGCATGTTGGAATTTTAGAAATGATAGTGAGACGCTTGTTTATAAATATTATATAAGAGTCTAGATCTAACAGCTATTACCTCTGTTGAACAAGATAGGCGTGTCTCCTTGGTTAGGATTATAACGGAGTGTGCCAAGGGAACTGTCAATTTCTATTGGCACTTTGTTCATGGTTGGCGAAGGGCGAAGGAAGAGTATGGTTTTAATAGATCTTCTGCTTACCTTACCTTTTTTTTTTTTTGCTAGGCATAGGCCCGTCCTGCCCCCTGGCAGTGTAGCCACCGGCTTAATCCCCACTGAGCAAACTCGGCCCTCTTAAACCCGTGTTAAAGTTATTATAATTACGTTTGAGCGGAGACTCGAATAGATGACCTCCTATTTGAGAGTCAGACTCCTGACCTCCTATCTTTTGCTTACCTTGGCTCCTCACAAATCCACCAAAAGTATTTCGATGAATCCACACCACATAATTTAATTCTCGAATAATCTCAGAAATATACCAGTATTTTTCCAATATGAATCTCTTTACTATTGATTTTCAGTTCTTGATATTTGAGGATGAAATGCCATGGGGATAACTAAATACAGGAGTAAAAAGAATAGATGTGATTCATAAGGATTGCTTAGAAGATGATTACTCAACAACAACCTACACCAATCTTTTTCTTCAACTGAGGAATTACAAAAAGTTACTGGATAATCGATGTAAGTTTAGTTTGTAATTAATCAATTAGCTAATTTGTAGCTTTTCATTACATTAATGAAGTAACTAAATTATGGGGGATTCAGGTGCCAGGGAGATCAATTGGGAGACATTTTTCTCATGTGTAAGTCTATTGGACAGATTTTTAAGCGAAGTTTTCTTTAAAAACAAAAAGAACCTGCAATTGCTTGGACTTTCTTACCTCACCTTAGCCACGATAATCGAAGAAAATCAGCTACATAATTGTAACTATTAAGTATTATCCATGTTTCTTCATAATCCAATTAAAAAAGTATTTCATGGAACGAATTACTCTGTCAAATTATACACATACAATACACATCAAAAGGATTATAACTTTAATATTCGGCTGCAACTGACATGTATAGACGCAGTGTAAGGCAGACATTTCAGATTCGGAGTGATGTGTATAGCAGGTGCAAGTTAAGCGGTCCCGAATTTCCAGTGTTTCTTGGCTACGACTTCCAAGGTAATTCTGATTTATTGAATACATGTTCTAGTTTGTCAATTTAGTGTTTTTGTGATGTCTTAAATTACGGTTTTTTGTGGGTTTTCCTTCATTTTAGTATGTTTATCAATTTTTTTTTTTTTAATATATCTATAGGGGATGATGTTAGTGAGATGGGTGTGGCTGTACTATAGGTGGTATATCCGGTTCATCTTTGTGTTCCCATGGCTTCTTCTTTCGACATGTGAAGTTAACGAATTTCGGATGTGAGTTTCTTCTCAATTTTTAGGTCTAAAACAGGTTGTTCAGATCCGATTTCAGACTATCACCGGGTAAATTTCGTATATTTGATGAAAAATTTATGGTTTTGTATATTTTTGTGCTTGGAAATAATCCTTTCTTTCGCGACCTTTCAGTTAAAACCAAGTAAGCATACATCAGGCGAAGCAAAGTTTCTCTAGTAGGCATATGTCTGTGGTGTATCCTAAGCTACAATTTTGCGATTTCTGTCTGTGGTATATCCTACGTCGTCAAGTTTCAGGCATAACTTGGGTTGTGATGCAGGCGTTGTTTTCTAGAATATCCCAATAATATCATGCATTATCTTTTGTTTCCGTAAATCATAATGATACAATGTTCAAAATTATAGCAGACATCTAAAATCCTTATTTGTTGTACTGCCATAAATATTGAATTATTTTTTGTGTCACAGGGGGGGACTTCTTTAGGGACCTTCAAGTGGAATTTCGAAATTGGGAAGCAAGAGCAAGATCATTAGGAGAGCCCAAAAGCACGTGGAAAGAGTTAGCGGTGAGAAATTGCTATGCCTTTTTGTTAGAGCATAGCTTGGTTGAACACACCAAGCGTTGGTTGTCATATTTTAGTGAATCAAAACTCATTTTAAGAGTCGCTTGATTATGTACTAGAGTCAACTTCGTATAGGTTAGCTTGAAAGTATTAGGATATGAGACATTACAAGTATTGCAAAGACTTGAAGAAGTGAAGAAGTAAGAAGCTACAACGACAACATCATCCTTCCACTTGAGGTTAGTGATATTTGACTTGAACTGTTTCATTTCCTATCGTATCTTTTAAGTCGTGCATATTGAAAACAAAACTGTGAAGCATGAACACTCTAGATAGACATAGTATTAAGGAATACAATATGAAGTTTATTGCTTAACCATTAAACTTTGTAGATAAGACATCGACATAATCGTTTAAATGCTATTGTGATTGTGTATGGGTATGAGGTGAGTATTTCATCCTAGGAAACAATGTTATACATGTGTTTTAAGGAAGTAAGTTCATAAACTTGTTTATGAATCGAAAAGGAAATCGCCAGGCGTTATTGGGATTGTTATTCATTGCATATCTTGTGAACATCTAATATGTGTGATTTAGCATAACCGCTCATGATTTGTTCGTGTTCTTGGTAAAACAATTCACAAAGGCCAGACTTAAGTAATCACCTGAGATGGTATGATCGAGTTTGTGTTTTGTGTTTAACCAAATCTGGGTAAAGGGGAACCGATCCTATGAAGAGGTGCAACACATCACAAAGGGGAATCGATCCTTGTATGAGGTGCCGCAAGTTTTTAGCAGAAAGGGGAACCGATCCTATGAACATGTGCAACACATTTTTAGGCAAAGGGGAACTGATCCTATGGACATGTGCAACACATATAAGTTAGATACCATATATGTGGGGAACCGATCCTAGTACCTAGTCAACCGAATTTTGGGAAGCTAGTGTGACTATGCACAATACTCACATGGAGGTAGAACCGTGAAACCCATGATTTGTGATTGAGTGTTTCTTAATCAATCGCATAGTTCTTGAAAGTCAGATGAACCAATTCTAAACTTGTTTGGAAGTGTGGCAAATCGGTTTCAAGGTTGTAAGTATGAAAGAGGACTTACAAAGTAAGTATGTCGGCATACTTTGAACACGTGCAGTAATGTTTATCTTTTATTGTTCAAAGTTATTCCTTAATAGCTACAGGAAGAAAATCCTAGGATCGAAATAAATAAGTTAAGAATCTCTTATTTAAGGTTGTTAATTTTATTTTAGGAAAATGAGAATTAGTAATGTGCATTTACTAGTTGAGATTTTCCAGAGAGATTTTCGATCATTATTTTGGACAGAGCATTTCCAGGAATTATGAAAACCGAATTTGGAATGTATTGAATATCTTTGAGAATATTTTTGGTTTTGGAAATTCCTTGGTGTCCAAACTTCCTTGACTATAAATACTTGAAGTTTGCATTTCTAGCAAACTAATCCTTCGTGACAGCAAACTTTCTCGGTTGTGTTGTTACTGGTGTAGCCGCCTATTCGGAGAGGAGAGTAACCTAATTAGGCGAAATATCTTACGACCACTCAGTTTAAAGTCTTCTTTGGGATTGAGAAGCTCTACGAGTATCGTTTTTGGGAAATTAGATAATTGCGGTTTATCTTTTGTTTTCGATTGATTTGATTGACTAACGGTGGTTGAACTTTGATTGCACTTAGTTTGTTTATGCTTGAGAATCTTCTTTTCTGATACAAGATTCACTCAAACTAGATCGAAGTTTCTACAGGTATCTTTAGACTGTTGTTAGTGCTAAAGACGATCTTGTGATTAATCCATTGTTAACAGACTCCGTTCTGTGCGTGATTGATCACAAGAGATTCAAGTTGTTGTGTGCAGGTGTTTATTGAAGATCTAAGAAGATTTGAAGACAAAGAAGATATTGAAGATTTCTGATTTGGGGTTCATAATCTTTGGTGTGCACAATACTTGTTTCGGTATAGAGGATATCCAACTATAATCGGTTTATCCTTGTGGTAGATTAGATTGATTAGTTTTGTAGATAGGCAATAATACAATTCTTTGTGATTAAAAGTATTGATTGCAAAATCTTAACAATTACTTCGGTAGTTGAGAATAAGATAGATCTAAGAACCTGACGAAGGAGTTTATTGAGATAAACATAAGAGCCTTTGTCGAACTCACATCACTTGGTTGAAGAGAGTTGCTACCAAACAGATTTGTTGTTCTTTTACTATTTGGAATACGAACCAAAGGAATTTTTCCAAGTACGTGACTTATTCATAAGTTGGAGGCGTGGGAATACAGAGGGAACTAGGTGAACTATAGGTTTAGTTGCTTGATCTCAACTATACGAAGTTAGGTTTAATTTTGTGTAATGGCTTAATACTGTGAGTATTCAATTCTTGACAAGGTCCCGGGATTTTCTGCATTTGCGGTTTCCTCGTTAACAAAATCTTGCTGTGTCATTTACTTTATATTTCCGCATTATAATTATTTTATTATAATTAAAGTAAATTACACAAACGTTAATTCCTATTTACTTGATAAGCAATCCTATTGTGTTTGGTTAAGTCCGAACCTTTGTATCAAGTAAACATACTTCATTGTTGTATTGTCTCGATCTCATATCCATAGACGATCACACGAAGTGTGAACCGATTAGTTGTATTGTCTCGACTTAGTCCATAGACAATCACTTTCGGAGAAAAGACTTATAGGTAGGAAATTTTTTAGCTTGAGGTATATTTGGGCGCATGCCTTTTCACTTTTGAATTTGGTTTTGTAAATGAAAATACTAACTAAATCTATTGTAAGCATATCACGAGGAGTTCCTGCAGTTTACTAGTTTTGATTGTTTACCTTGGTTGCCTACTCTCAAGCTGGTCGAACTGTATTTAGAGGAATAATAGGGCCTCTAACCGAGTCAAATTGTCCCATATTTAGCGTTTACCTAATCTTTCTCCATCTCCCATATTCTTAGGCATAAAATGATACCAGAATATATTAATTTTGGATTATAAAGAAAAGGTCTATCAACCGTTGCTATTTTTTACACTGGATAAGGGAAACGATATAATTTATATTGGTCATGGTGGCAATAATCTTGTCGAACCAAGTGATGAAGCATGGAAATTTGGCGCTTGAAGGTGCATAGCTTTAGAGTCTTGTGAAGTTTTGATATCTCCCCCCCTTTAATGGGCGCAAGGATATTAAAACTTCACTCTTCATATCCGTTCGATTTCCGTATTTTGACTTCCAGCCGTCAGATCCAAGGATTCCGGAAATAACTGCGAAAATAATTCCCGTGTGCACTTTTCATGAGATCCGTTCGATCGTCTGACTCTCAGAGTAAGCTTAGTCGTTGGATCGATCGGGGATCTCTGTGAAGATAGTGTAAATTGCAGGGATTCAAAACTAAAATTAAAAAAACTGAACGAGTCGAACACCATTACAGTTTAAAAATTTAAAACCTAAAATACTAAATCCGCCATCAGAAATTTTAAATGGGGTTTAGATGTTAATGGTCACGATGACCAGTTTGACAATGGGGATATTACTGCGATTCTAATCAAATAATACGAATCAACCATTTGCATAATAGAAAACCAAGATGACATCATCGGGATAAAGAAAACGAAATCCAACGATAACTATACCATCGGGTGTAAGAGATAGAGATCAAAGCAAAGATATCTTAGATTCTTGATATTTATCTATTAGGTCTTCTACTAATAGCTTTGTAGAGAGAATTTCCCAAAAAAAAACAAGAAAGGAATGGAGATGAGATTAGAGAGACGAAAGTGAATGAGGAACTGCGGCTCCAACACGTGTGTTATATTAGGTCTTCTACTAACAATTATAACACCTATGTTCCTTGATGCCACGTTTGGGAGAGTACTTTCTCATTAGGTGCAACACACTTGCCTCATTATTTTTCCAAAAATGCTGAGTTTACCGACAATAAATCTTCATATATCTTGACTGGCCCATTTTATCCCCACATATGGCAATGCTAGATAAATTACTGAACTGCCTTTGGATATGCTCTTGAGGTTTTTCTTTAGCGATGAGTTCAGCATCGGTCTTTGGAAAATGCTAAACTTAGCGACAGTTTTTTCAACTATGATTCCATCAGGGAGATGGAAAAAGAACCATTATTACCGATATATCATATATATCTCTGTGCTAAAACCTAAAAGGGCATCCCAGACTCCATTAAATTTCTTTTTGGATGGTACTCGGTAAAACTGTTTACGAGTCTAGCATGGAATCTCTGTTATTTATTTTCCCTACGAAAAAATTTAAGTTTGGCCAACGTGCAACGCACGTGCACTCTACTTGTATTGCGTAACGTGTAAATGATAAGTGCATTATATGATGTGATGTTGGGTAGACAAAATTGAATGTCCATGTTGTAATGGCCTTTGTAGATGAAATCCAAGGACTGGAATTTGTTTTAATACGCCCTCTTTCCCTCTTTCTAAAAGTTTAAGCAACTCATTTTAATTCACCCTCAATTTTTTTAATCAATCTCATCCCTGAGTAGTCAGTAGTACCACACTTGTGGGCTTCTCAGTTGGCAGAGTTTATGAGCTTAGTAGCATCACCATTTGATTCTCTTTTGCCTGTTTTGAATGTCACCAAGCTTCAAATAGATCATTCCGTGACTTCGCAATTGGAAGAGTATTGAACCAAAATTTTTTCCATGAAGAGATGATAAATGGATCAGTCGATTCAAGAGACGTTTTTTGTTATGATTTTTATTCGATAGGTAGTTAACTAATCCTGGATAAATTGGGGCATATGCCACTTAATTGGGGCCTACTACTAGATGATAAAAAAGGTCATTAGAAATAACTTTCACACCACTCCTTATCCAATAATTACTTAAGTATCTAATTTATCCATGTTTAATTAGCACTAATTAATTGTATTAGGTGTTAATTATGTTTTAGATGTGAGATCAACTAATGTTAAAGAGTTCTTTAAAACACCAAACAACTTAAATTTTTTGATTTTTTTTCGTAAACAGTACCAAGAATCGGTTTACGTTTATGCACTTGTAAACCGATTCTGGGTTGGTGTTCCAAAATTAACAGAGGCCTTCAATAATCGGTTGACGTTGGCATATGTATAATCCGATTGTCGGAATCAATGTTTTGTGTGACATATATAACCTGGCATTTTTAGGGGCGACCCCAAAAGAATTAGGGGCGACTTTTTTATTCCCAACCTATATACACCGTTAAGGGATGTCCAAAAACGCGGAGAATACGTTAATGCCCTTACATAATCGGAAGCTATTTTGTGCCCGATTATTATAAAGCAATCGGAAGCTTAGTAACGATATTATACTACCGATTAATATCGATTTTGTGCCTAACGCGCATCTGGCTTCTATAACAATCGGTAGGAAAAACAACCTCACGAGACTACCGATTATAGTAGCTCCTAAATTCCCAAAATTGGTGATTTCGTCAAGGAAGAAATTTGGGGCAACTTTATAATCGGAAGTCATATTAACTACCGATTATTCTAGTTCCCAAATTCGAAAAAAATGACATTTCTGCAAAAACAAAATTTGGGGCAACTGTATAATCGGAAGTCTTATTAACTACCGATTAATATAGTTCTCAAATTCGAAAAAAATTGAAATTTCTGCAAATACAAAATTTGGGGCAACTGTATAATCGGAAGTAAAAATACTTCATTTGACTACCGATTATACAGTTTCCCCAACAAAATAGAGCCGTTGGAACTCTAAACTCTATATAAGGATTGTATCATTTTACTCTCTATGGAACACAAATACCTTTAAACTCTCTCCAACATCATCTTCAACATAATGACCCAACCATTCATTAATCCTACGGAGTTCACGATTGAAGAAGATTTATCTTTATGTAGGCGCTATGTTCAATTCTATCCGAGACGAGGAGAAGAACGTAGGCAAGGAGGCATAATGAGTATGAGTTATTTGGGGAAAATTCACGAAAAATTCTGCGCCGACACCGGTAACCCAAACAACCGTCACTCCGCTGATCTTTTTTGCCGAGTTGGTTCAATAAACAGACACGTCGAAGAATTTGTCCATTTAACTTATCTTGTGAATCAATATCGATTGAGGGGTGAAACCAATGATGAGGTTATAGAACGATCTCTCGGGGAATGGCGGAGATGGAAAAGATCAAGCTTCCGTTATGAAGCTCATTTTAGAATCCTTAGGGCGATGGAAAGATTTAATCCGTTTAGGACTCGTCCAACATGTCCACGACGCTAATCACAATACCTTTTAGTAGAATTACGGGAGTTCAATGTAAAATTATGATGATGTGTAGGTGATATTGTTATGAATTTCAAAATATTTATGAAAATCGGAAGTTTTAATTGTTGATCTAACTAACGATTATATTCCAACGGCTAGTTCGTTCAAAAGAAACTAGTCGTGCCTCGAAAACCACACACAATCGGTTGATAATACATATTGATAAACCTCCGATTATACTACTCTAATGAAACTGAGAACTTTGTTGACAAAACATCCTATAATCGGAAGTATATAACAATAAATATTTACCGATTACGCATAATCGGGTGCTTCGTTCAACCATTCCCTACCGATTGTGTGTAATAATTGTACGTAATTTCAGTACAGTCTTGTAAAAGTACGTATCAACGGCCATATTTTCAAAAGAAAAGAGACGTTGGGACTCTCATCTATATAAGGAGGGTAAACTCTTCTTATTTATGCACCAAACAACACATATATAGCATCGTGTATTCTATAAATAGATTTTCCATCGTCTACTCTTGTGAATTCATTCTATATCTCAACTTACAAGCATGGCAACGTTTGACGCGGCTGAAGATTTGTTCATTGTGAAAACATGGTATCGTGAAACAAGACGTGAAGATCTCATAGCAGGAAGGTTAACACCTGAAGTCTTTTGGGCGAGGGTATATAGCCAATTTGTGCGAGAGTATGGAAATCCAAAGCAAAGATCACTCCAACAAGTTCATGATCGTTTCCGACTTGTCCAAAAAGGGGTAAATGATTACATAACGATACAAAAGAGGATGTTTAACACTATCCACTTAAGCTTGTCGATCCAACAATTTGTAAGTATAACGCTCGGTTATTCTTTTTAAATAACACCGGGTGTCTAATCTTTCTTACTAAAACGAAGTTAACATTATTTTATGTTTGTTTATGTAGGAGACACTCGCAAAAAGACAGTACTTAGTGGAAAAGGGTGAAGAATTCACTTATGATGGAAGTTATGAATTCTCAAGTCCGTCGTAACAAAGATAAATGTTGATTGATGGTTACAATCGGAAGTTATTATTTTATATTGTCTACCGACTCTGGGAAGATTTTCAGCTTTTTTGTCAGACTTTGGTGACAATCGGAAGTTTATGTAATATGTTGTCTACCGATTCTGTGAAAATTTTTCAGTTTTTTTTTGTCAGAGTTTGGTGACAATCGGATGTTTATGTAATATGTAATCTACCGATTCTGGAATTTTTTTTTCAGTTGTTTTGTCAGCCTTACAATCGGAAGATAAATTCAAAAAGTTAATAACCGATTATAATATTGATTGAGTCTGTTTATAAAAGCTTGTATAATCGTAGATATATTAAAAATATAACTACCGATTATAGCTTTATACTTCACAGTATTTTCCACAAAATTCCAAAAAAAACATGTACAAATAGGGCTTTCCAAAATACATCTTTCAAACATAACGATCATTTATCTTCATCACCCGAGGGAACCAATTCCAGTGGGCCTTAAGGAAATCCTCCTTCATGACGCGATCCCAATCCAACATGTTGGTCTCATATTGTTTCAACCAATCGTTAGAATGATTCGTTGGGAAGTAATCACTCCAACCACCCAACAGAGGTAATGGGCAATCCCTCTTTACTCTTAAACCGATAAAATGCATCTCATTCACAAATGCCATAACAATTCTTCTATCTTTAACCGATTCATCGCAAACCGTCCTTGTAGGTGTAAACGTAAAAGAATGTCCATACCTAGGAGGAACAAAGAAATGTACCACGCAATTCAAAGCGTCCGCTAAGAGATATCCACATTTAGGCATTGTCATCCAATACTTGGATCCGATTGTCTTCAATCCCTTTCGGCACTTTACACGCGCAACTAAGTCTTTGAACTCTAGTTCTTTGTCGTGCCTATCTCCTTCCTTCATCATCTCCATATAGAAATCCTTGTCCTTTATTAGTTGTACCGCCATCTTAGTTCTTAAATTTTTCCATTGGGTGACATCTTCATTCACCGCCTCTCCAAAGTAACCAATTTGTTCTGTGGCGACGTGAAACCCACAATTACCATCCCCATCAACCTCGTCGGTGGACAAAACAAATGGAACAATGAGTGGAGGGAGTTGTTTCATATACTCTTCTATAATCGTATACCTTGATCGTGTTGGTCTTCCATGAAAATCCCTAGGACAACGAAGAGTACCATACTTCTCTCTTATAGTCACCATTTTCGTTGATTGTGTTTGTTGCGATTCTCTCATTTGATCAATAACTACGGAGCTAGTTTGGCTCCACTAACACAACTTCTTCCACCGCATCGGCTTGACTTACTTGAGAAGGCTTCGTAGAGACCTTTGGACTCACTTGTTGGGCGGTTGGTCCATTTTGATCTTTTCTTGGATGACCTCTTTTCTTGGGTTGCGGCTCATCTTCAAATTCGGCTTCCGAACGCTCATGCCTACACAATATTCTTTTATTAGACAAATGCTCATTTAATTCTTTTCTTTCAATGGTCCTCGACACTTCGGTGTTTGGCCTACCCGCCCCCTTTTGCTTAATAGGTTCATCAACCTCCCTTAAAAGAGGGTGAAGAGCTTGCTCCAAATCATGCATCAATATTTGCTTCTTGGAGCCATTTGTTGTAGCATAACGCTCGGTTATTCTTGCACACAATTCCGACTCCATGAACGACGGACCATCGACTACGGGGGTGCTTGGAGTGAAATTTAATTGCTTCCAAAATGGATGAATATCATTGATGTCAATCACATCGACGTACCTACCCATTTTATGACGACATGGGAGACCAATACCTATCATATCCTTGCAAACACAAACCGTATTCTCGTCATTGTAAGCTTTATATAACTTCAATTGTTCCATCATGTGATTTATTGCCCATTTTGAAACTTTATGAACAATGCCCCTTAGAAGCAATCTTTCCCTTTCATGTTCCGTAGGGAATTTATGTACACTAAATTGCATAGAATCCTTAATCTTTACGAGATCACGATTGGTGAATTCATGGTTTGCTTCTTGGATCGACACAACTCCATTTTGACTACCTAGAAGTATTTTCTTTAATCGGCCATGAGACCCCTCCGTAATGCTTGTCACCTCTTTCTTGAAGTTACGATATTCATATGTCCATGCATACACAAACCTCTCCTTAATCGGTAACCATTGTGTTTTACAATACTCAATGGGTTTTGGGTAGTCCTTGCCATATTCATCCTCAAATTTCTTCAAGTTTCTTTCGTAAATTTCCTCGGTCATTGACCAAACGATCTTGTCCCATGGTTTCATGAACGCTCTCCAAATTATTCCATCCTCCTTCCATTTTTCATCAAATAACCTCTTCTCTTCCTCTCGTTCTTCCGCGGTTAATTTACTAATGCGTTCATCCTCTTCCTTCGACCTCTTGGTACCCTTCCTTGGTTTTTTAGCTTGGAAATGGTGATGGCAATTGTGTTTGATGTTGCATTGAATGTGCCACGTACATTGCAAGTTTCGGGCTTCAGGAAACACTACCGCTATTGCATGCATTAAGGCTTGATCGTTATCCGTTACAATAACCCTTGGAAAATCATCCCCATTGTAAATGGACCTCAACGTCTCCAACATCCAAATGAAACTCACGTTGTTCTCATGATCCATTAAACCCCATGCAATCGTAAACGTGTTTTTGTCCGAAGTGTGACAAGCAATGTTCAACAACGGCATGTTATATTTGTTTGTCTTGTAAGTGGCATCTATCAACAAAATTTGATGAAAATACTGAGCCAATTTTATCATTTCGGGATGTGCCAAGAAAATACGTACCACTTTACCATCCCTTTCTTCTGTTCTCAACGTGTAGTCGTGTAACTCAGCTAACCACTGCGATTGTTGCATGACCGTTCTACCATCCCATTCCGTCCTTTTGATCGTAGCTAGGGCCGACTTAATTGTAGACAAAGAAGACAAGTTTCCGGGGTCGTCCGCCTTTATTTTACTTAAGATCGCACTCGCGTTTTGGATACGCATAGACCTCACCGTCTCCATTTCATGTGGTTTTAACTTCGCAACCATTACATGTCCAATAAGAGTATCCGGATCATCGTGGTTGTGACAACCATTAGCAACTTTAGACATTTTCCACTCTTTACTTTCCCTACCATCGGGCTTATAGAAGACAATCTTAAATGGGCATCCAATCTTCTTTGTATGAGTTCGGTATTTCTTTCTCTCCGTCTTCCTTACATACTTACTATTCTTTCCCTCGTGACTCTTCTTCTCCCCACCTCGCTCACATATCATTTCAAACCGAATCTTCTTAACGCAACTGTTCTGAACTACCATGCACATATTCTCTTTTGCCTTGTTCATAAGCCATTCCTTGGCCTCCTTCTTACTTACAAATATCTAAATGGGCATATAACAAAACAAAAATAATAAGCATAACCATCTAACATACATGATTGGAAAAAGAAAATATAATTCATGACCATACCAAATCGTTTGCATAGTGTAGGGAAGTATCAGGCCTCAAAAAATAATCGTCATCAACCCCTACAACAGCCTACGCACAACAACAACAAGTTATGCTTTAGCAATCGGAAGGAAGTTTAGTTAATAAGTAACCGGTTATAACACAATCGGTAATTTAATACTATACAAATTTAACCGATTTTAAACAATCGGTAGTCATGTACGAATATAGTCTACCGATTAACGACATACACAAATGAACAATTCTTCTGTATAAAAAGCTTCAATAATCGGAGGGACTATAAATTCATAAACCAACCGATTATTAAATATCAAGATTTACGAATATTTCATTTTTTGGAGAAATTCGTATTTGGGACAACGTTATATAATTGGACGTTTATTTATGTATACAACTTCCGATTGTGAAAAATTGAAGCTTTCAATTTGGGGATTTTTTTCATATTCGGCAGATAAATACGTCAAAATATATCCTATTGTGGATAATCGGTAGGTATTGTACTAAATTAACTACCGAATATATGTCGTTCATGTCATTCAATGCATGCAGAAATCGAATCTTCACGTTCAAAAACACACACAAACGCACATAACATGGATAACATGGGTATTAGAGTTTGTTAACAACATACATGTATGTTTGATGCATCGTTAGCTTCGATCTCGGGTGATTCTCCATTTTCTTCCATGAAAGCGTCGTCTAGGGTTTCATCTCCATCAAAGTTTGGATCATTCAACATATACCCCAAATCGTCATCTCTAAACGGTAGTGAACCTTGAACTTCAACAACTTCACGTCCTTCTTCGTACCCATCCATGTTTATGGAAGATGGTTACAATCGGAAGTTGGCAACATATACCCACTTCTTCTTCTTCTCTCACTCAATCGGGAGTTATCTCACAATGAGTCAAATTTTTTTTCCAAACACTAATATATAGACCCCAGCCTACCGATTACAAGAGTTTGCTTCCGATTATTTTGTGAAACTACCGATTATTGTTTTGGCTACCGAATATTTTAGTTTTTGGCAAATGTTGAATCCGGGGCCACTTATAATCGGTAGGGTTATAAGTTTTAAACTCTACCGATTATGGTAGATTTCAAAATTCATCACATGAAGGATTTTAGAAAAAAACTCATTTTGGGGCAACCAATAATCAATAGTTTTTGGAACCAATTTTACGTCCGATTATTGCTACATCCAAATCACGAACCACATGGTTATGCCTGGCTCTATACCCTCTAAACCTATGGATTTTGGCACAGGTTGGATTTGGTGCTTCGTATAATCGGGCGGTAAGAAGTAATAAACTCTACCGATTATGGTAGATTTCAAAATTCATCACATGAAGGATTTTAGAAAAAACTCATTTTGGGGCACCCTATAATCGGTAGGTTGTGGAACCTATTTGGCTTACGATTATGGCTACATCCAAATCACGAACCACATGGTTATGCCTGGCTTTATACACTCAAAACCTGTGGAATTTGGCAAGGGTTCGATCTGGGGCTCCTTATAATCGGTAGGTTGTCAAGTTGGTAACTCTACCGATTATGGTATATTTCAAATTCCCTTACATGAAGGATTTTAGAAAAAACTCATTTTGGGGCAACCCATAATCGGATGGTTTGGTAATATATTTAACTCCCGATTAACGCTGCATCCAAAACACGAACCAAGTGGTTATGGCTGGCTGTGTACACTCAAAACCTATGGAATTTGGCAAAGGTTGGATCTGGGGCTCGTTATAATCGGTGGGTTATATAATTATATACCCTACCGATTATGGAAGATTTCAAAATTCATTACGTGAAGGATTTTAGAAAAAACTCATTTTGGGGCAACTTATAATCGGTAGTGTATGTAACCTATTAGGCTTCCGATTATGGCTACATCCACAACTCAAGCCAAGTGGTTATGGTGGCTCTGCACCCCTCAAAACCTATGGAATTTGGCCAAGGTTGAATATGGGGCTCCTTATAATCGGTAGCTTATCAAACTTGTAAGACTACCGATTATAAAAGGGATTATTAGCCGAAGTATCTACACAATAATCGGTAGGTATAGTTTCAATTTAACCTACCGATTCACCTTTAACCTACCGATTATGGTGTAGGCTCCCGATTATATAAGGGCATATTGGCCATTTCGAAAAATCAAAGATAAGGGGTAGCTTAGATTTACGTTTGGGTGACCTTTTTTGTCTTTTAGTGTCGCCCCTAATTCTTTTGGGGTCGCCCCTAAAAATGCCAGGATATATAAACCGATTGTTATATTTCAAAAGATTTATTTTTTTCATTCATTTCATTATTGTAGAATGCATTTAGCACATGCATCAATCCTTTAAACCCCTAGGCGACCCTAGTGGACGAGTTATAGTCTCGTGAGGGTTTACATAGAGATCTACCCACACAACCTACACAAAAACTTCTAAAACCATCAATCTTCGTCGGAGGAATCCAAGACCGATCCACCCTCCATGAAGTCCGGGGCATAATCCGGGATTTTGGATACCATGAAGTGATAGCTTGCATCGAATAAGAATGCTTCCCCCTTTTACTCCAAGTAGAGCGATTTCACGGCTTCGTGCTACAAAATCACGACGCAAACTTACTTTGTTAGTGGTGTTTAGTAGGAAGATCAAACAACTTGGATTACGTAAAATAAACCACAAAAATACTTACAAATTGTTCAATGGAGTAGCTAAAGTGGCTAGCGTTCAAAATCCGTTTTTGGATAGCTAAAAAAGCAAGTATCGCAGTTTCGATGACTAGGTGCCTATCATGGACTCGTTGAACACTTCTTCCATTAGGATTTCCAAACTCTTGCCTATACTTATTGTATACCCTTGCCCAAAAGGTTAGGGAATCCACCCTTACAGAGGACTGATTTCTAACTCGAGTTTCCGCGTACCATGTTTTGGTGATGGATAGATGTTCAGTTGAATCAAATGAAGCCATTATGGAGGTACGAAATGAGTAGTTGTGGAGTAAATGGAGTGAGAGGGAATACAAGGAGCAATTTTGGGGCAAATGGGATGAGGACTCTATATATAGAGAAAGTCCCTAACGACTATTTTTTTTTTTGAAAAAAGTGAAATCATTTGAAATAATCGGTCTTCTCGAAGGTCTGCAAAATCCGATTGTGTTTTTATGCCAGAAGGAATCGGTCTTTCTTGTGACCAATATAAACCGATTAAAGACATGTAAAAAATTTGAATTTTCACCGACACTAATCAGTTTATATAAATTCATATGTGATCCGATTGTAGCTTGAAAAACATACAGGAAAAACAACACTTCTAAGGCATGAAGAATCGGATTATACGTACCTCACGCATAAACTGATTCCTTTATGGAACCTAGACAATCGGTTTATGTTGACATATCGAGTAGCCCGATTGTTGGCATGTCGTGCTAGAATTATTGAGCAACACATAATTATAATTAAAACTTTAAGTGGTTAAGTTCAACACAAAGATCATCCAAAATACAAACCTTAACCATCCTAAAAGAATGTTAAGAACTTAAAACAACCACAAGTCTTATAAACTTAAACTTTTAATATCTATAACTTAAACTTAAAAACTTAAAGAGCAGGAGCACCAACATCAGTAGCAGCAGCACCAGTGGGAGCATTTGCAGCACCACCCTCAGCAGGAGCACCAGCACCAGCGTCACCAGCAGCACTACCATCATGAGCAACAACTTCTGCTTCATCCATGGCTTGATATTGAGTCATTACTTCCCATATACCTTCCATAAATCCATGGCTATCCCTCTCAGCTGAAATCATATTTCTCCTCATCCTAGTGAACCTCATGACCTCATGAAGCTCCTCTAGTGCAATCTTGTCAATCAATGCGAGGGCTTGTTTCTTATAGAGGCTTCTTTCTGGGACGGGTTGTGGTTCCCTAAGAATATCCTCCAAGGTGAGATCTCGAGTGTAAAACGCTAGGTGTCCGAAGTTCATATCTACATTAAAAAAAAAATCAAGTTAACAATCGGTTCATAACTAAACATATGTAATCCGATTCTCAACAACAAAACATACATGAATGTCAAACATTCACAATCGGTTTATGTGACACATATATAAACACCGATTTTGGAATGGAATCTGAAGACACAGTCTTAATCGGTAAATTAACAAGCACATAAAACTCGATTATGGGATCGCATAGTTAAAAGAAAAATTGTACCCAGAATCGAATTATTCTGAAGCACTTATAAACCGATTCTGGTGACGTATTTTCATATTTCGTTTCTAAACCTAGAATCGCTTGTTGTTGATCATCATATAAACCGATTACTTTGCATGCTCTTCATGGTCGAATAACAAAACCCAGAATCGGTTTATTCGATATGTCAACATATACCGATTTTGGGTGTAATCAGAGATTTTGATGGACGAAAATCGAAGATTTAAACATGTAAATCAATGAAGAAATGCGAATCATAGAATGGGTTGATGGAGATTTACCTTTTTCTTGGTTGGATCGAAGATCTTGGAGAAGATGATCAAAAAAAAATTGATTAGGGTTTTGAGAATTTGGAAAGATTATGATGAAAATAGAAAGTTTTTTAGGTTTGGGTTTTTTATGTTTTTGGATTTACTAAAAATTGAAAGATTAGTATTTATATGAGATTGTTTTAGGAATTAATGTGGGGGTAAATTAGGATTTTTGAGAAGTTTGGTAGCCCATAGCAATTTGGTGGAGTGGGAAGGGAAATTTGATAGGCCCCAATTAAGTGGCATAGGCCCCAATTTAGCCAGGTTAAGTAATATCATTCTTTTTTATTTATTGTCATTTAAGATTTAAAAATTTTAATATTGATTGCATTAGGAAACCAAAATATTAGAATATTTTCTAATAATTTTAGTTCATAATAATAGTATTTTGATGTAATTTATATAATAGCTTTATTTATTAAGAAAAAAAATTAAAGCCCAAAGGTTATATTAAAGCTGAGTTTGGTATTTCTATGAGTTTTACATATGCGCTTTTCTATTATATGATGTATTGTGCGATGTGCTGTAATACGTAAATTCTGTTTGGTTAATTGTTATATTGAAGTGCTTGTGATGTCGCTATGATGAAAATAGATATGGTTTTCTTTTCTTCTAAAAATGACATCAATTAATAAGAAGATATATTTTGTTTTAAATATTGTTTAGATAAATATAAAAAAATAATAATGATTACTTATTCATATTTTATCATTCAATATTTTCTTTAAATACTAAAAAAAGCACCCCAAGGGTATATTATTATGGAATAAGATCAAACAAAATATTATTATCATTGTTAATTTGATTAAACAAAATAATTGTACGCAAACAAATATTTAAGGGTACATTATGCCATTTTAATATAATAATACGATTGAAATAGATAATCAATTAATTAAAATAGAGTGGGTGCAATAATTCTGATGATACTGCTTTTGAAAGATGCTCCCTTGGTAGATGAGTTTTGACACACTAAAATATGACAACCAAACTTGACATACCTGCGCTTGGTGAGTTTAACCGAGCTATGCTCTAACAACTTTTGTGCAACTAAATTTGATAACAAGTTTGAGATAGCTTGAAATAGGAAAACTTGCGAGTTCGACCTAGCAATGCTCTAACAAATCTCATGAAGGATTTTCACTAGTATGGTACTATAGACTGGATACTGAATTATTCTATCATCACTATAATACCAATGAAGGAGCATTTTTTACTCGTAAGGATAATTATTCCTAAGGATTTTTTACTGCTAAGGATTTCAGATCCATTAGTCATATTGGAAAGTGCCTATCAAGTTCTCTGTAAAGTGTTTGTTAGACGATTGAAGACTGTTATACCAAGTTTTATATCTGACTTTCAAGGGGAGTTCATCCATGACAATCAGATCATGGATGGCGTACTCATCCCTTAGAGAATGTGTATATAGTATATTGAAACCTGAGAAAGCTGGTGTGCTTTGTAAAATAGACATGGTAAAGGCCTCTGACAACGTCAATTGGAATGCTCTCTATTTTCAATTTTGTAGAGGCATGAATTTCAAAACAAGTGGATTTCTTGGACTATTTGATGTTTTTCGTCTTTTGACTTGGAAGTTCTAGTTAATTATGATTCTACGGAGAAATTCAAAGCATCTAAGTGGCTCAGGCAATATGAGATTCACTTTCTCCATATACGTCCTTGATTGTGGTGGAGATTCTGTCAAAATTGTTGAATAATGTTGCAAAAAGAGAGAGAATTAATGGATTTAGCGTGGATTAAAATGGTACATTGATATTTTGTTTTCCAGTTACAGATGGCACATTGATATTTATTAATGCCAATAAGGAGGAAGTGAGATATTTGCTAATCATTTTTTACAGTTTTTGAAGCTTTCACAAACTTAACTTAGATAAGAGTGTTATGGTTAGTGAGAGAGCTGATGATATTATAACTATTCTTGGTAAAAAACTTAGTAGCAAAAATGGGCGCTTCCAATCAAATACGTAAGCATGCATATTTGTACTTCTCCAAGATATATTTTTGTATGGGATTTTGTGATTTAAAGAATAAAAATAAAGCTTGCTTTATGGAATAACAAAATTTTGTCAATATTAGTTCCCATCAAAACTATTTGTCTAACCTCCTAGTTTAACATCTTTCTCTTTTTCATCCGCCGGTGCAAATGGGAAAAAATGATCAAGCTCTTACGAGGAATTTTTTATAGGGTGCTGCGGAGGGAAATAATACAATGGCCTGGCCCGCTTGGGTTGCACAATCTAAAACTTATATTCCTGAGTCGGAGGTTTAGGAGTGAAGAATTTAAGGATTACCAACAAAGGTTTTATTGTTAAATGAGTGTGGAGGTACTCGAGAAGTAAAAATACCTTATAGCCATTGCAAAAGTGAAGTGGTTAATTTTGAGAGTGATTTAGTAAAAATACCTTATGACAATTTTATTGCAGAGCTGATTTAGTCAGTTCATGACTTGGTTAATTTTGAGGTGTTTTTGGATACTTTTAGATCCTCAAGTACACAAATTGATTTTCTCAGTACGTAAACTGGTTGATTTTGAGAGTTCCCTAGATACCTTTTGAAACTTAAGCACACTAAATGATTTGGGAAGTTCGCGAACTTATGAATATGAAAATTTCCTGAACTTTGAGACAATAATTTGTTTACAAATTGTTTTGTACAGTTCACGAACTAATTTAGTCTTTGAGAGTTATTGAACTCTGAGACGACAATTTTTTCACAAACTATTTCGAATAGTTGGAGAAATGATTTAGTTGTTGGGAGTTATTGAACTCCGTGGTTGCTTGATGGTATACAGACAAATCAACCATTGTTCTTGGGCTAACCTTTTGGTGCACATAGCTTATATCGGTAAATACACGGGTGCACAATCTTCTCTATAATTGAAAAAAAACTTCCCATATCCTTGCATGATCAATATATATTGAAAAATTGAGCTTATTCGGTGTAAAAGTAATTCGCAAACATGTGAACTAGTTCATGGAGTAAGCTTTGATTATAAGTTACCTAGATTTATTTATCATTAAAAAATAAACGACTCCTTGGAACTAGAATATCAATCCTGGCACTTTTATGTCCTAGTTGCGGTAAGTGTCGTCCTCTAAAGACTTAGGTTTACTTGATAAAATATATTAGGTTACAACTTTTAAAGTCTCCACTAAGGTATTCGTGAAGTCCAATCATATTGTCCGAAGTCTGATAGTGGACTAGTGTTTATAGCGACTTAATACGATGCATTGTTCAAGATGGACTAGGTCTCGTCCTAGGTTTTTTCTATAAGATTGTAGTATAGTCTTTAACAAAAATCTTAGTATCTTGTGTTATTATTTTTCGAATTATATTGTTTATCTATATAATAGAAATATCCCGAGTAGTACGTTAAACAACCTTGACATCTTTAAGCTCAAACTTTACAGAACCTATAAACTCGTTCTTGTGAATTCGTGTATTAAAATATATATCACAAGAGTTTTTCATGTCGGAGTTCGGTTCTTCTAAAGTTCGTCTAAATACTAGGTTGTTCTTGGATATTGATTTTTGAGATCATCCAAGAACTTGTTTTACAATCAGGTATAATAATATTTTATGTTGATATATACTTATTTATTGTAGCAAGTAATTCTCCATACAGGTTGACGAATGAAAAAGATGGTGATATACTCAATACCCTCTCATTTTCACATCTTAAACACCATTATAGGTTCAAAGTGAGGAACAAAAACCATAAGATGCTGGTATGACAATTAGAGGCATATAGGTTATTTTAAGGATTAGTTTCCAAGATTTTTTTTAAAGCTAAAGTTGTATAACACCTAAAATACTTGTTCTTGTGAATTCATATATTTAAATAAAGATTACAACACTTTCTCTTATTCAAATTCAGTTTGTGTACAATTTGGGTACATACTAGGTTGACCTTGTTTTACAATCGGGTGCAAGGATGTTTTCCTTTGATCAAATGAAAATTTTGGTGGTGTAGTTGGTACCCTCCTTTTTAATTGGTATAAGAACAGGTTCATGTACTGCGGTCTCACAACCGACATGATGATCCTTGCCATCATATGAGAAAAGATGATTGTGTTCTTGATTATGAGGTTGTACTTATAAAAATCCGTCCAAAAACGAAACCTGAAAAACCATATTTCTTGTATAAATAAATGTCGAATTTAAAGTGACAAATGCGATATTGTCTTTGTAAATCATGATATGACTTAGACGCCGTTAAAAAATTAGAGCTAAGAGATTCGCTCGCGAACTAGTCTTAGTGAGTATGTTTTCTGACATAAATGGTCATTATCAAAAGGATTAATATGGCTCACAATCTTCACAAGAAGGCCTAAAAGCTTTTTTCTAAAATTATAAAGTTTACAAAAATCTGACAAAGGACAATATGGAAAATATTGTCTATCTAAGAGATTTTACTCTTAAATTCACGTCTTCATTCCGATGGTTTCTTGATAGTGGATGTAGTCAATACATGACATGGGACCTATTATGGTTCGTGAATGTTGACGACTACAAAGGATTACCTATAACCTTCAAAGACAAGAGTTGTTGCTACATCAGCAAAAAGGGAATGATCGTGCTACCCAGAGTTCCTAAAATTCATGACGTTATTTATGTTAAATGTTTAACTACTGATATCCTTTATGTTAGAAAAATTTATGACAAATGATAAATAGTTATCTTCAATACTAAAGGATGTGATATTGAAGACATGTCAGGAAAAATAACTTTCATGGCATTCGTGAAAAGCTAATTGTTATCTTTTATATATTCAATATAATCTTTGTTGCAATTTAAATAAGGTGAAATTGGCTCATATATGGCATGAACGTGTTGGTCACATCAATTAACCCTTAAGCAAGATTATTAATAAATAATTTGTAAGAGGAGTACCTAAAATTAATGGTAGATTCGACGGTGTTTGTGGTGCTTGTTAAAACGGTAAATAAACAAGACCTCCACATAAATCATTGATGAGTGCCAAATAGTGCATATTTATACATCTTTTTATTGGCATTTTACTCATCTTTTGCGCTTATAAATCAGATATTTTCCCATATTCTGTATTTTCCTTGTTTTCAAGAATAAATATTTGTATTAATTAATTTTGTGTTTTTAGGTAATAAATAAAGCTCGGAGAATCTGAGGAGCCCAAAGAGCGAAGAATTGAAGTCGAGCATCTATGGAGCAGATAGCCAAAGCCCGCGCGCAACAGTTGCAACCCAACAAGTAGCAACTCATCTCAAGACATGGGCTAGAGCTACCCGTGACCCGGATCCGAGCCCGCTCACTCTGAGCCGTCGAGATCTCGCCTGACTACATCCAACGGTCGCTGCCCTCACTATACATCATCTCTTGATGCTCCGTGCAACACCAGATCGCTCCAAAACCGCTTACCAACCTCGACCGTTCAGATCTCTCCCGCAAGATCCTACGCTCGGTGCAGCGTTCCCATCGATCTTCGATGTACCTGCTCAACACCATAGCCCCTATATAAGCCCCTAAGCCTAACCCTAATCTCATTTTCCTTCTCCCCCTTTCACCCGACAGTAGCAGAGAGAGCTCTGCTCTTCTCAGTCCTCACCCGACCAACTCTTCTCCACCCTCACCACCACCATCTCCGCTACCATCTCTCCCTCTCTTGTCACCATCAAACAACCAACTGCTACCAGCCGCACCCCTCTCTAGAGTTAGTTCTTCTCTTTCTTAGATTCTCTACCCTAGAAGCTAACTCAGAGAAAAACTAAAACTAGGGTTAGTACTATGACCAATCAATCCATCAAGGGAGCTCTCAGAGGCGACGTGACAAGGGAGCAGACGATTCAGAGTATGGTCTGTTGTATTTTCTGTTTTTAATTGAAATTAGGGTTTGCTGTTTTAGGGTTTGCTCTGCATGTATAAATAGAGAGTGAAGAAGATGAAATGGGTTACGCCTGGATTAGCCGGAGTGTCAATTTAGGTTTATTTTCTGTTTTAATCATGTTTTAATTTTGTTGTTAGGGTTTCAATGAAACCCTAATTCCAAACTGTGTTGAAACTCTGTTGATTGTCTTGAGAATTTAATGTTATTAGATAGCTTCAAATTCTAAACACCTCAACCCAGTTCTCTCACAGTGCATGCCAACGCCATGGATGCACTGTAGTTAGGTCAATACTGTGTTGAAAGTGTTTCAGCCTTTGCTTCCATTCTTAATACTAATACCCCTGACTAGTTGTTCTTAATTAGACAACTAGTACTTAGGATTAGTACATTAGCTGATATTTGAAATATCATTAGGTGAAACCCTTAAGATGAGTGGTAGAATTGACAATCTTCACTCATCTGACATAGGAACAAGACATTTAACTTAGTTGAAAGCACAATAGGGGTCAGAGGTGGATTTGAAGACCCAGCAACCCCTTCCTCACTGTTTGCCTTAGCTTAGGTTCATTGTCACTACACTACATCTCAGCCGTATCGGCAAAACATCTTGTTTCACCATCTGTTGTCACTTGTTACGTCACTAGAATTCAGTTAGCAAGCCTTGATCATATAAGAGCACACCCTCGTCTCTGTGGATCGACTCGTACGTGCCCAGTTCTACAACCAGACACCGTGCACTTGCGGTATCACCGTAGGCCGTAATTTAAACATCTTTCGGGCCTACCAATCATCCAAGATATTTTCAACAAATCTCCACTTGAATTAATTCATATGTGAAAAGGAAAGGGTACCAAGTACACCACCAACTTTTTTGTTCGGCAAACTGTATGGACAAAACCTAATACAACTGCAAGTAGACCAAGTTAATGATCCTTGGAAATATATAGAGTTTATATGTCTATCTCTTCTCGATCAGAAAGTCTATACTATGGAGTTTGTGAGCCTGATTGTTACGAAAACTACCTAGACGATCCCAAAAATCAATATCCAAGATCAATCTAGTATTCAAATGATCCAAGCCAAATATGAAGCTTGTTATCTATCTTTCGAGATACGAATTCCACAAGAACAAGCATCATAATCTGTCACAATTAAAATGGACGTATCTGTTAAGATTGAATACGTACTAATTGTGTAAATCATATTATAAAGATAAACATTGTAACGCGGAAAAGAAAAAACACAAGACACCAAAAGTTTTGTTAATAAGGAAACTGCAATATCGGATTAACCTCGAGGCCTCGTCCATATTTGAGAAACAAATTGTATTAAGACGCTATAGACAATAGCCTACTATTAGACTTCGGACTGGAATGTATTTGAGACCGAATCCACCCTCCAAGTGATTCAGTTACAATCGTGCTCCTTACATTTCTTGAACCTTGCAAGGATTTACACAATTGATTCCCTTAGCTGGCGTATTTTACAGTCTAAGAGTTGCTTCAACCTAAGTGAAGACTTTTGATATCAATCTTCTTCTAACAAATAAGCATATTTGATTTTCCTTTAGATCAAAGATCAAGGCTTGGAAATATGTTTGCAATAGACAAAGCTAGCGAACCTCACAATCCGGAACATTTACACTCAGTGAGCTGAGAAGCCTGGATCTTTAACCACCTTTCAAGAACAATCTTGAACTTCTATCTTGGGGAATTTTAAAGTCTGAGACAAAGAGAACCTTTTGATTTCCATTTATATTGCTTGAAAGAGATTATGAAAACCACGATAAAAGAAACAACAATATCAAGATTCGCGATTTGTCAAGGTAAAGATAGTCGGACCTGGCTTCATTAATTCCCAAATAAAATCTTCAAGTCGCTGACTTAGCTATGTTTCTCAGTGGAAACCTAAGTCAATAAAGTATTACTCTAATTATCAACTAAGACACAAAGTGTTAGGCATTGCATTTCCGAGTTGAAAGAGCATCTCTATTTATAAATGTTCAAGACTGAGGGTTGCTTAGAATTCAACCTAAGTTTACTTAAGTAAACACTTTCTCTGTTTAGATGAAACTCTAATTAGGGTTTCAAGTAAGCATGTGAGAATTAGTCTTGAAACTTACATAAAAGAATATACACAGTGGTCTGGTTACGGAACCGTGTATAATGACCGTTCTTTGGCAAATATGCCTTATGAACTAAAGCAAATTGATGTTCATTTAAACACTTGTGAATTTAAATAGGATCCACATACACATGTGTTTTAGTGATCAATGATGTCTTAGAGGTATTTATGAAAGTCATAGAAATGTTAAACGTATTTAAATAAATATATCTTTGAGCAGATCTGCTAAGGTTTAATGGGACCGTTGGTGAAATAGTTCGTGAACATAAGACATAGTTCATGATCCAGGGCGTAACAGTTCGTGAACCAGATTTCACCAACCCCACTTGGCTCGTGAAGTCAAATGGGCATAGTTCGTGAACTGGGTTCGCCAACTACCAGCATTTTTCACCAATATAGAATTCAGATCACTATAGTTTGTGCACCGTATCGTTCTGAACTTGCGGTTTGTGAACTGGTTTGCCAAACTTCCTATATTCAAGAAACTCAGATATACATGGTTTTCGAAATGGCTCCCAAATTATCCTGAGTCGAAATAACAGAAGTTTTGAATTTATCTCTTTTGATGTTTGAAATATTCCCAAATGATAAAATCATTGCTTCGGCAATTTTCAATTGGTCCACAAAATTAATTATTGAATTATAAATTGTGTCAAACTAATATTGTTAAGGATCTTTGAACAACCAATGCTTGAATCATATTTCGAGATGTTTAACAAGACATGCTTGACTCGAAATTTCTTCTTTGAAAAAAATTTAAGTCATACGGCATAGTCTCATATAGATAGAATGGTGATGTATGTGAGTAAACATAATGGTTTAATCTTCACATACCTTGTTGATGAAGTTCTCCAAATATCTTCGAAGATCTTCAGCCTTCGAGGTTAATGTCGGATACTGAATTACCAACTTTTTACCTAGTCTGAGACTTAATAGACTAGAAATCAAGATATAGTTTTGATTAACTAACATTGCGTTCAACCAAGCAATGCAATATGAATCTCTTTGGCCCAATCCAACAAGCAACTGTTGAAGACAAGAAATATGTTAATTAGACCGGATTCACCTAGGTTACTTTCTTCGAACATAATAATGACACCCTGAATAAAATGAAGATTATTGTGAATATAATCTAGAACGAACAAGGTCACAAACTTAAATTTTCTTTTAGAAGTGATTGTGGAACAAAATTTAAATAAACCAAGGTTTTTGTTTTATAAGGCGAACTAGGTATAATTCAACAATACTCACAGCCTATCACTCCACAAGCTAATGGAGTTGCAGAAAGGAAAAACAGGGATATTCAAGAAATAGCCTCTTCATAATAAAAACTTGTCATTAAAGGTTGCAGGAGAAGATGTTTGCACATCGTGCTATTTGATCAACCATGTTTATTTAAGGTCACGAACCGTAAATATTCCATATAAACTGTGGTTTGAAAAATGACCTAATCTTGGTTATCTCTGTGTCTACAGAAGTATGTATTACATTCTCAAGGATACATACAGTAGGGAAAATTTGATTCCCAAAGTGACGAAGATATATTCCGTCCCGATAGTCAATTCAAAAAAGCTGGTCGGAAATCCAGGGCAATAAATTTGGAAAAAAACTTTTAATTCTTAGGATTAAAGTAAACAAAAGGATTCGCCAACAAAAGTGCAAATGCCAAAGCCAATCTATAAATTGTTAACTCTTCCATAAAAGTCCAAACCTAAGTCATGATAAAATCATCGTTACGATTGATGACTTTACTGATTTTCGTCAAAATATTAGAACTCTTGCTGTGTTGACTCCTACCGAATTAGTAGAAAAACTCAATAATACGTCACTATATCAATAAAAGTTGTTCTAACTATACTTGGTCCAGACGTAAACAATAACGAGGAAAAAACCTCTGATAAGGGTGTTGCTGTCGAACCAACTCTTATAAGCCTCCCAAATGGGTTCAACTGGTTCATTCAGACGACGACATCATTAGAGAAACTTAAACTAAAAGTGCTACGACGAGAAGTGAGGCACCTAACTTGTGCAACTATGCTTGTCACCTGTGGAGTACTAGACCAAAAATATTGATGAAGGTCAAAATAATCCAGCCTCGGTTGATGATATGCATGATGATTTGAATTAATTCAAGAGACAACGCGTTCCCTTTTATTAATATTTTGGTTTAGAAATAAAACAAAAAATAATACGTAGTTAACTAATATCATGCTTTTTATTTAATGTCATTCGAGTTTTTAGTATTAATTATGACCGAAGTTATTTGTAGAATATTTTCTAATTTTATCAATAATAGTTGTGGTTTGATGTAACTTACATAGTGGTTTTATTTTTAGGAAAAAATTTATGATCCCAAAATTATATTAAAGCTTAAACCTTTTTTACATGGAGTTTAAACCACGAGGCCATGTAGCTAGGTAAAAAAACAATGAAAAAAAAATCTCTTAACTGGTGTTGACGAATTGCAAACTCAAATCGTTGGTATCATCACCCAACTAAAGAGTTTCAAATATTTATTATAAAATCATTTCTCAATTAAAGAGTTTCAAAAAACTATTATAAGAATGAAAGTCATGCAATAACAATGATTATTTTTCCGAATTCAAAAATTATTGGAACAATCTCTAAATTATTAAGATGGAAATGGAGGATTTTACACCATCTTTCCTCCAAATCAAGGGACAGAGACACATTTAGATTATGGAGAAGCCAAGTTAAGGTTGAAAAGATAAGAGTTTTGTGCCTATCGGGCTAATACCATGCTTCTAAATTTTTTACGGCTTGTTGGAATTTTAGAAATGATAGTGAAACGCTAGTTTATAAATATTATAAGAGTCTATCTTTAACGACTGCTACCTCCGTTTCAATAAGATATGCGTCTTTCCTTGGCTTGGATTATTACAGGTGTGTGCCCAGGGAACTCTGAAAGTTCTCTCTGCATTGTTGGAAGTTAAACCAAGATATGGTGATTTGAGTTGTTGATCAACATACGTTGTTGACACACTATGCGATATTTGGAAGTTTGAGTTTACTTCAGAAGCAAGGTGTTTGAGTTCTAGAGTGTTCTAGACGAGTTCTATTTAGAGTTTGCTTTATGTTAGGAAAGTGTCTTTGTTTAGAGTTTTATCTTTGTTAGGAAAGTTTCCTTTGAGTGATCGTCAAGTTTGTGAGACTATAAGTAGGTTGTTGAGCCATGAGAATTGTACACCGAATTTGATTATCAATGTAGTCTATTATTTGCTTCGCGTGTGCTCTCCTCTCTCTTGCTCGATCCTACATATGGTATCAGAGCAAGGTGAGAGGAAGAGAGAGGAGAGGGAGAGAAAGTTAGAGAAATCATATGAGTTTTTGTTAAAGAGTTTGCAAGTCGTAAAAAAAAAAAAGGTTTTCGCAAAGTTCTGATGATTTTTTAAAAAAGGGAGGAAGTTTTGTACGTCACCACCAAGGAAAAACACGTGTGTGCTGGGAAACAATAAAACTAGGTTGCTGCAGTAATTGGAGTTTTTCCGGAGAAGTTTCAAGACAAGAAGACGATCTTGATCCCAAGGCTGCCAACGGGACGATGGTTGCTGTGAAGCTGGTAAAAAAGTTGGGTGCTGCCATGAAGTTATAAGAAGGGTCAGACAAGTTTCGTGAAGCAGCGACTGATTATCGTGATGCCATTGACGGTAGTGATAGAAGTTAATCTGTGGTGGTTGAAGTCTGAGTGAAGATTGGTTAATATATGGAAGGTGCCAGTTTTAGAAAACTGGTTTATATTTGGAAGGTGTCACTTTTAGGAAACTTTTGTTCCACGACTTGTTTTTGGAAGGTGACAATATTTGGAATTTTTTTTGTTCCCGCTGATGATGATTTAGGGAAGTCAGGGAGAAGCTCGGAGTTTGCTAAAAAAAAAAAAAAGAAGGAAGAAAAAGAGTTAACTGATGTGGTTCGTATGGAGATTGATGATCATGGAATGGGTGGTTTGACGCCAATGAAGGAAAGTTTGATTGATTAGTAGTTTGAGCTCGTGGAAGAGATGGATGTGATGGTTAAGTCCGAGAAAGGTTCCAAGTTAAGAGACTTGTTGTTGTGATCTGTAATGTGGTAGAGCATTGAAGAAGCTTTGGGAGAGTGGTTGTTTCGAAGAGTTAAGTTATGGATTCGAAATCAAAAAAAAAAAAAGATCAAAGTTGGTATTGCAGTCGAGAGAAGAAGAGAAGGACTGGTACAGTTTGATGGTGTTGAGTTCGGATTCGGAAACTTAGAATGACAAGGAACGTTGGATAGTTATGTTTGAGCTTAAGGGAGGATGGTAGGAGTTTAAACAAAGGTGTGGTTGAAGAGTTTGTGGCAGAAACTTGGAAATCCTACAAAGTGTGGCTGACTTTGTAAAGAAGTACGCTTGTGGCAGAAGCGTGACAACAAGAATGTGAGAGAATCTTGAATAGTAAAGAAGTGTGAAAGTTTAGGCTTTAAAAAGCGTGAAGAAACAAAGAAGAAAAGAAGAAGAAACAACAACAAGGTTGTGAAGAAAGAGAAGTTATCACCAGGAGGTGATGAGAGAGTGAAGAGAAGAGACGTCACAAGGGTGTGATTGTGAGAAGTGAGCCAATCCCAGTGTGGGGATTTGAGAAGAGAGTGAGGCAATCCCAGTGTGGGGATTTGAGAAGAGAAGTGAAGAAATTCCAGTGTGGAATTTGAGAAGTGAATACAACAATAGTGTGTGAAAATCCCATGAGCCGTAGAGAACAACAATAGTGGGTTAAAATCCCATGAGTTGTAGATGCCAATGATACCGGGAAATATCGTCAAATGAGGTGAGATGGATCATGGCTGTTAGAGACTCAAAATGATACCGGAAAGTATCGTAAAATGAGGTGAGATGGATCATTGCAGTAGTGACAAAGAATGAAGTTAAAGAAGAAGATGATCTACAATGCTCGGTGCGATGAAGATGAACATGCAAAGAAGTTTGTGATGATTGTTGTTAAGCAAAAGAAGAAGATTGGTTTGTTAGTTGGTGCTGGAGGTTTGTGAATTGAGTTTGTTGATTGGATAATGATGACAAAATTCCAGTGGGATCATGAAATTGGGATAAGCTATAACTGAGTATCAAGGAGTTAGGGTTAGTTGGTGGTATCTTTGAAGATGAGAAAAGACAAGAACGTGTTAACGTTTATCAATGGAAGAAGAGGAATAGAAAATGAGAAAAGACAAGGACGTGCTGGCGTCGATCAATGGAAGAAGTTGAGGAGTAGAAGAGGGTTACAGAATTCTCGTTGAATGATATCTTGGTTTAAGGGAGGATGTTGGAAGTTAAACCAAGATATGGTGATTTGAGTTGTTGATCAACATACGTTGTTGACACACTATGCGATATTTGGAAGTTGGAGTTTACTTCAGAAGCAAGGTGTTTGAGTTCTAAAGTGTTCTAGAAGAGTTCTATTTAGAGTTTGCTTTATGTTAGGAAAGTGTCTTTGTTTAGAGTTTTATCTTTGTTAGGAAAGTTTGCTTTGAGTGATCGTCAAGTTTGTGAGACTATAAGTAGGTTGTTGAGCCATGAGAATTGTACACCGAATTTGATTATCAATGTAGTCTATTATTTGCTTCCGCGTGTGCTCTCATCTCTCTTGCTCGATCCTACATGCATTTTGTTCATGGTTAGTGAAGGTCGAAGGAGGAGTATAGTTCAATAGATCTTTTTACTTTGGATCATCATGTTGGTGGTGCTGAATACCTATACGATCGTAAGGCGAAGAAGGATTTTGGTCCTTTTGACCAAAATACCCGCACCCAAAAAAGACATGTTAAAATAAACAGTGGTTCTGGGCGTAACGTTGTTTTGGATAAAACTAAAACCGCCCAGACATAAAACTAGGGGCCCCACCCCCTGGAGTTTTGCAAGGGGCCTGCTTTATGTGGGTGCTTGTGAGAGCACGGTTTTAATTCTGTTTAAAAGGGCGGTACGCCCAGGATTTTTGTAAAATAAAACGAGGAGAAATATGGCAGATACCTTTTGAAAGAACCAACGGATAAAAACGCGGACTCCACAACTCAAGCTCTCTGTACTTTCTTGAGTTTCTTCTACTTCTATACCGACCTAGAAATTATAATTTCCTTTCTCATTTCTCTCTCCGAATTTTCATTTCCCCATTAATGTCTTTGTTTCCACCTGAAAGTTGGGAATAGCGACACATCTTACTACTCAGGTTTGTCATAAACTCTTCATATACCCTGAAAATTTGATTTACCATCAGAATATTCATCTTTTGAATGTCAAATTTGCTACGAAACAACATATCCCAATTTTGGTATCTGTTTGACAAAATGCAACAATGAAAACAAAGATGAAAGTAATGCTTGGTATCTGTTTGCAAAAATGTTGACCAACAAAGATTAAAATAATACTTGGTCTCTGTTTGGAGAAATGTCACAATGAAGTTTTTGCCTAACAAAGACGAAAATAGTTTTGCTTACATATGCTTATGTTATTGATGATCACCAGCATGTCATGAAATTTCTTCTAATATCATTTGTATTATAACCTTTGTTTCCCCTGGGGGTTTCATAATTCATTCCATCCTCTTCCAAGTAGTTTTCCTACCTCAATTACTGATGATGAAAACACTTGTTTTTTCTAGGCCTTTTCTTTGTTTTTCATTTTTACAAAAAGGCGCAGATTTCTTGCTGCTCAAAATCCTTTTTATGTTCACAAAATTGCTTATTCAGTACACCAGATTATGCTTACAGTATCTGATTACTAAGTCTCCTCACAAATCCACCAAAAGTATTTCGATGAATCCACAATACATAAATTAATTTTCGAATAATCTCAGAAATATACCAGTACTTCTCTAATATGAATCTCTTTAATGTTGCTTTTCAGTTCTCTTGATATTTGAGGATGAAATGCCATGGAGATAACTAAATACAGGAGTAGAAAGAATTCATGTGATTCATAACGATTACTTAGAAGATGATTACTCAACAACAACCTACACCAATCTTTTTTTTCAACTGAGGAAATTACCCAAAGTAACTGGATAATCGATGTAAGTTTAGTTTGTAATTAATCAATTAGCTAATTTGCACCTTTTCATTACAGTAATGAAGTAACTAAATTATGGGGGATTCAGGTCCCAGGGAGCTCAATTTGGAGACATTTTTTCTCATATGTAAGCCTCTTGGACAGATTTTTAAGCGAAGTTTTCTTTAAAAACAAAAAAAACCTGCAATTGCTTGGACTTGCTTACCTCACCTTAGCCACGACAATCGAAGAAAATCAGGTACAAAACTGGCAACTATTATCCATGTTTCTTCATAATCCAATTAACACAGTACTTCTTGGAACGAATTACTGTCACATTGTATTTATACAATACACATCAGAAGGATTGTAACTTTAATATTCGGCTGCAACTGACATGTATCTCTACAAAATAGATGCAGTGTGAGGCAAAAGACATTTCAGATTCGGAGTGATGTGTATAGCGGGTGCAAGTTATTGCCATCAAAGCTAGTTCAAGCGGTCCTGAATTTCCAGTGTTTCTTGGCGACGACTTCAATTAATCGCCGGGTGAATTTTGTATATTTGGTGAAAATTTTATGGTTTTGTATAATTTTGTGCTTGGAGGCAATCTTTTTCGTAGGCATACATCAGGCTAAGCAAAGTTTTTTTTTTCCGTAGGCATATGTCTGTGGTGTATCCCAAGCTACAATTTTGCGACTATTAGGTGTTTCTGTCTGTGGTACATCCTACGTCGTCAAGTTTCAGGCATAACTTGGGTTGTGATGCAGGTGTTGTTTAGAGGAATATCCCAATAACAGCAGACATTATCTTTTGTTTCCGTAAATCATAATGATTTTTTACAATATTCAAAATTGTAGCAGACATCTAAAATCCTTATTTGTTGTACTGCCAGAAATATTGAAATATTTTTTGTGCTACAGGGGACTTCTTTAGGGGCCTTCAAGTGGAATTTCGAAATTGGGAAGCAAGTGCCAGATCACTAGGAGAGCCCAAAAGCACATGGAAAGAGTTAGCGGTGAGAAACTGCTATGCCTTTTGAATTTGTTTTTGTAAATGAAAATACTAACTAGTCTCAAGCTGGTCGAACTGTATTAGAGAAATAATAGGGCCTCTAACCGAGTCAAATTGTCCCATATTTATCGTTTACCTAATCTTTCTCCATCTCCCATATTCTTAGGTAAATGATACCAGAATATATGTTTATTTTGGGAATTATCCAATAAATTTATGACGAGATATATGATATAGATATTCCTTACCTAATGTAGAAATCAGAATAAAATTAAAATTAAATGAAAAAGTAAAAAAGAAGGGAAAATCCTCCTATTGAAATCACAACAATACCCTCTCTAATCCAATATATATAGGCACTCTAAAACCCCAGTTGAAACCTGCAAAACCATCTCTAGAATACATTTCAGCTTAGAGCTTCGCTAATCAAGAAGATTTGATTTAAGGTAATGATTTTTTTTCCAAATACTCTTATGATTTTATGTTTTTGTCTCTCTGTTTTGACTTCAATGCTTGTATTGTGGATCAGGTTTGAGAAGAATACAGATAGATGGGTTGTTTTAAATGGGACGTTTTTGTATGGGATTCAGGAGGAGGAGAAAGAATGGTTCAATCATGGATAGCATGATGGTTTGTTCTCTCAGAATAGTAAGTAGTAATCTGTTCTTTATGAATGTGAGCTTTGTTTATTGATGACTTGAAGTCCTTTTCAAAGTTACAGAGCTTTCGTTTTGTCAAATCATGTATTTTTAATGTTTTAAGTACTTTTAGTTGATTAGTTTGATGCTCTTATTTCTGGTTGTTAAGCCTCCAGCTATTTTGACAATGTTTGTTGCTTGTAAAAGTTTGACGCCCTTTGCTTGCATCATCTTATTGCAGAGACTACACAAGGTTGTTTCTCGTGGTTACCCACCCAAGGAATTCGAGGTATGGATCTGATTTTCAAGCTTAGAATTATCGAACGTATTTGTATCTATCACAAATTTTTTGTTCTTGGTCGGTTTGTGTAGAGAAATCTTGTCAAGGGAGATGCCTTACTTCTTGGGGCTTCAATTTCAGATTTACCTCCGGTAAGCAAGTTTGTTCTCTGACTCTATTAACTCTATGAAGTATACATTGACTGTTGAATTAAGAAGGGTTTTTTTTCCTGTTTGTAGATAACGACACAATCGAGCGATGGAGTATGGTGGTAGTGATCCTATTACTGATTTTCAAAGCATGTTAATATTTTTGTTTTTGATTTTAGTGTGTTCAAATTTAAATTAGCATGGTGGACATCTTTCAAGATTAATGTAATACTTCCTTCTCTTTCAGTGGTTATGGAGTCAGTTGATCCTCAAACAAGTGGAAGATGCTTTGATCTTCCACTTAACCAAGGATACAGAATTTAATGTAATTTTAGTATTATTATATGGTTGTCATGATGAAGTTGTCTTTATGATGCTAAAACATTTGAATTTATCTATAGATCTACGTGGTGAAAGCACCTGATGTTGCTTCTGAACAAGAAACTGACGATGATGAAGAGGAATGCCAAGAGGTTCTTGCCAGGAAGAGAAATGCCAGGTTGAAGATAATGATTCAAGAAAAGGAACTTTTCAAGCTAAGAAATGACTCCAATAGAAAAGACTATAAAGAAATGATCTATCAACACTGTCAATGTAAACTTCATTTCTTTATAGTACGAATACCTTGGCGTCATTTCTTCGTTTGAAAAGTTCCAGTTCTTAGCCCGGATTTAACTGAGAAAAGTTGTCAGAGTTTATGAGATTTGATTCTCTTGAGCATGATAAGAGTCGAGGCGTTTTTAGTTATGGTGGGTTTGGTTGTAGAATTTTAGAGGTGGGATTTATGGGTCCAGGGGATTTGGTGGGATTACGTTTCCCTCGGTTTGTTTGGTTGCCCAAATCTCTGGAATCACGTTTCCCGCGGGAATCAGTTTTCCAGCAAATCCTCTATATGGAGTCCGACCCCTCCCCTAAGATTTGCTGGGAAACTTATCAAGGGATTTATGGGCGTACTTTTTTTTATAACTCTAAATCCCATATATATTCTATTTTAAGATTCGAAGGGTAAAACCAAACAGTATATGGACTTTAGAACAAAATAATTTTAAGTGAATTACCAAACACACAAGAGATTTACATGAATCCCAGAATTTGTAATCCCATGGGATTATGAATTTTAGCTAGTATCATGCTTTTTCTAATGTCATTTAAGCTTTATTTTTCTTTTAATATTGATTTCATTAGGAAACCAAAATATTAATTACGGAGTATTAACAATAATGTACATTGAGGCATTCAATTCAATCAATTAGACCATGCGTTTCTTAAAATACAGAAATCTAAGACCTTTTTTTATCTCTTAAAGCAGCCTCTATATGATATGAACTCAAAATCTTATGAACTATAAACAATAACACTCACATATAGAAACAACATAATTATATGAAATGGTACTAAGTAACAAATTGGATAGAAAAACTAGCTGGTTTATGGGGTTTAAGGGTTCTTCTAGTTACCCATATGTCAAGGAGGATGAAGACATCCTACAGATAGAGAGAGAGAGGAATAAAAAGAAGAGGAAGAAGCTTAGTACGGTTCGAGGGCTGCACAAGACCCGCCCATCATACCCAAACCCGCCCGTACCCGCTAAACTCGTGGGTTTTTAATCCGAACCCGCCCGTTGTGGGTGCGGGGTTGGTTATGAAAATAAAAACCCGCTGTCTATGGGTGCGAGGTTGGTTTTAGCTAATACCCGCCCAAACCCGCCCGAAAAACCCGCTAAATATACACCATTGATAAAACTAATCTAAGTCCTTGATCCTTGAGGATGCTAGGAGGAGAGACTTGAAGATGATAGAAGAGACATGAGTCACTTACTGTTGGTCTGGAAACTTTTATTGTTTAAGTTTTAATCTGAACTTTAAAGTAGTCGTAATGTTTAAACTTTAAACTTGTTTTTATTGGAAGTACTAGTGTACTATGTACACTAGTACTTGTTTAAGCTTAACAATGAAGACTTATGTAGTTATGTTTATGATTTGTTTTATTAAGTTATCAAGAACTTAAGTAAGTAGTTTATTTAAACTTTAAAACATGTGTGAATGATTATTGAATATAAAGCGGGTTTAAACCCAAACCCGCCCGCTGTTTGTGGGTGCGGGATTGGTTATGAAAATAAAAATCCGCAGTCTGTGGGTGCGAGGTTGGTTTTAGCTAATACCCGCCCATGTGCAGCCTTATTAGTAATTGTTTGCAGAATCAAGCTCTGAGGAAGACGAACTCAGAAATGGAAGAACCAATGAAGAGCCAAAACATGTAAAGAAACTCTCGGGCCCTAAATTGTGTTGTACCCTTGTGGCAGCCAAACTGCATTTCATTGTTCCATAGGAATATGTTACGTTCATTGAATCTTAATTTTCATTACTTCTAAGTTCTAACCCTAGTTTGGTATTGCCGTGAGTTTTAGAAAAGTGCTTTTCTATTGTGCTGTGTTGTGGAAATAAACCGACATGATGTTTGGTAAATTATAATTTAAAAATCACTATAAATTCTGTTTGGTAAATTGGCATTTTAAAGCGCCGGTGATGTAGTTAATGACGAAAATAGACATATTTCAACAAAATTAGTTTTAAATACACTTTGTTATAATAAATTATATTTTTAATTTTGATATATTTGATAAAATATAAGTAATATTAATCATCAATAGGATCGTACAAAACTTTGATTGGTAGCCTAGCAACAAGCTGAGCACCTAATCTATAGAAAAGAAACTTTCCTACACCGCTACTGACATCATTACTAACTAGATAATTCTTCAATCTCTTAAAAGAACATAAAGTATCATCACCTAATTCGCCCAACGTGGTAAAGGCTAGGACACCCAAACCATAGCCATGAGAAACACATTGATCTAATTATTTGTTACGCTTTCGAAAAAGGGTGATTTACTGATGTGCCCTCATTTTAGTGTGCACTTTACATTCTTGACCCGTTTTCTTCCATAATTGCAAACATATCCTGCTACAAACTTTTCCATCCGTTTTTTTCAATAAACATCTAACAGACAAAAGTCAAAAAGCAAGTCAAAGAAAAAGAGACAGGTGTCAAGCAAACTGAAATTTGAAGGACCGAAATACCCTTTGTCTACCAAAACTTAATACCTAAGTTAAAATCCCGCTCAATAAAAATAAACAGAGTTTCACCCCCGCTTTACCCAACCGACGTACACATCAAAATCTTGTCAAACCAGAAAAATAAACAAACCGGATCTACTTTTGCCAACAAACATATTTCTCCTTCAACTGACATTCTTAGTTTAAAAACCCCAACCTGTTGTTATCTTATCTCGCTATGGAACGAATAGATGGAATTCATTGGTAAAGGTTGTGCAAAGATCTCCATCAAGCAATAATGTTTCTTTGTAGATACTTTTGGAGGCATCTCCACAAGGTTCCATAACTGTGAACTAAGTTCACCAAAGAATAAAAACTCGTGAATTAACAACAAAAACACTCTTTAAGTATCTAGGGTTATGCAGCCAATTTGTTAAGTTCTGAGAAAGATGGAATGAAGAAACATACCATGTAAGAGGCATATGGCATGAGAAAATTGGTGCTTTGCACAAGTGGTGCAAATGCTGGAACTAAGATTCTTGGCTGCTCATACCCAAATTGCACCTACTTAGAGTAGTTTAAAACTACCTCCAACCCTCTAAAAACACTGCCGGTTCACCCGAATTACTCGATGCTTGTTAAGCCTGTGGATCAGAAAATCATCAAATTAGAAGTTCCACTGAGTAAAACTAGGTACAACAAAACCAAATACATAAGTAGGAAGGTTCCACTTGCACCAGTGCTTAAACCAACACAAGGATATTGTTTACCTTATCTGCAACCCGTGTGAAGGCTTTCTTTGGGAAACTTTGCCCTTGTGCTGCTACAAAGATCATGTAAGAAATTCAAGCCAAAAGTTGGACGAATTAAGCAATGAGCTTTCAAAGATACATATCTAAAACAGTGACTTAAACTAATAAACTACTTATATTAATAAAAGGAGATCCAAGTCACAACCATAAATGAGTGGAAAAACAAGGCCACTCTAAACATGAAAGAAAGGCTAAAATACGTCTTAAATAGTCAATCTAAACAAGAAACAAAAGCTAAGAAAAGTCTAGTGTAAGGAATTCCTTACACAATCAACGAAAGATGCTGATCCTAAAATAAGAACCTAAACTAAGAAGTCTGATGCATTCAACCAACACAAATTAAAAAAGTAAACTTAACAAGTACTACGCTTGATCTCCAGTTAGGTGCAAATACTATTCACTTCCAAACTTCAATTTTTCGTGGACTTGGCCTTCTTAGTCTTCGGCCCACTGAACGTGCGGCAGAAGATCGAAAATACCTGCTGAAAGAAACCACCTCTGGATCTGGTACTTGTAGATGTTGCAGCAGCAGAAGTTCTGGTTGAATGGGCAGCAACATCAGAAAAGACCTGACGAAAGAACCCCCCCTGGATCTACCAGATCTCATCCTAGCAGTGCTGCACTCACCTTGATTGTAAGAAGTGGGCTGCTGAGTTTCTCCATCCACCTCTGTTTTGGCTCTTTTCTTCTTAGGGTTTGAACCCACTGCACCGCCTTGGCAAGTCTTGACATTATGTCCAGGAAACTTGCATCTACTACATGTCCTTGCTTTTTTCTCTGCTGGTGGCTCATCATGACCTCTTCTTCGATTCACTCTAGGTCTACCAGGTCTCCTCATATCTAGAGGAGGAAGAATAGTAATAGGGCCTGATGACTGTAAGAGGAGGAGAAGAATATAGAAATTGTGAAAATGTTGTAAATATTTTAAAGAATACAGAATCTTTTACATCAACATGAGGAAATTCAATAAAGTTTGAAATGACCAATAAAATACAAAAAAGAGTGGTTTACCTCCACCCAATCATCTTGGTCTTGCAATGGGAATATGGGAGGCGCATAAGTAGCCTTATAGGACTCAACTGAGTAATAGCTAGAACAGTACCTATCATAATATAAATTTGATGTTACTAATCAACAATGAAGAAATTTAACGTACACAAATATATAACTAAATTAATGCGCATAAAAAAGATAAAAAGTGTATTTTGTCTACGAGGTCCAGTTAGGCCTGATTTGCTTTAATGCACAGACAGCATGTATGCAAGGGAATCCTCTTAACTGCCACTGGTGACATGTACATGTTTTCTCCACAATGTTAACAGCTATGATGCACCGATACTGTTACAGGGATACTGATACGGTGACACTGATACGGGGATTCGTCAATTTTCATAAAATGGGGATACAGGATACGGTGGGATACGTGTATTTTTATCAAAAAAGTATTTAATATAATAATAATTCACTCTACTAAAATATCTTAAAATAAAAAAATCTGATAGATACTATTTTGATTATTAAAGTGAGCAAATATTAAATTTTCAGCATTTTGGGTTTCAGTCTTACTTAAGTTAATTGAATGGATAAAATCACATATACTCCGATTTCTCTCTAAAACAACATGAATAACATGACTGCCCAATAGCCTTAAATTTTTCTAGCACCATTTTTTTTAAGCACCATAAAAATAAATATCAAGTCTTTTTTATTTATATTCAACAAGTTATTATGTTTAGATATAATTATTCAATATGATCATGATTACAAATAACTATAAATATTTAGAATTTTAGATTTTATGTATAAATTTATAAATATATAGATTTTGTATAAGAAAAAAAAAAGATTATAGGAAGTATCCCCTTATAGAGTATCTGTGAGATATCCCAGAGTATCCCCTACCCTTTTTGTAATTAAAAAAAGGTGACACTTTAAATGTAGTATCTGATACGTATCCCCAGGTATCCCCAAGTATCTGATATTGATACGACGTCGATACGGATACGTCACCAATTTTGAAGTATCCGTGCTTCATAGGTTAACAGTGAACACAGTTTTGTGAACACTAGTCACCAAATACAGCTTTTCCGACCTCTGCTCCTTCCACCTTGAAATCACCAACATTCTTTAACATCTTCTTTAACAATTTCTTTGCCATAGGTACCAAGTCTCCATCTTCCCAGGTAGCAGCTGCATTCCTTCTCTTGTAGAAAAGTCCCATTACCAGCTTCCCATACATAGTTGCAATCTTACATACTGGTTTGTCTCTTAACTTACAAATCATATTGTTAAATGACTCACTGAAATTGTTATTCATATGTTCACAACAAACACTTTCATCATAAAATGACCTAGCCCAGGTACTGGGATGTTCTTGCATCATATACTCACAGGCAGCTGGGTTTAACTCCAACAAAGAGTTCATATGGACCTTAAAATGAGCACGAAATACACATTATCGATTAACTAGATACAACATTTAAACATGTTATACGAAATCAACTTAGTATGCTTATTTATAACCTTCAAAAGTAGGGGGAAAGAAATGCAAACCTTAAAATGCTTCAGTTTATAAGCTTTTGCAGCATTAAAGACATGTTCCTTAAGCTTAGAACCCTTGAAGTGTGTCTTGAAATTCTTAAAAAGATGCCTGTCATACCAAACATAATACTTAATTAGTAACTCATATGTACATAAGTTGCCACCAAGATACACAACAAAATGAGAACACTTAGAAAGAAACAATAAACCTGAAACAAAATCTATGAGGAGAATCAGGAAACAACTCATGGACAGCTTCAACCAACCCCTTTTGCCTATATGAAATGAAATTCAAGGTGAACCCACGGCCTATGATTTTGGGCTTCAAATTCTTCAAGAAGAGATACCAATTTTCATAGCATTCATTTCTGCAGATGAAAATTCCCAATGGCACCAGTCCATTCTCGCGCATCCAAGCCAATTGCCATAAAGAAGGAGGCAACCCCATGTTTCCCATAAAGATGGCATGCATCCAACCCAATCACTTTTCTACAACCATCTTTAAAACCTCTAAGTGGTGCATCAAATGATATCATGACAGATTCAAACTTGTTGTCTGTTCTACCATAAGTAAAATTTGTTATGGAACCTGCCGTACCAAACATAGTACTTGATTATATTGTTATGTATACATGCTAAAACAAAACTATATATGAAAATGGTCATATGATGTTATTAAGATAAGTCTATGTTAATGATGAATTAAATAACACAAATAAAACAATGAGAATGAGAAAGAAATTAATACTATACCTGGGTTTGTCCTTGAAACCATTTCACATAAACTCGGAACAAATTTATAGCTTTCATCATACGAGCCATGTAACCTCTCTAACACCATTACCATAGCTCTCCAGGCGGTATGGTTAGGCAGGAGAGTGTTGTGACTTCTCCAGAATTCATCACATGAGCAGCCACAAATGCAGGGTTAGCAGACTTGTTTCTTCCAAGAGGATCTCCCTCGCAACGGTGAACTAAATTCAAGCCTCTGATGATGAAAGTAGGGTCATCACCCCTTTCCTTCGTGGCATACACAAAAAAGTCACAATTCTCAGTATCATGATGTGCACAAACAACTCTCATTCTTTCATGGTCACTTTTCTTCACCCTGAACTGAAATCCATTTAAAACTGCATAAGCCCTCAAATGTTCGCAGAATGCACTCTTGTCAGGAAATTCAAGACCAACTTCCATAGACCCAGCATCCAACACATTACCCACATCCTCCTCTTCAGGATATAAAGGCTCATCCTCACTGTTGACTTCACCAAAAACATTCACATAATCTGCATACCAATGTTCATTGCTCCTACGATCAGGCACACTGGTCATCTCAGGGACATTAGTCAATTCAGGCACATTCACATGATCCTTGTCAGCGTCACTTTCGGTCCCAACTAAGTCTACTAGTTCAGGATAATCAAGAAGTGAAAAACTCTTAGGATGTGGAACATTATCTTCTTCCTCCTCATCTACATGTCATATAAGTGAGATTAGACCAATTGAACTATTGTAAAATAATTGAAAACACAATTAATAATATACCTTTTTCACTTTCAGAGACTAAGAGATCACCGTAGTAGTCTTCAGAATCTTCACCATAGTCTTCTTCGCCTATAAAACAAGCAACTAAATGGTTAAGTAAGGGAACATCAGTTCAAATTAGATACACCTATCCATTAAGAGTTATACATAACATTACCATCATGTCCACTGTTCAAGAATTCATCCTCATTCTCATCATCTGAAGTTGTTTTCCCCTTTCCCTTATAACATCCAGCAGCTACATTCTCTCGTATACTAGGATGACTGCCAAATATCAACATCTCTGGTTCTTCTACATTGTCCAAGTCAATCATTCTTTTACAACTAGATTTCTCCTTTCAATAGCTTTGTTGATCAACCTAGGACTCTTCCTCAGAATAGGCTTGAACGCAAGCTTCTTTGGGGTTACAAACTCTTGCTAGGTACCGAATTTGTAATCTTTGGACCTGAAGAATTTCCTATCACAGAAGTACTACCAAATTCATCACCATTCACAATGTTCATCCTATATTAATAAAACCATTACAGGTCAGACCCTCATCCCACATCTTAAAAAAATCAGCATCACATAGTAAATTCATGGACCTGTTATCGTCCATCCACCAAACAAGGTCAACAGCTTCATTGTTTCCAAGGTTCAACTTAGAATGAATCCTCTTAGTGAAAGTCATAAGTCCAATTATATCCACATCCAACCCCTTGAATTCAAACACTTTGCCAGTTGAGTTAACCTCAACCCTTATGTTCCTAACTTGATAGTTCACAAGTTACCTACATAACATAACATAGAGTAAGACAATATAACATAAATGAATTATACAAGTCGCAAAGCGATACATTTTGAAGGAATATGTACACAGTACACTTGGATACCCAATAGTCTAAGAATTAGACAATCTACTACCAAATTATTTATCAATACACACAATATAGTTAGCTAAACAAATCATGTCATCACCAAACACAATAAAACAAAAGTAAAATGACATATGAAAATGCTTCAAAACATATTAAATAATATGACAAACAATCCTCAAAAATTCCTTCAATACATTCCATTGATTCCACCGTACAATTAATTTTAGATACAAATTAATTAACTAACACATACAAAGAATTTAATCTAAAAATCATGAAAATAAACGCCATACTCAATCAATACTTCAACGGCAGTACCAACTAAACGTTCTATGCATTTTTTTAATCAAATTAGGCACCATAGATCTTTGAAAAGTAAACTAAACCAACCCATTGTTTTATAAACCACAAACATTTCGAAAACCCCATATAAACTGGTACATTTTTCAATCTAATTAAAGATAAAAGAATTTAGGGTTTATCTTTCAATACCTTTTTGACGAATCCATTTGCTCTTCAATTCAACTCTTTAACTAATCAGCTACTTTCAATCTATGTCATTTCAATGAACACCTAAGATAATCTCAATTAAACAAAACCTGCGCTTTCAGTCGACTAAAAACAGAGAAGTTGGAAGTGCAAATAGAGAAGATGAAGTTAATAAAAAATTGAACGGACAAAACAAAGTATAAATAGGGCTTCTAACTTTGGGGGTGGATTAAACACGTTCCTTTTGATATACGTGGGGGTGGAAGTAGGGGACAGATGGTGGGTTCATAGTAGTGGGAGGTGAGGGGAATATAGGGAACAGATGGGGGTGGATTAAAAACGTTCCTCCCATTTTATTAGAAGGTGAATCTTGATCGTCAATTCTTTATCGAGATTTCACGCTGATAGATTAACTTATCAACGTCGTTTTCTTTTACGCTTTAAGGTTAAATGTGTAATCGTACTTCCATTCATCAACTAACTTTTGGCTGGATTTTGACTTTTAAAAATGAAAAAAAATAATCAAACAGTCAGTGGACGTTTGACACAACGGAAAACCAGTTTTTTAATTTTGACCGATTTATGGGCATGTTTGTCTATCGGCCCTTAAATTGGGGGCAACTTTGTTAATTTTCCTTCGCAAAACAATATTGGAAATCGCTTGTCCCGGTACAAAAGCACGAATACCTTAACTTGTGAAAGGCAAGACTCCTGTAACATCCATACAAACATCCTGACCATTCTTCCAATTAAGAACAAGAATATCAGCTGGATCCAAGTCTCTATTATCATCAAACAAAAACCAAAAGACAGTTTCTTTACGCGCGGGCACGATTTCTTTTTTAAATATATATATATACAAGAATTACTTATTCATATTTTACAATATTTTCTTTAAATACTAATATTATTATTAGTATTGTTGATTTGATTAATCAAAATAATTGTACGTAAACAAATATTTAAGGGCAAACTATGTCATTTAATATAATAATGAAGTTAAAATAAATAATCAATTAATTAAAGTAGAGTGGGTGCAAGAATACTAATATATTAAATCAAGCAATGTAATACAGAATATCTACAACGCAGACTTTAACGCATTTCATCAAAAATATTAGAAGTAATACTCTCTTTTCGCACTCGTTGACACAAGTGTGTTGACATATGACGAAGTCTTCTGATCCTTGCTTCTTTTGCAACTGAGTCCGCTGCAGAAAAAATATCTTTAATGGTATTCTCTGCAACCCATGAAGCATTTGTATCTTTTTTGTTGATAGAATCCGCTAGGAGTTTACAGTTTGTGACTATACTAGAAAGAATATTGTTTACTAGCCAATTTAAAGCCTTTAAAAGAGCTTTTGCTTCTGCATGTAACGTCGAGGAAGCCAAATCAGAGCAAGCTGAAATATGTAGGAAAGCTTCTTGGTCGGCTGAGTACATAATGAAGGCATATCCCATGCATAGAAAAGATTTTCTTTTTTTATAAGACACATCAATTTGGATTCCTTGAGATTTGGTCTCTTCCCTTGATAGTTGAAGACTTGATGAACATTTTTATCTACTGAATTAAAGAAGAGGGATACGGAAATGTATTCCTGAAAACTACCTCGCATCTATATTTCCATATGAACCAAAGAATGATTGCAATTTAGTTTCAATTTGTTCACTAAATTGCGCGAAGTTTTGATCAGAGATCCATATTTCAACCCACTTGCTAATCGTATCTGTGTTAATCTGCGAATTGACTGCGTCCAAGGAGCAACCAAACCAAACTGATATAGCAAACGAGCATGTTCTAAATAGATGATTTCTCGTTTCCATATCTTGGTTATTGCACATCTGACACTCTGGGGAAAATTATGGGTTATGAGATGCTAATCAACTCGTGGTCGGTAGGGCTTTCTGAATTAATTTCTAAATAAACATTGTGATCCGAGGTAGTGTCTGTATTTTTCCACGGAAAATCAATATCATTCTCATTATCAGAATTACGACTAATGAGAAAGTTATAAATATTTTTTGCCGAGAACTCTCCTGATTGGTGGTGATCCCATCTTATCCCGTATCTATCTTATTTATTTGGGGTAATAACTAGAATTTTTTCTTTTATTTTTGGAGAAAACAGATCATCTAGCTTCTCCGTGTCCCATTCTCCTTCATTATTTATTAGCTCTTGAATTTTTTTTGGCAAATTATCATCTCTATCCCTTGGTTTATTTATTATGTCCATGTTGGGAATCCAGTTGTTCTCCCAAATCTTCGTAGCACCATTTTCACTTGCCAAATATAATTACCCTTAATGATATTCAGACCTTTTTGAATGCTTATCCAAATCCATGATAGCTCATAGTTTTTTGTAGGATCGAATGGATTTGATTTATAGAAGTATTACGCTTCTAGGAGTTTTACCTATATCTGATCTTTTTCCATCATTAATCTGCTAGCTAGTTTTTCTAAAAGGGTTATATTGAAATTATGATTATTCTTTATTCCCAATCCCCCTTGTGGTTTTGGTTTGTACATGCCTTTCACCTTTATATAATCACCTTTACCTTTCGACCCATCTTTCTTCCACCAAAAATCTCTCTGGATTTTATCGTTCTTTGGGAAGAGCTAGCATCTGCATCTGATATGTCGGGTACGCTTGAAGAATGGACTGAATTAAGACAGTTCTGCCTGCTTGAGATAACAACTTTGCTTTCCAACCTTGTAAGGTAGTATAATATTTTTGAAGTAACGGTTCGAAATTCAAGAATTCTGATTATACTGCTTTTGAAAGCTGCTTCCTTGGTGGCTTAATTTTAAAAGTTAGGTAAAACGAAAGTGCTTTTTCATAAAATATGATTGGTAAAATCAGAGGGAAAGAGAACACAAAGATTAAAGTGGTTCGGTCACTCGACCTACGTCCACTATGAAACACCGTATGGTGATAAGATTATTGATCTCCATAACTCATAGAGATTACTTCCCATGCACATAAGATTTCCTATTTATAGGATAACAGGATAAGAAGTTACCCTAAACCTAGATAACAAACTTGACTAGGTAATACATGTTTAGCTTAATTACATGATCTTTTAAACTGTCGATCCTCTTTTATAGCATCTCCCTTGACTGCACGGTTGCCTCGGTCCATTGCATTATAACCTCGGAGCTAATCTTATGTAGGGTAGTATATTCTAACACCCCCTCGAGTTGAACACGTAAAATTTTTAAGTGTACAACTTGAACTTCTTATAAAGGAGTCAATCTTGAACAACACCCACAAATCAGATGAAGTAGCAAACAAAAACAGTCTTCACTCTTCAATGATGCAAGCTGAACATCATCGCAATTTGGTAAACAGAACACTTCGCCCCCATCTATGTAATAACCATGGTCCATAAACTCTTGTAATTTCTTGACTCATAAAATATGATTGGTAAAATCAGAGGGAAAGAGAACACAAAGATTAAAGTGGTTCGGTCACTCGACCTACGTCCACTATGAAACCCCTTACGGTGATAATATTATTGATCTCCATAACTCACAGAGATTACTTTACATGTACATAAGATTTCCTATTTATAGGTGTTTATGGGTGAAAATCGTTTCTGCTGGTTTCGGGAATTTTGGTGGGTGAGTGAGAAACTGATTCAAACCCTAAACAAATGTGCTGCACGTGAGCACTTTATAGGTTTCGAGAGATCGATCTGTACAAGTCCGGCCTAAACCAAGAAATGGCCGTTCCAGACTTGCTTCGGTCACAAAGTGGAGGAGAAGGGTTGATTTGGGGAGGGAAGCAAAGAAAGGTGTTGAGGAGAGTAGTATCTCGACTTGTATCAGAAAGTGAAAGCTTAGGAAGCTTGCAAGAGATGGAAGCTTTTGAGAGAGCTTGCAAAGTTGCCTTTCTGAGAGTGTAAGTGTAGTATATTTTCCTGACCGAGACTTGTTGTCTCCGGTGGAAATAGGTAAGACCTATTTATACAAGTCGAGATTGAAACGTTACTGGCCTCATGAAGGAAGAGAGTAAAGGGTGAAATAATGGGAGGAGGTGGTAACCGCATGGTTTAATGGGTGAAAACGTTTTTCACCATTATTTCCTCTTTTATTTGACCGCTTTATTCCTATTCACGCTTTCTTAATGTGAGCGTAGTGTACGCTGCATGCTGTGACCGCCAAACCAAAACCCTAAAGAAGCATCCCCCAGTTTTGTGTTGATATCTCGTTGGTTGCGCCTTGAGTGCAAGTGGTGCTGCTAATGGCGCGTGTGGCATGTGCCAATGGCATGTGCGGAATGCCTTGGTGGTAGGTTGCATGGTTTGCAAGTTAGGCTACCCGGGTGTGTGTTTGGCATGTGCCAATGGCATGTGCGGAATGCCTTGGTGGTTGGTTGCACGGTTTGCAAGTTAGGCTACCAGCGTGTGTGTTTGGCATGTGCCAATGGCACGTACGGCCATGTTGAACTAGTTGCAAGTCTTGCAAGCCTAGGGCGCTATATTTGGCGTGTGCCAATGGCATAGCGACTTGGAATATGGCTTGCGGCACGTATTGGCATGTGCCAATGGCACGTGCGGCCATGTTGACCTAGTTGCAAGTCTGGCAAGCCTAGGGCGCTATATTTGGCGTGTGCCAATGGCATAGCGACTTGGAACATGGCTTGCGGCACGTATTGGCATGTGCCAATGGCACGTGCGGCCATGTTGACCTAGTTGCAAGTCTTGCAAGCCTAGGGCGCTATATTTGGCGTGTGCCAATGGCATAGCGACTTGGAATATGGCTTGCGGCACGTATTGGCATGTGCCAATGGCACGTGCGGCCATGTTGACCTAGTTGCAAGTCTTGCAAGCCTAGGGCGCCATATTTGGCGTGTGCCAATGGCATAGCGACTTGGAATATGGCTTGCGGCACGTATTGGCATGTGCCAATGGCACGTGCGGCCATGTTGACCTAGTTGCAAGTCCCGCAAGCCTAGGGCGCTATATTTGGCGTGTGCCAATGGCATAGCGACTTGGAATAGGGCTTGCGGCACGTATTGGCATGTGCCAATGGCACGTGCGGCCATGTTGACCTAGTTGCAAGTCTTGCAAGCCTAGGGCGATATATTTGACGTGTGCCAATGGCATAGCGACTTGGAATGTGGCTTGCGGCACGTATTGGCATGTGCCAATGGCACGTGCGGCCATGTTGACCTAGTTGCAAGTCTTGCAAGCCTAGGGCGCTATATTTGGCGTGTGCCAATGGCATAGCGGCTTGGAGATTTGGCATTGTTGCCATGGTGTGCATTATGCGGCTTGGTTTGGCATTCTTTGCCATGGTGCGCAGAGTGCGGCTTGGTTTGGCATGGTTGCCATGGTGCGCAGAGTGCGGCTTGGTTTGGCATTGTTGTCAATGATGCGCAGAGTGCGGCTTGGTTTGGCATGGTTGCCATGGTGTGCAGAGTGCGGCTTGGTTTGGCATGGTTGCCATGGTGCGTAGAGTGCGGCTTGGTTTGGCATTGTTACCAATGATGCGCAGAGTGCGGCTTGGTTTGGCATGGTTGCCGTGGTGCGCAGAGTGCGGCTTGGTTTGGCATTGTTGCCAATGATGCGCAGAGTGCGGCTTGGTTTGGCATTGCTTCCATGGTGCACAGAGTGCGGCTTGGTTTGGCATGGTTGCCATGGTGCGCAGAGTGCGGCTTGGTTTGGCATTGCTGCCATGGTGCGCAGAGTGCGGCTTGGTTTGGCATGGTTGCCATGATGCGCAGAGTGCGGCTTGGCTTGGCATTGCTGCCAATGATGCGCATAGTGCGGCTTGGTTTGGCATGGTTGCCATGATGCGCAGAGTGCGGCTTGGTTTGGCATGGTTGCCATGATGCGCAGTATGCGGCTTGGTTTGGCATTGCTGCCATGGTGCGCAGAGTGCGGCTTGGTTTGGAATTAGGGTTCTGTGTCGAAAACCCTAATCTGGTATTTTGAAAAAATACCCCTATTAATTATTTACACCTGAGTTAAATGCTCTTAGTTAATGTGTTGCGGGTAACACTAGGTCATGGGGTTTTACGATTTTACCCCTTGTTTAGAAACCACCATCAACATTAAGTCCCCTGCTTAGCTCGGAACAGGGGCTTTGTTGCGAGGTAAGCATAAGATGGTGACAAGCTATCAATAGAAAACCGTAAAGAGAATTGAGGAGGCTTGTCTGACCTTTTATAAATAGGATTTGGAATCCTTGCCTCTGGTAGTTTTGCACAAATCGAGAGGCTGGCATAATTGGTGGGTCCGGTGCAACTTGGGCGACGTTGGGAAGTTGGCGTGAGTTGGGAAGCTGATTGTGCTAGCTGGTGGGACCGGCGCGAGGTGTGGAAGCTTTGCGTGCTTGTAGGCGTGACTTGGGCGGTATTGAGAAGTCGCGGTGGTGGAGCCGGTGCAGCTTGGGCGACGTTGGGAAGTTGGCGTGAATTGGGAAACTGAGTGTGCTAGCTGGTGGGACGGGCACAAAGTGTAGAAACCGTGCGTGCTTGTAGGCGCGACTTGTGCGGCCATTGGGAGGTCGGCGTAATTGGTGGGGCCAGTGCAACTTGGAAACCGTGCTTGCAGGCGTGACATTGGGCGGCATTGGGAAGTCGCACCCTTTGTGGGCCCGTTTCTTACACGCGTGATTTTGGTGAAAAGGGAAATCCTTCCTTATTTCAAAGTCTTTCACGCCTATATATGTGTATATATATATATATAAAGCCCCTTTCTCCCCATCCTGCGCTTTATTCTTTCCTCTTTTCATACTAGCGGCAAAGAGAAACCGGCTTCGGTGTATGTCTTCGAGTACTCTTCTCTCTCTCTTTTTTTTTTTTCATAGGTATAAACCTTAAGAGTAGGCGCTTCCACAATCCTTGCATATGATTCCTTGGCGTGCCTCTTGTAGAAAATATTGTACGTATGCGACCAAGGGAATACTGCATATATTGTTTGAACCCGTGGGAAATATTGCATATATGAATTTTCGGTCCTGAAAGAAATATTTGAACCCTGAAGAAAATACTGCGTGTGTATTTCAAACCCGTAGAAAACCCTGTATGAATACCGAAGAAGAATACTGTGTATATGCTTCATATGACTTCGAACCCGCAGGAAATATTGTATATATGATTTTTTTGCTTCTTGAGAGAAGTACCACGTTGTGATTTTGAACCAATAGAAAAATGCTCCATATATTTTTGAACCCGAAGAAGGATACGTAGACATACTTGTACCCAGTATAGAATGCCGCGTATATAGTCTCGAACCAGAAGAAAATATCTGCGTATATAGTCTTGAACTCGAATAAAATACGTCTTCCTACCCCTTTCTCTTTTTTTTTTTTTTTTTTGGGTACGATTATGTGTCGGGAGATAACTTCGCCTTTCTTCGTTTGTTTTGTGCGAGACATCTTATTACCAAATTGTTATGCAGGAATTCGATAAGATGTTACACAGAACCAAATTTCACTTCGTCGAAGGATGCTCATAATTCCAAGCCGAACATAGATGATGAATTCTTCACTAGAGCCCTCGCCCCTGCTCGGAAGAATCACCCGGTGTTTCGTGCCGATTTTGCTATCCGGTGGTGAGGATGACAGGAAGACACGTTCGGTTCGCCCAGCAGAGCACCATTCGGTTCCGTCTTCATAAAGGGGTATATTCCTCTTCCAACATTGACTTCAGGATGTGTCAAAGTCCATTGCGTTCTTTTGACGGATGGGTTGAGTTCATGGTGAGCGAGGAGCGTATAAATACCAACTTGACTCGAGCGCAGTCATTGATCTTTGTCAAGACTTGAAGAATCTCCAGATTAGGAAGGACATCCCAAGGCTTGGTTGCTTTCATCTCCAGATGGTGTTCGGACACCCATACAATCATATGTAGATGGGGTGAGATACCGTTCTCCTTGGAGAGTGTGGCTCTCTTGCTGAATCTTCCGGTAACTGGGAATCTTAGAATCCAAAGTGAGGTGAAGATGCGGGATGACCTGGCCGCTAAGTTGGGGGATTTTGCTCGGAAAGACTCCATGGCGAAGTCGAAGGATTCTGCCTAGAAAGAGGATGAAAGGTGCCCTTACGGTTGGTGGATATCTCAATGGTTTCCGGACAAGTTGGAGCCTGAACAGAAAAGCAGTGATCTTCATGTCGCAAGCATTTTTGGCTCTCTCAAGTTATCCAGAGACATTTTTGATGACTGGTTAGGCAAGAAAGGAATAAGATAGGAGTGTTAGAGATCGCGTGAAGTTGGCAAAGGGTGAAGTTCTTCCCATTGGCAAGTCTGTTCCTTGGTTCCCTGTATGTGCATCTGGATCACCAGTTTGCGAACATGCAAGTTTCGAATGGTTTCATGAAAGTGGATTCATATGTGCACGTTGCTTTTCTCGCAAGTCTCGGCTATGGGAGCACTTCGAGAAGTATGCTCCAAACCGCCGCCTTCGCTTCCGTGAGTTGGGGGCTCTCGAATTCTTCGATGGGTGAACAAAGCGCCCAAGAGTTGGCGTGAGATTGGTTAGTTTTCTTGATAAGTTGCATGAAATCAACTTTCGTCCATGGGGGCCGATCCATAAGTCGGTGATTCAAATGGACACCTTTGCAACGCTCCGCTCACGTCTTTGTCTTCCGATGACGATTTGAGTGCTTGGTGAAAACCTGTTCATTCGTAGCTGCTCGCCTAGGTTATATACCGTCTTTCTTCGTGGGATCTTTCCAGATAGCCGCTTATAATATTGACCGTCTTTGCTCGTCACATGGGTTTCGATCAAGGGGTGCCTCTTGTTTACCGGCCATGATCCCTAAAGATTCATTGCGTGTCGCCCTTGACGCCGGTGTCCTTAAGCCGGGTATCCGTCTTTCCTTCTTTCAAATGGGAAGAGTAACTTGACGACCTTCGGCTATAATGAGTTTTGGTGCAACGAGTTTACTATGATCTGAGATTTTGTGAATAACGTGGTGGAAAACGTTCGTTGCAAACCTTCCCAGCCAGTTCCGAAGGAGTATCCAATGTTGAGAGATCCCAAGCGAAAGTTGCCTAGCAATCGGAAAGCCCCCGTGCCAAGGAACGGAGAACGAAGAACCGTCTTTGGCGGGTTCGGACGGTTTCACAAGATCCTCCCACGGCTCTTGTGTCTTTCAGTTCTTCCAATAACCAGGTATGTGTCGCCTCTTCATTGGTTTGTCTCAAAACACGTGAATTTCGGGCCGAGAATATGTGTCTTGTTTCCTCCAGGGCTTCGGTAGTGTTAATGCTTTCGCTGCCCTCGCACGTTGCCGGGAGACGGCAGTTTCTTCAAGGAATTCGGCGACACCGAGCCTACTCATAGCGGTGATGAGTCGAGAAAGAAGAAAGTTCAACAAGCGAGAGTAATTCCCTGCAAAGACCTTGGTTCTTCTTCGGGAAGTGGTTCGGTGAGTTTCGCGCTTCTTTTCTTTCTTCTTCTTCTGTTTCTTCTTTTGAAAAATGTCTAACTCAAGTTTGCGGGAGGAACCGGTTCGGAGGACGATTCTGGGGGTGGAGTCACAAGAAAACTTGCCTTTGGTGACCACCGCCCGGTGACTTGGAGATGGGAGTTAGCCAATTGCCGGCACGTACGTGGTTCAAACGGTGGATGATTCTCGATGGTTGTTGCCGTAGTCATGGAAGAAGACCCTTTGCGAGTCGTGAGGCCACTTGCGGGCGCCATTTTTGATCCCCCGTACTTGGTTCCTTATCCAGGTCATGTGCTTTGGTTGGCGGCTTAAACGTCCGGCTAAGCATAAGGCGTTGTACACCGTAATCCTGGGAGAAGCACGGACATATGGCTACAAACAAGAAAGTTACTAGTCGATTTGCGCTGGTTAAGCGTGTGGAAGAGGCTTTATCTTCCATTGAGGATATGCGTGAGGTAACCGGTCACACCGTTTCGAAGACGTTATTGCCGATCGGGAGCACCATCGCGACGTGTGCGTAGAAAAGGAGTTTAATACTTCGTGGTTTGTCGAAGGCCTTGCCGAGATCCAAAAGTTGAAAGATGCACGGCAATCGAAAGCCTTTCCGCCGAGGAGATTGCACGACAGAGATGGAACTCGAAAAGCTTTCCAAGATGTTGACTATGAAGAGAGCGGCTCTTGAGGACGCAAAGTTGACTTTTTCCAAGAAGAGCAGACTTCTGTTGGACGATTTTCCTTGAACGTTTTTCTGTTAAACTTTCATTTAGGTTCTTTTTTTTTGAAAGACATATTGGATGTCTGGTTCAAAACTTGACCTTTGATAGATAAAGTGGTAGCTTTTTAGGGTATTGGATTATTTAAGGATGAATGGTTTTGGTAATATGACTCGATTATGTTTTGGGAAAAGAATATTTGCTTTTATGAAAGTGTGTGCTAGCAATAGGCACAAGACTCAAGAGTAGCATGACGGTTTTACTAAAAACCTAAAAATAGATTGTATATCTTGCTTGATCTGAATTTACTTACTTCATAGGTTTTGCGAACACGCCCCTCTCTATGTGAAAGGCGGTTTTGATGGCGGTTTTCTTTGGTAGCATCGCCAAAGAAGTCCCCAATCGCCGGTAGCATCTTCGGCGATTGAGTAATATCATCTTCATCAAGTCCCCAGGTTTTCTTGTGTAGTTTTTACAACTAGTAACCGGGTCGTCTTGGTAGTTGAGTCGGATTGAGTCGCCTTCTCCTACCATCTCGACATCCGGGTCGAAAAACGAGATCGACAACCGATATTGTAGCCGATAGATCAATCCTCCCATTGTGGTCGCCAATTGTTTATGGGTGAAAATCGTTTTATCTTGGTTTCGGTAATTTTGGTGGGTGAGTGAGAAACCGATTCAAACCCTAAACAAATGTGCTGCACGTGAGCACTTTATAGGTTTCGAGAGATCGATCGTACAAGTCCGCCTAAACCAAGAAATGGCCGTTCCAGACTTGCTTCGGTCACAAAGTGGAGGAGAAGGGTTGATTTGGGGAGGGAAGCAAAGAAAGGTGTTGAGGAGAGTAGTATCTCGACTTGTATCATAAAGTGAAAGCTTATGAAGCTTGCAAGAGATGGAAGCTTTTGAGAGAGCTTGCAAAGTTGCCTTTCTGAGAGTGTAAGTGTAGTATATTTCTCCTGACCGAGACTTGTTGTCTGGTGGAAATAGGTAAGACCTATTTATACAAGTCGAGATTGAAACGTACTCCGGCCTCATGAAGGAAGAGAGTAAAGGGTGAAATAATGGGAGGAGGTGGTAACCGCATGGTTTAATAGGTGAAAACGTTTTCACCATTATTTCCTCTTTTATTTGACCGCTTTATTCCTATTCACGCTTTCTTAATGTGAGCGTAGTGTACGCCGCATCTTTGTGACCGCCAAACCAAAACCCTAAAGAAGCATCCCCAGTTTTGTGTTGATATCTCGTTGGTTGCGCCTTGAGTGCAAGTGGTGCTGCTAATGGCGCGTGTGGCATGTGCCAATGGCATGTGCGGAATGCCTTGGTGGTAGGTTGCATGGTTTGCAAGTTAGGCTACCAGCGTGTGTGTTTGGCATGTGCCAATGGCATGTGCGGAATGCCTTGATGGTTGGTTGCACGGTTTGCAAGTTAGGCTACCAGCGTGTGTGTTTGGCATGTGCCAATGGCACGTACGGCCATGTTGACCTAGTTGCAAGTCTTGCAAGCCTAGGGCGCTATATTTGGCGTGTGCCAATGGCATAGCGACTTGGAATATGGCTTGCGGCACGTATTGGCATGTGCCAATGGCACGTGCGGCCATGTTGACCTAGTTGCAAGTCTTGCAAGCCTAGGGCGCTATATTTGGCGTGTGGCAATGGCATAGCGACTTGGAATATGGCTTGCGGCACGTATTGGCATGTGCCAATGGCACGTGCGGCCAAGTTGACCTAGTTGCAAGTCTTGCAAGCCTAGGGCGCTATATTTGGCGTGTGCCAATGGCATAGCGACTTGGAATATGGCTTGCGGCACGTATTGGCATGTGCCAATGGCACGTGCGGCCATGTTGACCTAGTTGCAAGTCTTGCAAGCCTAGGGCGCTATATTTGGCGTGTGCCAATGGCATAGCGACTTGGAATATGGCTTGCGGCACGTATTGGCATGTGCCAATGGCACGTGCGGCCATGTTGACCTAGTTGCAAGTCTTGCAAGCCTAGGGCGCTATATTTGGCGTGTGCCAATGGCATAACGACTTGGAATAGGGCTTGCGGCACGTATTGGCATGTGCCAATGGCACGTGCGGCCATGTTGACCTAGTTGCAAGTCTTGCAAGCCTAGGGCGCTATATTTGGCGTGTGCCAATGGCATAGCGACTTGGAATGTGGCTTGCGGCACGTATTGGCATGTGCCAATGGCACGTGCGGCCATGTTGACCTAGTTGCAAGTCTTGCAAGCCTAGGGCGCTATATTTGGCGTGTGCCAATGGCATAGCGGCTTGGAGATTTGGCATTGTTGCCATGGTGTGCAGTATGCGGCTTGGTTTGGCATTGCTGCCATGGTGCGCAAAGTGCGGCTTGGTTTGGCATGGTTGCCATGGTGCGCAGAGTGCGGCTTGGTTTGGCATTGGTGTCAATGATGATGCGCTTGGTTTGGCATGGTTGCGCTTGGCTTGGTTTGGCATTGTTGCCAATGATGCGCAGAGTGCGGCTTGGTTTGGCATGGTTGCCATGGTGCGCAGAGTGCGGCTTGGTTTGGCATTGTTGCCAATGATGCGCAGAGTGCGGCTTGGTTTGGCATTGCTGCCATGGTGCGCAGAGTGCGGCTTGGTTTGGCATGGTTGCCATGGTGCGCAGAGTGCGGCTTGGTTTGGCATTGTTGCCATGGTGCGCAGAGTGCGGCTTGGTTTGGCATGGTTGCCATGATGCGCAGAGTGCGGCTTGGCTTGGCATTGCTGCCAATGATGCGCATAGTGCGGCTTGGTTTGGCATGGTTGCCATGATGCGCAGTATGCGGCTTGGTTTGGCATTGCCGCCATGGTGCGCAGAGTGCGGCTTGGTTTGGAATTAGGGTTCTGTGTCGAAAACCCTAATCTGGTATTTTGAAAAAATACCCCTATTAATTATTTACACCTGAGTTAAATGCTCTTAGTTAATGTGTTGCGGGTAACACTAGGTCATGGGGTTTTACGATTTTACCCCTTGTTTAAAAACCACCATCAACAATAGGATAACAGGATAAGAAGTTAACCTAAACCTAGATGACAAACTTTACTAGGTAATACATGTTTAGCTTAATTACAGGATCTTGTAAACTAACGATCCTCTTTTATAGCATCTCCCTTGACTGCACGGTTGCCTCGGTCCATTGCATTATAACCTCGGCTACTAATGTATGGTAGTATACTCTAACACTTTTAAAGCATGAAAATTAAAAACTGCTCCCTTGGTAGCTTAATTTTAAAAGTTAGCTAAAACAAAAATTCTTTTGAAGAACGGAAATTATGAAGTGACTGCGGGATATCGGCAAAAATAGTAAAATATGCCCCTCCCTAAACCCACCCCCTACTAAACCACCAGGTTGGGGAGGGGTCACCCCACTGTATCTTTTGGGATGGATCGTGGGATCAACCTATGGCCAGTGTAGCAGCCCCGTTTGAATAAAAGTATTTTCATTTCTAAAAAAAATTGTTGCAAGTTGATTATAAAGTGCTTTCGTGGAACAAAAATGAGTCTAAAACTATAAACCGATGTAGCCAGACAAAGAAATAGTAAAAAATTCAGCCACCCAATGTTGACGAATTTTAAACTCAAGTCGCTAGCATCATCACCTGACGGGACTAGGGGTGACTTGGTGGTGCTCCAACCATCACCAAAATACTAAATACAGACCAAAAATCACTTTCTAGAAGGTAATTTTTGGATTATTTTTTATAGGGAATTCAGTCCCACATTGACCAAAAATCCAGTCCCTTTGACCAAAAGTCATCTTTCCCCCAAAACATTTTAGCTTTCCTAATAAACAAATTCAGTTTTTGTGGGGAAAGAAAATAACCACCCTCAACATTTGATTTTTACTTTTTTAGTCCGGTATATTGTTTTAGCTCACTTAGATCTTCGTTCCTGCTTCGATCTCTGATCAGCACCCAGCTAAAGTGTTTCAACTTTCTAATATCCACTATAAGAATCATACCCAGCTAAGGAGTTTCAAATTTCTATTATGAGAATGAAAGTCATGCAATGATAGTTAGATAATCAGTAAATTGGCTCACATTAGAGGGCACCACACGTAGCATTGTAGATTTGGAAAAGCCAAATTAGGGGAAAACCGGAAAATGTAACATTTTTGCATATTGGGATAACACCGGGTTTTTTAAAAGTGAAAAATACTATAACCCCCTACTATATGGGTTCAACATATAGAAGCCCCACAAAATGGATCTTCATTGTCAACTCTATACTTTAGGAAAATGCTATTAGTAGGCCCAAAATATCAATTTTTCTTCAGATCTGGCCCATAATTAATTATTATGAATTTTAATAATGACTACACTACCCTTTTGAATATATACCAGAGGAATTTCAGATTATACTTTCATTTCTCAATTTTATTTCTCTCTCATCTCTCTCTCGGTTGCAAAGAAAAATAATTCTAAGGTTTTTCTCAGATTTATTTTCATCTTCTCCTATTAGATCTTCTACTCCAACAAACGGTTGAATCTAGGTATTAACTTGTTAGAAAGCTACTGCATGTTAGGTTTTCGTCGTTCTTTGATTTGTTTTATTAGTTTGATTAGGTTTTGATGTTTGTTTTAATTCACTCTATTCAGATCGGAGAAGAACACAACAACTATACCCGTGAAAGTTTGCTCTAAATCGATTAGAAGATATGAAAAAAATCATCATCAACATTTGAATCTGAAGATTCATCATCATAAACTATTTAAAAGATAAGTTTTATCTCATCAGAACGAAGATTCAATCCACATAAATGATCCAACATATAAGTTAATCTATCACTATCATGTTAATTTCATCATATTTATGGAATTTTTGATTTCAAAAACCTATTTAATTCGATTTCATCTCGAAAGCCTTATTAAAATCATGAATGGAGTTTAGATCTATTAGTATCTCATCTTAATCTCTCTTTTGAGATGAAAATTATGAAAAATTTTAACATTTTTTTAGGGTTCTTGAGTGAGATTTGATTTATCTCTGGATTTATAATTCTGATTGAAAATACAAATTCAGATTTGAACTCAATGTACTTTCAGTAGTATTACCCGTCCAGTTGATTTAAATTTCATTAGCTTTGCATTTTCGTTCTTATTTAATCATCTGTGTTTTAAATGGAAAATATTTTACTTATTTGAAAGTCAAGAACAAATGCATATGAATGATCTATGAAAGTTGGAGCATGTGGTGATGCTGGTAGTGGTACTGAAGCTAGAGAGTTGTTCATTGTGCTTCAATTTTCTCATTTTGTTGATTATGCACAACATGTGTAACTTTCGTCTACACATCCAAATTGCATGTGTAACTTGCGTCTACACATCCGAATTGCATGTGTAATTCTTAGTTACACTATTCAGATGCATCTGTAAGTTCCAGTTACACTAGTCATATACATGTGTAACTCATATTTAGACTAGTCAAGTGCATGTAAAACTGGTTATACATTGTTGTGTGTGTTTTTCTTTTTAATATCATAAAATCTTATTATTTTTGTTACTCTTAAGGTTGCCAATAACTCAATAAAGTTATTTCGCTTATTTTTGTTGTATTTTTGTAGGATGGTCTCCCCGGAATTGGAGTTGGCGCTGAAATTTTGAAATGAGGAGTAGGAGGTGGAATTTCAGAATGGAACTGAGGACCAAGTGAAGAAGATTGTTGACACACTAATGGTGCTGAAATTGCATCCATAGATGTTGTTGGTGAGTGGATGTATTGATAATGTTGTGAATATGCTATTACATTTGATATTTATATGGACTAAGAGTATTCAATTTTGAGTATCTAAGTAACATAGTTAAGTGCTTCAACTTTTGAGTATCTAAGTAACATCTCTTTTGTTGACATGCAAGTTGTTTCCTCATTGCAGGTAAACTGAACTTGAACTCGGAATTTGGTATTGACAGTAATCAAACTAGAACTATGTGAGTTTTAGGTCGAGGATGAGAAGAAATGTAGTTTCTTCTGAGCAAAAAGAGTTTGGACTTGAAGATCTACCTTCACTTATATTGATTATAATGCCAATCACTTAGGTACGAAAGCTAATATTTTTCTTTTGTCTTCTTTAATGCTCTCAATCATCTTCCTTGGGAATGTAGGTGAGGATATAGGTCTGGAATAGTTTGTTCACTTAAATCATTTTCCCATTTACATCTGTCCGAAGTCTTTATTGTTTAACCACCTTTTTAAGGATGCGATAGTTCATGAATTGACCTCATCTTTCTACGTTAACTGCAGCCATGGCTTTGACATAATCCATATGCTGGAAGGTAGTTGCAAAGATGACAAGGTAGTTGCAAAGACGACAGCTTCATCAAGAAAATTGTAAGTAGTGTTGGTACTAGTAATGCCGATTCGTTGAACAATTATTATGGCTTGACACAATCCATCTGTTGGTACAATATACTTATCTCCTCTTGGGGTTTTATAAGTGATATGATAACTTGACTTTCATCTTTCAGTATATGTGTTTCAGGTTTGTATCCTTAACTGACCTTTGTTTGATGCGTAACTATTAGTTACACATGCTAATTAAATATGTAACTTCTAGGTACACAAGATAAATAGATGTGTAGCTACTACTTACACATGCTAATTAGATGTGTAACTTATAGATACACATGTTGAGGATATAAAGTCTACGTGTTAAGGATGTACTTCATAGGATATAAAGGAGGAAAGGCTGCAGCTGCTGTGTTGTACACAACCTTAGCAAGGATTTTGGGTAATTTGTTTCAAAATTTACATGGAAATAGGAAATAATAATGTTACTTATTATGTATCTACAAAGTCATGAATTTGAATACTATTTAATATGCTTGTCTACTTTTTTTATGAACTTTGATATTATTCCTGGATTTTTTGCTGATTATAGCTTTTTGACTGTCATGGTTACCATATTTTGAAGGTATGGAGAGCTAGCAGGGTTTTCGGATACTTGCCTTCCTCTTACTTACTCTACAAGGCAAGCTGCAGGAACATGATGCAGGTTAGACATAACATTTGGTGCATTCTTGGATCTAATTGATGATAAGCTTATGGTTGAGCAACATCGGTGTTATTAACATTTGGTGCCTGAACTAGTTGCTAACTGAAATATTCTACCGTAATACTTCCCACTTAAGTTTGCGTATAGCCTGAACAAGTTTCTAACTGAAACATTCAACCAATTTACCTTTAGTTTAAATGTTTAGAATCCTTGACCATTACTTTTACTTCTTTAACATATTGTTCTTGTTACGAATGGCATAACCTAGATCTTACTTGTCTTTTGATTTTAAATCAATTTTTTTGATTTAGTTTTTGTGATACACGCATGTGTAACTTCTCCTTACACAACTCAGTTGCATATGTAACTTCTCCTTACACATTCTATATGCATGTGTAACTTCTCCTTACACTAGACAGATGCATGTGTAACTAGAAGTTACACAAGTTAGATGCTTGTGTAGCTCCTTGTTACACATGCTAAAATAAAAATAACTCCTTCTCCTTACATTAGGATTCGGAAATAAGTTATCATGTGCCTTTTATGTGATTTTTGTTCTATAATTTTGCCTTGCAATTATTCTATAATTTTGTTTCTTTATTTTTTTGTCCGTCCAACCTAATTCCATGGATGTTTATTCTTGTTTGCAGATGTGCAAATATATTGGAATCGAGAAAGACAAAAAAGGAAGGAAACATTTCTATTATAGGATGGGATATAGTGGATTATTTCTAGGATTTCGCTTTCCATATCTCGTGTTTTAATTCATTTATTGTGTTCAAACAACCAATTACTATAATTGTAGTAATTGATGAACGAACAAATTATTGTAAATAAAAATTAAAGTAATAAATGTATTTTATGATGAATAACTTGTAGATAACCTTACATATAGGATGTGTAATAAAAAAGTTACACATGCATATGGATGCGTAACTTGTAGATACACATGCCATACGCATGTGTAACTTCTGCGTACACATGTGTAACTACAGAGTACACATCTATGTACAAGTGTAACTTTGCATTACACATTTTATACGAATGTGTAACTTCTGGATACACATGTCATATGCATGTGCAAGTTCTGTGTACACATCCATATGTTGGTGGTGGTCGGCAGTGGTGGCGGGAGTTGATTGGCGGCGACGACGGTTATTAGTGGCGACGGGAGGTGGTGGTGGTGGTGGTCGGAGGTGGCTTGACAGGCGGTGAGGTGGCTGGCGGTGGTGGTTGGTGGCGGTGGTGGTTGCCGGTGGCTGTGGTGGTCGGAGGTGGTTGGAACATCATCACATAATATTTTAATAAATTTGGGTCCAAATTTAAATTTTATTTTATGGGCTTGACAAGATGCATAAGAACCATTTTTTGGGGACCATGGGTTTTTTGAGGGGACCATGATTTGATTAGGCCACCTTCTCTATAATTATAAGGGGTGTCCTAAAAGTTGGAGATGACTAGTTTACCCTTTTACCTAAAAAAATTTATAACTAATCTACAACTTCTTCTTCCTCTATTCTACAATTTTTCTTCTTCTCTTCTTCATCAATTTATGATCATCTAAACCTGATCATATACAAATCTAATCAAAATCATCAAATTTTCATCGTCGTCGATCGATTCATTGAATTTTCATCGTCGATTAATCAATGTTTTATAAACAAACATGTCCATAAGTATTTTCCCACAAACCCATTACTTCTAATTCGTTTTTGATTGAAATTTTGAGCCGTAGTCATCAAAATATGTTGAATTTGGAGGTTACAGTAGTAAGTTCTGTTAGGATAATTTTGAAAAAAACCCTAGTTTTACAACCGAACTTTTAAAAATGAAGAACACTAAGAACACTTCGGCTAAGAATTTTTTTTTTGCCTAACCAAACACCTGAGTTCGGTTGAGTCGCAAAAATAATTTCAAAACCGAACTCTTCTCTATATAGCCAAATGTTGAGTTCGATTTAATCGCAAAAAATAAAATGCTAACCGAACTTTACTCTGAAAACCTATATAATGAGTTCGGTTAACTCGCAAAAATAATTTCAAAACCGAACTTTTCTCTATATAGCCAAATGTTGAGTTCGGTTTAATCGCACTCTGAAAACCTATATAATGAGTTCGGTTAACTCGCAAAAATAATTTCAAAACCGAACTCTTCTCTATATAGCAAAATGTTGAGTTCGGTTCGTAGAGATTTTGCGAACTTACCGAACTCTGTTGTTTAAAGTTCGGTTACAACGTGGTCGAGTCGACTGAACCAAACAAAACTCTGTAAACTCAAGCATAGTAGTTCGGTTACATTTGATTTTTCATCAGCTAACCGAACAAACAAAAACTCCATTAAAGCTCTAGTTCGGTTGCCTGTGATTTTGGATTTATTAACCGAACTGCATTTGCAGAAAGTTCGGTTACATGTTCTTCATATAATATAACCGAACTTTGTTGACCTGGTTGAATTTTTTTTTTGTTACAATTTTGATTTTGAAGATATTTTAGGCCTTATATAGCAACATTCACTAAGTTACAAGCATACTTCGGTACCCAGAGGATGCTTTTTCTCCGTATTCACCCATCTCAAAATAATTTTTTTCTCCATCTTCTTCTTCTTCTATCACTTTAGTTACTCAATAATTCTACTTCTTTAAAAAAAAAATAATCTATTAATTTAACCTTAATCAATGATTAATCACACTAACTAATCATTATACAAAAATAATCAGGAGGGTAATTTTGGTATTAATATAAATATTTAGATAAGGGGTGACCTAGAATTACTTCTAATGTCTTACCCAAAATAAAGCAATGGTCCCCCCAAAAAAGGCTGGTCCCCAAAAATCCGTAGGGTATCAAGGTCTTTTAATATTTCGGGGCCTAAAATTAAACTTCTTTTAATTAAGGGCCTCATATTTTGGGTTACCTATGGGTGGGGCCTTAGCCTAAGAACCCATTTTTAAAATTTCCAAGTTACAATCGGCCCATATGTACCGTTTCACTGATCTTTCTCGATCCGATATAGATACCTACTATTATCGCGGTAATTTCAGTTCTCTTCAAACTAATTCAAATTTAGAAGACCAAATCTTTGATAAACCGAGGTTTTAGAAATTCTCCCATATACTTAGGCATGAATAATACCAGAATGTGTTTACTTTTGGAATTATCCAATAAGATACCAATTTTTTTTTTGAAGCATTATAAGATACCAAGATAAATGCTCAAAATCTCCTTTTCCTTTAATATCTATAATTATTTTTATTTTTTTGATCCTTTTTCCGAATACTTTAGTTAATAAATTTATGACGAGATATATGATTTTTATTTTTTGAAGCAACGAGATATATGATATAGATATTTCTTACCGAAATTAAAATTAAATGATAAAGTCAAAAGCGAGAAATCCTCATATCGAAATTACAATAACACTCCTCTCTGTTCAGTATATACGTACTCTTAAACCCTTCAGATCCTGCAGAAGACCATTTATAGAGATCAGCTCTGAGTTTCTGGATCAGGTTATTTTAAAGCACACAAATGGATTATTTTAAATGCAACGATGATGGGTTCGTCTGGGATGCTGGTGGAGGAATGGTTTCATCGTGCAAAAGCATGATGGTATCTCCTCTCAGAAGACCCACAGTAAGTTCATTGATCTTTAATTTCTAGTACATGTTTGATGATTTGAAGTCTTTTCAAAGTTATTCGTAGCTTCAGTTTTAATGTTTAACTCATTTCTTATTGCAGAGACTACGGCAATTTCCCTTACCAACTCACAAGGCAATTGCAGAAACTACCACAATTTCCACTACCCACTCACAAGGCTATTACACGAGGTATGCATCTGATTTTCTAGCTTAGAATTATCGAACGTATTTGATGGAGTATGGTGATAGTGCTTCTAAGACTGACTTCCAAAATAAAAATACGATGATTACAGAAGCATGATAATATTTTTATTTTTGATTTGAGTGTGTCCCAATTTAAATTAGCTTGGTGGACATCTTTTTTAATATTATTGTAATACTTTCTTCTCTTTCAGTGGTTATTATGGAGTCAAAAAAGTGAATCGGGAAAGCCAAAACTCTATGATCACCGACCTCTGCCTTTGAGTGAAGATGATAATTGGTTAGCAAGATTCCGAAGTATTTGGGCTGTTTTTTTTTTTTTTTTTTCATACTATTTGGTTTGATGTTTAGGTTTATGTGTATTTATTTCTAACTGGACATCATTAATTTGTTTTAAAATTATCGTTTATGTATCAGCCTTGAGGATCATTTCTTAAGTCCCGTGCGAAATGGCCGTAATTGGTTTACACGATCACCACATGAACGGAATCGAATACAAGACGAAAGACTACAAAGAAAAGGTCTATTTTGTACACTCTTTCCGTTACGAAGAAAGAAAACCTGGATAAGGGAGATGAAGTTATCTATATTGGTCAACGTGGCGTCAACAAATCCATAACCAAGTGATGAAGCTTAAAAATCTTGCAAACATTTGTAAAATGATACTGTCTTTTTCTTTCGCAGCATAATGATTTTTCCTCTAGTAATCGTAAATTTAATATACGTGTAAATGTTAATGGAATTTATTTAATCTTCTTCAATTTGTTTGTCCAATGTACTATATGAGAATCTCATCCATGAGTAGTCAGTAGCACCACGCTTGTGGGCTTCTCAGTGTGAAAAGGAAGTAACTGATTAAAGTTGAGAATCTAACGTGTAGTAAGCAGAGTCTATAAGCTTAATAGCATCACCATTTGATTCCCTTTTGTCTGTTTTGAATGTCACCAAGCCTAAAATAGATCATTCCGTGACTTTGCAACTCGAAAGCTTACATTGAGAGGACAACCAGAAAGTAGTAATAGCTCTTTTTCTCTCTATTTAGCACTTGTTTTCTCTCTTCTTCAAAGCATTGTTTAACTAGTGGAGTTTTGTTTTTGAAGATACACTATCTGTTTAAACTAAGCTTCAAAAATGAGTGACACCAATGTTGGGCATGAAGATCAATATGGATATCCAGTTGCTGAACAGCCTGGTTATGTTAATGTCAAGCTCAAGTACATGGTACGTAATTTCTCTATATCTCCAAAGGGTTTTTGTTTTGCTGAACACTTCCATTTTTACTTCAGCTAGCTGATTTAAAGTCTGTTGTGATTGTAGTTAGATGGTAGCGAGCTTTACTTCAAGATTAAGCGTGATGTTAAGTTAAGTAGGGTCATGGCTGCTTACTGTAAGAGAAAAGATCTTGATTTCAGATACATCAAGTTCTTGTTTGATGAGAAGCAGATCAATCTGAATCAGACCCCAGACAAAGTAAATACACACACTCTACCTTAATTTCCTTCATTGATTTGTTTTAAGATGAGTGTTTTTTTCTAAAATGTTTGTATTTGGGGTTGATGCAGCTTGAGATGGAAGAAGGGGATATAATTGATGTGGTGCAGAACCAGAATGGAGGTGGCTATGGAATCACGGCAACATGTGAGGAGGATGCGAAGAACACCAACATCAAAAATGGTGGAGAGGAAATATGAAGCTAGCAAGGAAAATGGAAGGAGTTTCAAGCTTCACTCAAGTGTTGTACCCAAAATAATAGATCTACTAATTATGTCAGTTTAGGACTTTTAAGTTATTATGAATGGGAGTCTGTTAAGGATTGCTTCTTGGTTCTTGCAGTGTTTAATTAAAATTGGTTCTTGCAGTTATGTTATTAAAGATCAATGGATATGATCATCCATGATAAACTATAGAGACCTTAAATTGCAGGTATGTAGTGATGGATGAAGTCTGGGGTGGGAATGAAAGTTTTTCATTGTTTTGTTTATTTGTACATTGGATTTCTTCAATGTAGCTTACCGTTGTCAGCTAAACAACAGACCAGCAATGATTGATCCAAAATCCCATGCTTTCAGGCAGAGTTGTGCTTTGGTTTATGTTTGGTTCATTTTGAGCAATAGTTACCACTCGTGACTCAAAAAGGTCCATTGTTGCTACGATGACTTTCCTCTTCTTCTAGGTAGGTCTAAGGTAAAACCTTTTGATCCTGTCAATCTGTTGAAGCTAGACTTAAGAATTAGGTAGGAATAACTATTATGATAAAAATCTATTTTAAATTCTTTGCCTACTTACCAAATGGGTTATTTCAAAATACCTAGCTAAACTGCATACTCTTCAAAGAAATTTTTGGTGGGGTTATAAAGAGAATAAGGGCCTGAAATTCATAGTACGGAGTTCCATTAGTAAGCCCAAGGAATCGGGAGGTCTAGGATTTAGAGATCTTAGAGTTTTTAATGATGCAATTATTTGTAAACTAGCTTGGAAAACATGTACTGAAACTGATGCTTTGCGGGTTCAAATTATGGAAGCAAAATACTATAGTTCTTGTGGTTTTCTGCATCAGGATAAGCTAAATGATAAATATTCTTGGATCTGGAGGAACAAATACAAATGTAGAGACATCATTAGAGCAAATAGTTTCTTGGAAGTGAGATGTGGGGTATAAGATTAAAATTTGGATGGATACTTGGGTGGTTGGGTTAGATCATCCTCTTATTCCCGCTGAAGGAATTATCAATTATGTCTCTTATTCTTTTGTGTGTGATCTGTTTGTCTATGGGACTAGAATGTGGAATCCATCTGGTTAATTTCCTTGTTTTGTCATGATTCTGCATCTAAAATTCTTGTTATGGATGTTCCAGTCATTGGTTCTGATAAACTTACGTGGACTCCAGATAGAAAGGGAAATTTTTCTGTTAAGAATGCATATAAGGTCTTAAGTGATAATTTGGATCATTCAGTAGGTATACCCTGGAAAATGAAACTTAAAATACCTCATATGACCAAACTATTTATATGGAAATGTATAAGGAAGATGGTTCCAACTAGACATAAGATTAGTATGTATAAAACGGATATTGATGTTCATTGCAGCTTTTGTAATGCCCCAATGGAAACAGCTGATCATCTTTTACTGATTGTCCATATGCTAGATCTATATGGTTAGGTGTTAAAATAAATGTTGTTAATGTGCTGCATGATTATGGTGATTTACATGGTTGGGTCTTATCTTGGTTTACTGCAGGTCCTCAACAGAATGGTGTTTCAGGTAGTATGCATCAGAAAACCGTACACCTACTTATGTTTACATTTTGGACTATCTGGAAAAATAGATGTTCTTTTATATTTCAAAAAAAACTAAGCATAATAGAACTGTAACCATCACAAGCATTAACTCTCTGTTCAATGACAGTAATGTAAGAAATGATGTAGCTGTAGAAGGGTAACTATGTTGTAGATGGAAAAATGGAAATCACCAAATCCAAATTATTGGAAAATAAATTTGGATGCTTCTTATATTAAAGAAACTAAGCAGGATGGAATTGTTCTAATCATTAGAGAGATTGTGCGGTTGGCTGTTTTAGAGTCAAAGGAAGATACTTTAATGAAGGATTGAATGAGGGCATTGAAGTAGAGGATATGGAGTGCCTACAATTGAAGGAAGCTGTAATTGGGTCATTGCCAGAAGTCTAGATAAGGTAGAGTTTGAGTCAGACAGTTAAGATCTAATAAAATCTGTTAATGAACAAAATTCTTATGTTCATTGGAAAAGTCAGGGTATCATCCTGTAAATCAATTCAATAAGTTAAAGTAAATCATTTAATAGGAAGTATAATGGAGTGACTGATATGTTATCCAAAAAAGCTAGAATATTAAAATCTAGTTTTGAATACTCAGATGACTTAAGTTACGATATTCAAAGATTAATTCATCTTGATAAACCTCCTGCAACTGATCTTTATCAGTGAATAAAATTTAAACCCCTTAGCCAACTATCTCCCGTAATGGCTAAATTACCCCTTATTAATTAGTGTTAGTCCGGGTGATTACTAATTGTTTAATCAAGTTACCCACAAAATCAACTAACGTTAATTCATCATCAAAACATGAAAAATGAAAAAATCTTGATTTTTTATTAACAAAAATCAACATAGAATCGGTGGATGTTCATGCACTCGTAGACCGATTCTGGGTTGATGTTTTAATTCATGAAGAACACCAAGAATCGGTGCATATTACTTACTACATAGCCCTATATATGCACATTGGCCGATTCCAGAAAGTGCACAAAAAAAAATCGGTTGATACGAGTGCTCATGTAATCCGTTTCCGGGTTAAAAGTACATAGACAAGTTTGACATTTTCTCCACTAAAAATAGGTTTATGTAGATATTTATATCTACCGATTCTATCATTATTTTTTTTTACTGAAAATTAGGTATAAAACACAATTTAAATGCATGCTCGAGTTAAGAGTGAGCATGAAATCATACTCATTCTAAAATGAGTATGAAGTCGTAGTCGTTTCCAATTCGAGTATAATTCACACTCAATTTTCAGAAATGTATGAAGTCATACTCATTTTCAATTCGAGTATAAATCATATTCGTTTTTAGTATACTAATTTTTAATTTGGGTATAAAAATTCCATAAGATTTTCGATCAATGTGGGAAAGAACATATGCCGATTCTGGTTGGAATCGGTGTACGTTAATGCATAAATAGACCGATTACGGTTCATTTTCAGAAAAATATGATGAGGAAATTTCAGAGATTCGTAGTTAACTTATTGACGAATCTCTCTTAAAAGGAACGGGTTTAATAGATTTGACCCAATAACTCGAATTGTTTGTCACCGAAAAGATTTTTGGAAAACCTAAAAAAAAGAAAATTGAATTGTTGGCTGGGATTCGATTTTAGTTTTTGATTTTGATGAAAATAGAGAAAAAATTATGTTTTGATTAAAGATTTTGATTAAGGATTTATAGAAATGATTTTGGTTTTGTATTTTCATACATTTTAGACACCCCTAATCATCTAAAAAGTTGGGATCAAAATTTTAATAGGCCCAAAATAATTCACCTAGGCCCTAGCCAGGATGTTTTGACCAGTGGTTAACTCATCTTAACCTCACCATTTTGGTGATTCTTACTCTCAACTGTTTTGTTGAGTCTTTCTTTTTCTTTATGTTAACTCTTAATCTCATCCTTGTGATGATTATTCTCTCATACCTTGATTTCAAATCTCACACACGTTGTTGTTTTTTGTTAAGTGTTTTCTTTGTCTAGTTGTTCTTATCTTTCTCTCACGGCGAAATCATCATCAAATACACACGAGTTTGAAGATATAATTAATGGGTAGGATCCGTTGACATGGTTAGAATGACATAATCTTGATATTTTAATTCATTTTTTCTACCAAACCCAACCGATAATGAAATCATTAATTTTTGGTGAGCGTATTTTCTTATAAGTCTCTACATTCCGGAAAAAAAAGAGATAATTATGAGATGTATAATACCACCATTTACCATTTTAAATAAAAATTAAAATTTGTGGATGGTCAAGCCAGATGCATCACATATTTCAGAGGAATTGTAGTTTTATATTATGAATATGAACCAAAATCTTTAGTTTCAAATTCATCGTCGTTGTAGAAAAAGCGCCACCATGTCAAGATAATGTCATTCTAACCATGTCATCGGATCCTTCAACATAGTTAATAGAATGTCAAATATGTTTGAGTGTTATAATGGTTTAGAATACGAAGACGAAGATACCCAGGATGTATATCTATCGTAAAAAAGATGCTTAGTCTTCAAACTGGTTACAGGGAAAGGCTATGTTTTTTTCATTCTAAAAGAGATGTTAACTAAAGCTTGGAGAACAATTGGAGAGTTCTCTATCTCAGATATAAGCAATAACATCTACAAAGCCAGATTTGAAAACTTATGTGACATGGAAGTGGTAATGAAATCTTCTCCTTGGGCTCTGAATAATGAATTAATGGTATTAGAAAGATATGATGGAGGTCTCCTTCCAGAAGAGTACGGATATAAACATGTTTGGTTTTGGATTCAAATACATGGTCTACCAATTAATATGTTAAATGGCAAGAAGATATATGGTATGGCTGAGAGATTTGGAACACCCCAAGAAATTCCAGATGAAGATGCAGCAAAATAGGTAAGTTTGCAAGAGTTAGGGTCAAAATCGATATAACCAAACCACTCCCAAAAGAGATGAAAGTAAACCTTGCATATAAGAAGGTCTATATGGATCAGTTTAGATATGAGAAATTACCCGAATTATATTATTTCTGTGGTTTATTTGGTCATGCTCAGAAACAATGTATATATGGTACCTCAAAACAGCTAGAAACTCTGAAATTATATATGGAAGAGTTTAGTGCAAAAATAGAAGATACCAGTCTAGCAACTATTCAGAAGAAATCAGGGTTGATTTCAAGAGTAGAGATAAAACTGTATTATTTCCGATAATAATTCCGGTAAAAATCTACAGTCCTGCGTCTCAGATTCCTCTAATCAATCACTACTAACAGACCCTCTGGCAATGGGGACATGGATGACAACAATGTAGCATGCCGACATCTTACAGAGACTCAGATGGGCAGGTCTGTTTCTCAACAACTTTCTGCGAATCTAGTAATCACGAGTACAAGCAGTGGTGTTAATCTGATGATGGAGATTGATTCCCATACCGAGCCATCGAGGTGGTCAAGGTTATATAACGAACGAGCTATGAACACGTGAAAACTAGTCAGCCGCCAGTTGGAAGCGGAAAAATGAAGAGTTTTGTTGACCTACGTAATGAATCATTAATGGAGGTAATGTTGCACAACCTTACAACTTAGGTGGTTTCTCAGACCCAAGAAAATGAAAATTCGGGTAGATAAGACCCAACCAAAAACCCAGGGATAGATTAATTGTGAATCGAGAGAGATGCCCATATATAATTGCATCTTTACTGTAATCGGAGAACCCTAAATCGGTATCTCAAACTCCAAACCTTCTGAATTGTTTCAATGATGCTAAAAGTGACGACAGACAATCAGCTCTCAATTTAGAGGAAATCATAAAGGCGGAGAAGAAGAAAAAACAATGACAGCGGAAGAAAGATGCTAGAAAGAGGAAGGAAGTTTTGGTTCAGGAAAATTTGAATGAGAAGAAATTAATAATTGAGAGAAAACGCACAACATCTTGATGGGCATAGATCAAGTGAATAAAAAATCCAAATCTAAACTATCTATGGTATCTCAAGAATTTATGGGTGTGGTGGATGCCCAAAATCAACTACAAGTTCAATGTTAATCTATTCACGGAATTGTCAAGGACTAGGAAATACCTTGATAATTAGTCATCTAAATTCCTTCTTAAAGGCATGCAATTAATCCTAGTGTCGTCTTCTTGTCTGAAACAAAATTAGATAGTAATAAAGCTAATAAAATTATCAACCAGTTAAATATTAATAACCATTTCATTCTTCCTTCCGTGGGAACTAAGGGTGGGTTAATCTTATCGTGGCATGATATTGTGAAGTTAAGCATCATCAAGAGCAACATCAACCTTATTTACTGTGAAGTTAGTCAGATTACGACCCTTCCATGGGATTGACTATGTGTATATGGTCCTCCAGCTAGAAAAGATAAAAACTGTTTTGGTATTCTTTATCATGCTATATGGAATTATCAAGTAAAAACTTTAGTATTATTAGAGATATGAACTCCATTAAAACGATGAAGGATAAATGTGGAGGTAGATATGAAAACAGTAGCCACAACAAGGATTTCAACAAAATGATTCATGATAAAGGTTTAATCGACATGGGTTGTTGTGACCCCTGCTTTCACATGTACTAATAATGCTATCTCGTCCACACCTATTTATGCAAGACTAGAAAGAGTATTAGTTTCTCCCAATTGGTGGCAGATATTTCCCAAGCTTTTTGTTTTTCATCTCCCTAGACTCTAAGTGACCACTGCCAATTTATCCAATACTCATAGAATATGCAAAAGAAGGAAACCCGGTTATAGGTTTGAATATTACTGAACTTCTCACCGTGATTTTCAAAATGAGGTGCGAAAAAAGCTTGAGACAATACTAATGGTAACACTATGGAAATACCGAGGGAAGTAGGAGAAATCATTGCAAACTTTGGGGTAAGAAAACATTCGACATGCCTTAAAAGTCATTTGAAGATGCTAAGGATGATGTGATGGAATTACATAAATTAGCTCACATTAGAGACATAAGAGATAAATAAAATTCTATGAAAGCCAAGATTGAGGAGCTTATGGAAACCGAGAGGAAATTCTTGCAGAAGCAAAGAAACAAAAATACTTGGATTCCTAATGTGGACAGAAATACCAGCATTTTTTACATGTCTATCAAATAAAAGAAGAAACAAAAATGTTATTGAAGCCATTAGAGACCGCAACAATCATTTGGTGTTTGGTCAGGATAACTTGTCTAATATGTTCATTAATCACTTTTGTAACAACTTTCAAAAAAGACCCAGATGATCACCTATTTGCAGTCAACCGATTCAGATAATCCAATCACTGGTTGAAGAGAACAAAGGGAATCGTAGCATCCCATCCGAAGAGGAGATCTGGAATGTGCTTAAGAAAATGGGTTCTCTCAAATACCCGGGACCTGATGGCATGCCTCATATATTCTGCAAAAAAAAAAATGTTGGGACAAAGTAGGAAACGAGTTAAATTCGCTTATCAAACAATGTTTTGTTATTGCTAGTCTTCCGATGGGTTGAACCACACCAACTAAGTTTTGATTCCTAAAGTTAAAAATCCATTGTGTTAGAGCATAGCTCGGTTGAACTCACCAAGCGTTGGTATGTCAATTTTGGTTGTCATATTTTAGTATCAAAACTCATCTAGTGTCGCTTGATTAAATACTAGAGTCAACTTTATTTAAGTTAGACTAGAAAGTCTAGGAATTTTGAGACATACAAGTATTACTCAGAAGATCCTGAAAAATGTGAAAAGGTAGCGAACTACAACGACGACATCATCCTTCAACTTGAGGTTAGTAATATTGACTTGAATTGTTTCATTCCTAACGTGATCTTTCAAGTCGTGCTATATTTAAAACATAACGAGAAGATGGATATATTGTACATATTATATAATACTTTAGTGGTGTGACATGATCATAATTGTATGGTCATAATATTAGGGGATTAGAATACGAAGTATAACACTTATCTTTTGAACTTCGTAGATATGACATCGACATAATCTTGTATATGTTGTTATGATTATGTGAATGGGTCATTGTGAAGATTTCATCTTAGGAAACAATGCTTTACATTTATTTAAAGGAATTACATTCATGAACTTGTTTCGTGAATCGAAAGGGAAATCATTAGGCTTATTGGTCCGACTATTCATTGCAAATCTTTGGATGACCAATATGTGTGAGATGGTAGAATCGATCTTAACTTATATTATGTATCTTGGTATAACTAATTACAATGCCTGAATTATGATTTGGTATGACTAGTTTTTATTAACTGGTGTAACCGATCCTAAGTAATCACCATGTGATGGTATGATCAATCCTTGTAATTGGTGTGGCTGATCCTAGTAATTGGTGTGACCGATCATGAGTATGTGTAACCGATCCTTGTAATTGGTGTAACCAAAGTCCGATAATCGTGTAAACTAGATCGAATGGTGTGACCTGGTCCAGTAATCGTGTGACCGATCACAAGAAATACCATGTGCATATGTAACCGATCTTTGTAATCGGTGTAACCGATCCTAGTGATCGTGTGACCGATCACAAGTATTTCCATAATTAGGTATAACCGATCCTAGTGATTAGTAGAACTGATTGAACCCATGTATGTGATTTGGTATTTAATCAATCATACAGTAGTCTTGGAAAACAGGTGAACCAATTCTAAACTTGTTTGTAAGTGTGGTATAACGAATTCCAAGAATGCAAATTCATGTAAATATGAAATAAGGATTTGCGGTGAAAAGATGTCGACATGCTTTGAACACGAACAATAACTCTTATCATTTATTTTTCGAGAGATATTCCTTAGTACTCAAGGTGATTAAATATAGAAATAAATTGAGAATCTTTTAATTAAAGTTTTTGGTTTTATATGCTTTAATTACCATCAATTAAATGCATATATCTAGAGAATAAAAATTAGTAATGTGTATTTACCAATCGAAGATTTTCTATTGAGAGATTTCAGAAATATTGGACAAGCATTTCTTGGAATTATGATAACCGAATTTTTCCATTCATTGCATATCTTGAGAATACTTTTGGTTTTAGAAATTCCTTGGTGTCCAAAAATCCTTGGTCTATAAATACCTAAGTTTGCATTTCTAGTAAACTATCCTAACATCCAGGCAAACTTCATTTCTTGTTGTATCCATGTGGATCCGTGGAGAGGATAGTATCCTAATTAGGTGAAATCTCTTACGACCGCTCGTTTAAAGACTTTTGTGGAATCAAGAAGCTCTACGAGTATCGTTGGTGGAAACTAGATAATTGTAGTGTTATTAGTTTCCGATTGATTTGATTGACTAACGATTGTTGAAACTTTGATTGCACCTAGTTTGTTTATTCTTAAGAATATTCTCTTCTCGATATAAGATTCACTCAAACTAGATCGAAGTATCGACGGGATCTTTAGAACTGTTGTTAGATCTAAAGACATCTTGTGATAATCCATTGTTAACAGACTACGTTCTGTGCATGATTGATCACAAGAGATTCAAGTGGTGTTGTGCAGTGTTATTGAAGATTAAAGAATATTTGAAGATGAAAAAGATTTCTTATTGGTTTTCGTATCTTGTGAATTGTGTGCACAACCTTGACGATTGGGATCCAACTAGAATCGATTTATTCAATTGATTAGTTGCGTGAGATCGACATTCTCAATATATCTCTATGAGATTTATTTTGATTGAGTGTGAATTTATACTTGACTATTTCAGTAGTTAAAGTTAGATTGATCTAATCAGACAAAGGAGTTTATTAGATTAAACGGAAGAGCCTTTGTCAACGACTCATCTATATCTTGTAGCAAGGATTTATTAGAGTGGTTACCAAACAGATTCTTCCTTTTTTGTTTGGAATACGATCCAAAGGACTTGCTATTCACGTGTGTGACTCTAGAAGTCGAAGACGCGGGGATACCGAGGGAACTAAGTATCTAGGGGTAGTCTCGCTTGGTCTCAACTATACGAAGTTGGTTTAGATTTTGTATAGTAGCTTAATTCGAGAGTATTCAAAACTCGGACTAGATCTCGGATTTTTCGCATTTGCGGTTTCCCCATTACAAAATCTTGATGTCTTTTACTTTGATTTTCGTATTATAATTATTTTATTATAATAAAGTAAAATACACATATACATTAACTCCACATTACATGATAGTGATCCTATAGAGTTTGGTTATTACAGAACCTATTATCAAGTAACATACTTCGTTGTTGTAATGTGACGATCTTGTATCCATAGTCAATCACACAAGTTATCTTGTTGTCGTATTGTCTCGATCTTGTATTCATAGATGATCACACGAAGTGTGAACCGAATTGTTGTATTTTCTCGACTCTATCCATAGATCACATTCGGTGTATTTGGGTACCCCTTGTCTGTTCACATTGAGACCGGTGGAATACAAACCCATAGCTTTCGTAATATTATTTACAAAATCTTAGTCAAAATCATAACTCGGAGACTTAAATGGTGTTTGATAGGTAGGTAGATAAAGCCCAATCGCTTTTGTGTTTGGAAGATTAATCCTTGACAACATCCTAACTTGAAAAGAGTAAATCCACTCTATGACCGGGCCTGACTTATACTAGGAGCTTTTGAACTTAAAATTGATTTAATCAAAGCTTATTATAGAGTGTCATGGAACTTTTAGGTCATTGTCTTAGAGTTCTGATTGTGGGTGATACTTACAAACTCATAATGAATTGTCTCACTACATCTTCTTTTTCCATTATTGTAAATGGTACTGAAGGACATTTTGTGAGTGAGAGAGTGCTGAGACAGGGATGCCCTCTCTACCTCTTTATTTTATATGCTCAGGGTCTATCATGGATGATTTATAAAATAGAAACCAAGGACATCTACAACGGTTATAGAGTAAACATATGTGCTCCATCAATATCTCACCTAATGTCCGTATACGACCTATTTTTCTTTGATACTCTTGATGATAGAACTATTCAAAGTCTGCAAGACATCCTATTTGTATATGCCAAGTGGTCAGTCCAACAAGCAAATATAGAGAAATCTGTCATTCTATTCAGCAAAGGGGTCAAAGCAGAGAGACCAAGTCATGTGGCAAGTAGAACTTGGGAGTAAAAAAAATGGGGTGGAATGACAAATATTTGGGTTTATTACTAAAGTCAGCTTTCATAATCAAATATTTTGATTTCTTATTCGAGAAGATTGAAAACAATCTAGCTAGGTTGGAAAAGGATATATTTATCTCATGCTGGGAAGACAATCCTCATTAAGCATGTTCTCGGCTTAATATACCTCCGTATTACATGTCTACCGAAAGCTGTAATTGCAAGGTTGGAAAGGATTATGCGAAACTTTTGGTGGGGTCACTACCGGGGAAAATCCACTTCATAAACTTGAACATATTCTTAGATGAAAAAGAGAAGGGTTGACTTGGAAATTAGACCTTTGACTCATCTAAATAGAGCTCATATAGTGAAATTAGCTTGAAAACTCCTAGAAGATGAAGAATGTGTGGGGGGTGTAATATTGAAGGCTAAGTATTTGGGGACAAGTCTTTCCTGGGAAGCAAATGCAAATCCTAGAAGCTCTTCAACATGGAAAGATATTATAGAATGCAGAGATGATATAAAAGATGAATACATTTGGAGTGTTGGTAATGAAAAAAGAATTCATGTCACCAAAGATCCCCGGCTTATCAAACAAAGCAATCTTGTAGATATGATTTGGAAGAAAACACAGTCTTAGGGAACATCAATAGAGTCTCAGACCTCATGCTCATCAATCAGTTGTTCCCAGATCTTTCTGCATCTCATATATCATGAACATATACATACCATATAGTGACTGAAAATATTAAAAACAAACTCATCTGGAAACCCCACCCAAATGGTATGTTCTCTTTTAAATATTTTATTAAAACACTCAAAGACAAACAATCTAGTTCTTCTATCATCACTAGTGATACTTTTCCTTGGAAAACCTTTTGGAAAATCAAAGATCTAGCACCTAAAATCCACATTTTTATATGGAGAGTGTTGCATGACGGGCAAGCATTATTTAAAACTATAAGAAAGCATGTTAATGGTACCAATCAAGGATGCAAATTATGTAGAGAAACCATTGAAAATGTCAAACACATATTCTTCCATTGCTCGGTGGCTGTCACTGTGTATTTTTTGGTTCTCCTATGGGTTGTATATTTGAGCAGTACAAAGGTAATTGATTTTAGACCTATCAAATAAAAAATAAAGTCAATACAAAATTTACAATTTTCTGGAAGAGAAATATTATTTTTGGGTTCCCTGTAAAATTTTCATCGCTGATAACATGTTTGGTTCAAGGAATCAAATGCTAGTAAGCAATTCTTAGGGAATGAGCCCAATTATCGAACCAAATAAAGCAAATCAACTTTATGTAATTCAGAATTTAGATTTTGAAATCCGGTTCCCTCTAACATAATAGATTTCCATTGTAATCGTCTAAATTTCAAATAATGCAATGTAATTGGATTAGGGGTAAAAAAAAAAAAATACTTGAATTACCTCAAGCAAACATTAATTTTTCGTATCCAAGTTCAATTTCTTGGTATTCAATTCAAAGAATTGGATTTTCCCTTCCTAGATTCCGATTCTTCCACCCCAAACAAAGTGTAAGAGTAATTGACTCGGTTTAGTCACTTATCGGGAATAAAAATATTTTTCTCCAAATATTTAGGTATTCCTAACCTTATTTAGAAATTAAAATATAATTAAAATCAAATGACATAGTCAAAGAAAAAAATACACTTTTTGTACAACGATACTCCTCTGTTTTCAATATACACACGCACACACTAAAGTCCTTCTAAACTCCTTCTTCATATCATTTAGTTTCCCCAAATTGAAAACCTTCTTGGTCATAGTAATCAATGTCGGTATTCTATAGTTTAATTTACTGAATCAGTCAAAAGTGTCTCATTTAATTAGAAAACCACTGTTTGAGTTTTACTTTAGTCATTGAACCTCAAGATTATTATTTTAATATTTAGAGATCAGCTCAGAGTTTCGCTGATCAAGAAGAATTAAGGTTGTGATTCTTTTCCAAATACTATTATATATTCTCTGCTATTCACTTCTAGGTTTTATGATTTTTTTTCTCTGTATTAATTTTTTTTTCCATCCTTCAATGTTTGTATTGTGGATTAGGTTAGAAAAGAAGATAAATGGGTTGTTTGAAATGGAATAAGGGTATTGTGTGAGACTCTGTGGAGGAGGAAGAATATTCTAATCTTGCAATAACATGATGATATTTCCTTCTGGAATACCAATAGTAAGTACTAATCTCTTCATTTTTATCATTATGTTCAGTTATGTTCATTGAAATCATTCAATTTTATGACTTTGAGCTTTTGATGAGTGTTCGCAATTGTTTATTAAGGTACGAATCTAACTAAATCTACATATCTTAACATTAATAGCTCGCCAATTTGGTTTCTTTTGCTCTTTAAAATATGTGTTCATATGTTTGTGTTGAAAATCAACTTGGGAACATACAAAGGGTTTGAAATCCGATAAGGACACAAGAGAAGATTATAATGAACTGAGGTAAATATTTGTACAACTATATATCACATGGCAGATAGTAAGTTGCTGCAAGTATTATTAATAAGTTGAATTTTCAATATCAGAACAATTTATTCTGATTATTTCTTTTGACTAGCCACTGCGAAGAGAAAATCCGTAAATTTGTAATAATCTGGATACCATTCAAATCTTCTGCCACTTCCAGTAAGTTTTCATGCTCACTATTTTTTGTTCTTTTTTGTTGCAGAAACTTCCACCTTATCCCTTATCGACACATGAGGTCGTTGTAAGGGGTAGTCTCCTGAATAAGTTTGACCGATACTTTGTTTGAGAAACCTTTGTTATTAAGGATGAACTTTTAGATCTTCATAAAGTTTATAATATGTTTCTTCATTTGTATTAAACATCTCATATTCTTGGTAATATGTTATCATTTCTTTAGTAATGTGGAGAATGAACTTGTTCTTTTTAGGTAACAAGTGATGAAAGCCATGATACAATTCCTAAATTGTTGAATTTGATATTTAGGTTTCTATGTAATGATTTTTAATCGTATCCATGCATTTGTTTTTATCGTTTACGTATTAGCATTGGGAATCATCATTTTTTAACGAAGTGTAAAATTGGTGTAATTGGTTTACATGATCACTACCACAAAACTACAAAGAAAAGGTATAATAATTGTTGTCATTCTTTACACCGTGTCTTTTACGTTATCTCGATTATGACCGTTTTATCTCATCATGCTCATGTTTTAAAAGAGAAATCCCAAAAGAAATCTCATAAAGAAAGCAGTCTTGATGAAACAAAAGGAACAAAAAAGGACAATTTTTTTCTTCTTTTCTTGTGTGAAAGATCAATGCTTAATTAGTTTAGCATCGTGCTAATAACATGTTTTAAATAAACTAAAGTAAATACAAAGATAAATGAGATAGAAATAAAAGAAGTTCTTGTTCATTGATGTATGTGTTGAAAAATACATTGTGTAAGATCTCTATTTATATGCATACAATAGAGTAGGTGCTTAATGTAGCGTTAAAAATGAATTAGTACATGTATATACTACTAGCACCATGCATCCTTTAGAGTAGAGTTACATGAAGTAATGGTTATGACCATAATGATATAAGTGGGGTAAAAATCCACCACTATTATTACTTCAACAGGTTGTTATTTTTCTTTAATAATTCACATGGCAAAAGATAACAATATATTATAATAATGGAAAATAAGTTAAAAAAAAAAAAAAACAAGTTATGCATTGTTCTATAAATAACAATTAGTGACTAAAGTTATTAGGTATCTTTTTATATGCACCATTAGTAATAACATTTCTAGTATAACTTTAATAGAAAACATGAATCAAGACTTTAAAGAAAAAACTCAGCCTAACAACTATAATATCTTATTTATTACTTGCATGATTTTTCTTCACGCACCTTAAATTCGGAAAAACTAATTCTTTGAAATTCATTATGGTTGTAAACTTAGAATTATAATTTTTCAACCATTTGAAGAACTAAGTTCAACTTTTTTCTACCTTATTCAACCTAATATTATAAAGTTCATTGCGTGCTTGTGAAATCAATACTTAGATTTTTCTTTGAAAATCCAATTGTTTGTTATATGCTAGTATGATTAAGCCCAATTATTATTCTCTAGTTCATTAAAACATAATATTTATATTACTCTCGTGACCGAAAACTTCAATCAATAATTTTTATATTTCTCTAGTTCATTAAAACGATCATGGGCTTTAGACCTAACGAGTCATGTCAATAATCGGCCATGCCAAAATCGTGTCCCAATCTTGGATTCGACCAAGTTGAAAAGTGGTGCTTGCGCACCTCTTCTAAAAACCTAATTCCACTAACGTTCGCAGATGAGTGTCTCAAATATCATCTCGTCAGTTCAACTTAACCTAAGCTTGGTTATACAGCCCTGGTCAGGAGTTAATTGGTCAGTGAGGCGTCATGGAGATCACCACTCGTCACTCTACCACACCATGTGGTCGGCTAAGGGAGGACTTGCTTACGCAACCTCCAAACCATCACATGAAGTAGGCTGGACATGAGGTATTTTGAGAAGCTCAAACAACGATGCTTCATGCATCGCCGAATATACTCGATGCAAAGATTCAGATAGAATACACATGATACTTCACAAGTATCGACTTCCTAAATAACTTAGTTATTTAATCTAGCATTACATGCTACTTTATGTGGGTCCCACAATCCACACACTCGAGACATCAATCATGTCACAAACTGGGGATACATATTGGGGTATTGGTCGGCGGTTTACAACGTGCGGCGCACAAACGCGCCATCACAAAAACGTGTCGAAGTCATGGATAGTTAGTGATGATGGGAGAAGTGGGCAAGACTGGTCGTGTGACACCAACACACGACTCCACTACTCCATCACTCAACTTCCAACGAGATATGAGGGTTAGGCTTAAAGACTTGTATAAATAGGTTCTCCTCCCTATTTTCCAAAAGAGGAACAAGACAGGACAGAAAACCAAGTGTTGATACAATCGTATCCAAACACCGGAACCGATAGCTTACATCTCCCGCAAGGCCGTTCGGCCTTTCTTATACAAGTCATACATAGCCAACACCTTCACAATCTCAACACCTTCTTCGCTTCCCTCCATAAGATAAACCCCATCTCCTTCACTTTGTGACCGAAATAAGTTTGGAACGGCCATTTGTTGGTTTAGGCCGGATTTGCACATATTGATTTCTCGAATCTACAAGTACTCCCGTGCAGTGCATTTGTTTAAGGTTTAGACTCATTTCTCATCCACACACCCCAAATTACCGAAACCGGCAAAAATAGTTTTCACCCATAAACAATGGCGACCATTAAGATGAGGTTAATCTCCTGTTGTAAAGTAAATTTCTTCAAATCCGATTCAATTTTATCAATTTCAAAAAGGGTAGATCTTACAACCAATTCAATCAATAATTCATTTCAAGATGGCGGAACTCGTGTCCTGGATCAACAATCAATTTCGACGGAGCTCGTGTGGATAACACCGTGTCGATGTACCTGTCGGTGAGCTACCGCGGGTCAATACATCTCGTGGAGCCGCTACTTCTATCACCAACGCTAGCGGAGCAGGAGACATTCCAGTAGGGTGTAACGCTCCCATCACCGAGCGTAGCAATCGCGAATCCCAAAGATCTCCTCAAGTGTAACGCCTCCAAAGTGGTCACCGTGAGAAACAAATTTCACTCCTTCATCCGGACGAGGAGCCGGGGACGAGAGGAGGACCACCGTCCATTACCATTGGCAGACTTGTTGGAGAAGCGGGAAGTTCTTGCTAAGACTCAAACGGATATGGCCGCAACTCGTAAAGAGGTACTCACTTTCCTCAAAACTTTAATAAACGATTACCACAAAATTCACGACAACCCTGGGAAGCATTTCCATCCCGGCCCACATGGATGAAGAAACTCGCGTTACCCCGAACGCCCAAGAGAAAGGGACCACTGGTCCAACTTCATCACACGTGAGGACCTAGAACGACTTCTAAAACCGAGGCAAAGGAGACCGAACATGTACACCATCATCACCGCTCGTACCCTCAATATGTGCCTGTAACCTCCTCCAAGAGGTTACACCTCTCCCCGCCTCCCTCTACGATGGTATTGGTAATGCTCGTGAATGCCACACAGCCTGGTCATAAAATAAGAGAGAGTTAGACCCGCTACACAAAACTGGTCTTAACATGCAAGAAAAGAGAAAAGACCCGCTAAACAACCGGGTCATAACCCTAACAATCATAATAATTTTTTTTTTTAATTTTTTTTTAGACCCGCTACACAGCTGGTCATAATAAGAAAATACAAGAAAATAGACCCGCTACACAGCTGGTCATAATAAGAAAATACAAGAAAATAGACCCGCTACACAGCTGGTCATAAGACTAACAATAATAATAATTTTTTTTTCTTTTTTTTTTTAGACCCGCTACACAGCTGGTCATAATATAAATTTTTTTATTATCTTTTTAGACCCGCTCAAGAGCTGGTCACAATTTGCAAGGAAATTCCTGAAAAATTAAAAGAAAAATAAAAAGTTAATACCCACTCCCACACTTAAATATTACATTGTCCTCAATGTAATTGAGTCATCCAATGTAAAAAAATTAAGATGGGAAAATAAAAAAAAAAAAAAAAAAAAAAATAAACAAATAATTATACCTATTGGAATGTACAAAAACGGATCCCCGTAAACTAATAACCTGAACTTGGGGATCGACCCAAAATACAATATTTACAAACGACAGCTTCACACTTATGTCATGAAAATGCGGGGACGCTGAAACTATCAAAAACCAAGATTTACCCCTAAACCAAGTTTTTACTGCACAAGGAAGTGCGTAAAGAAAAAAATATGGGGATTCTATTGAGACTGAGGAATTATCAATCGGCTCATGCACGATATCAGGAATAGGCAAGTCCCTTCCAGGTACTTAGATGCAAAGTAATCCAACAATACTTTAGAAGCACACAATTCTAACCCTAAATTAGGCAACTTTTGGAAGTCTAGGGGTCTAGAAACAACCTCTAAGTCGGGTGAATAATCTTGTGAGGTAGATTCATCTATGGAATCATCCACACAATCATCCACACAATCATCCACAGGGTCATCTATATGTTCTGTTTGGAACACAGAGTCACTACCAGATTCATCATCATCAGCAAATAATCTTTGACATTCAAGAACTCTCAATCTTTGTTCCAAACTAGGTGGTGTGTGTTTGTAATACTTCTCATATATCTCTAGAGGAGATTCTTCACTTACCACATGTGGATCAAAAACTCCATACCGTTGCCTACGCTTATATTCGGCAAGCGTTATCTCGAGATGAGGTTTCCGATAATTTGACTTTCTACGCTTATATTCTGCCAGCGTCATCGTAGGTGACGTCTCCCCAGAAAAAGTCATCATCCTCAAAAAGTCTCTGAAAAGAAATACAAAAAGAAACGCATAAAAAGGGAAAAAAAATGAAAAGAAAATATTGTACAAAATAAAAATAAAAATAAACCTAAAAATTAATCTAAAAACAAATCCGCGTCGGCGGCGCCAAAATTAATAAAGTTTTTAATTTGTTTGTTGTTGTAGTAAATAGGTTGTTGTTCACTCGGACTTTGTTGAGATTAAATTTAAAGGTTCAATGAAAATAATAAAAGAGAGAATTACTGGGCCTAGGATTTCACCGAATTCATATCAATAGGTTCAATTATTTATTCTTCAGCAATTATCACTCAATAAATAAAACAACATGGACTCTTATTATATTTTTTTGCCAAGGTAGATTCTCCAAATATTAGTTATAAATCGTAAGCATGGGACATCAAACATCTAGCAAGCATGACCCATCTAATAAATGATAACTAATTTTTTCAAATCATTAAACAATTTAAAATAAATGCAAAAGTCATAAAAAGAATAAAATAAATTCACCCATGTATGAAGTTTGGCTTCCTCCGTCGACCCAGTGTCGGGGTTTAGCTCATCACGTTGAAAACACACTTAAAATATTTATTCATGGCTCAAAAAGTGTTTACAAATGATGAAAAGAAGAAAAATCAAATAAACCAGAATTTACAACAGCAGAGAAGCTTGCAATCCACCTTATGATAATGATATATAAAAAGTGATGTTCTTGTTCAACAACGAAAGCTCGTTGCAAACCGGAATATACCACTTGTTTATTAACGACAAAGCTTTCACAAATTTCATGTTCTTCGTGTTCTTGGAATTTTCTTGTAAACTCGCAACTTGATTTTCTTGACTCTCTCGTCTCTGCTAACTCCCCAAACTCTCTATATCCCCCTCTAGACTTCCTCAGAACCTTATATATACTCGCAGGACCAAGCATCTTCCTCCATAACTCCAAATAATTATGTCTTTAATACTCCAAGTCACGGGATTATTTTTTTTCCTTCTTCAAAAGTTTTATTGCGTTCAATCACTCCAATCAATGCCTCCAAATACCTTCCATATCGAAACCAACTCCCTATATTCACACGTCACTACACAAATCTCGTGTAAGATTGATAGAATTCTCGGATATCCTCATGCACCCCGATTTTCTTCCAAAGTCATGTGGCTTCCCTTTTTTAACGTAACTAAGAGACTTACCATCCCTGTTCGGTCAAACAGATGATACCGATCCCAACCGAGAGAATATCTCCCAAATCCAACGCCGGAATCTCGAGTATTTATCCCGTAAAAACCTTCTTCCCCGATTTAGCTTCTCACGTGATATACTCGGCTTGAATCTCTCCAACACGTTTCGCACTTCTCTTGATCGAGTCAAACACAAGCCAAACACCGAAACCACACGAAATTATGGGAAGAAGTTCCACTTAATCCGTGTAAAGCTCATCCTCTTTTTATCTCCACACGATTTCACCCCAATTAAGTCCATTTGAACACCCATACCAAGCACGTCTGGTTAAAACAAGTCTTCCCCAAAAGTTTCGGCCATTGAATCTCCTTAATACACGCCCAAATCACTAACCCTAATTCCCTGTTCTTCAACAGCAAAACTTTCCGCCAAAACTTGGAATTTCAAACGAAGATGACCGCCCCTTATCCAATCTGGGAGTGCGAATAGAAATTAGGTGCCCTTAGTAATTGGGTGCCCCTTATCCAAAACTAAGAGTCTCGAATAACATGTGTCCTCAGGGTACAAAAACCACTTTTCGACCAACTTTCTCCATAAGAGCTTATTTCACAAAAACACCTACAAACAAGTTTATTAGTGATAAAATGAGTCCTGTGTAATGTATTTATGGGTGAATATGCGCCGCACTTTCGTGCTCATCATACACACGGTACAACAACATCGCGCCCTAACAACATATCCAATTGGAGCGAGATGGTCGGTGCTTTACGTAAAGTACTTCTTCGTGTCCGAACATATCACCTTTTTGCACTGGGAAGAATTCTTCCGGCGGAACAACGAGCATCCTAACGACTTCGTTAAGAGGTTGAGAACTCAAGAACTATATTGTCACGACCCGAACGTCACCGAACAACAATTGGTGGAGTGTGCATTAATGGGATGATACCCATATACCGCGCTTTATTAGAGAATCTGGGCTTTCAAACGTTCTCCAAACTCCATGAAGCGGCCAAACGTTACCACAATCTGCACCAAAGATTGCTAGAGAGAACCAGAGTTGTTCGAAGTGAAGATACACGTGAAATTCGAGGAAGCAGGCGTCTCACGAACAAGCAATACAACACTGGTCCTTCTGTGAGTGTGGTGGGCAGAGGAGAAAAAAACGAAAGCATCAGCAACAGAACAACAAACCAAGCGGGCATCCCCGACACACATGACTTCGTCTCGGAAGGGAGCGGACAAATCTCCTGCACAAGACACTAAAGATGCAGGCTTTTCTTTCCCCATGAGTGAAGTAATAGAACTCTTGGAAGCATGGATTCAAGACGATGCCATCAAGATGCCTCCTATCATACATCCCCAACCGAGAAAGATATGACGGATCCCAAGTACATCCACTACCATAGGTTCGTTCACCATCCAACCAAAGACTGCAACAGTCGAAACAAATCTTCGGAGAAAATATATAGACGGGAGAACTCCGGCTTTGGAAACGAAGGTGTTCGTAGAGATCCTTTTCTGTCAGAACCGCATGATTTGGGATTCCGTTCGCAAGTGTCTACAATCTATGATGGAACATTTATGCGAGATCTTGTACTTCTCCAAAGCACAATGTCGGGACATATTTGCAGCCCTCAACCGTGTTGTCTCGGGTAGGCGCTTGTATCACGGAAGAGGAAGCGGTCTCGAAACCTCGATCCTTCTTGGAAGATGCAAGCAAGGAAATTGGGGACTCTTAACCGTTGCTCGTTTGAGGGATGTCGAGTTTGACAACACATTGATCGAGCACGGCCCTCGAATTCAACATCATCACCCTCCGGACCTTAAAAGCAGCAAAGATTTCAAAAATGGAGGCTACTGCAACCCAACCGTGATTAAGACTCCGGAAAAGAATACTCGAGAGATGCATATGGATACATCAATCTTAAAGTAAAATTGGGTGATGCCTCGACACAATCAAGGTTCTACATAGTCAAAGAACATCCGAACTACGACATGATCCTAGGGCGCTCTTGGATACACGACGACAAGGCAACACTAGGAGTCTGTCATCTACCGGCTACGATACCCGAAAGGATCTCCAACATGCCGTCTAGACCTAATGATCGCCTATTGCCGCGCCACCCGCAACTTGCCAACGTGACACAACTTCGAAGAGAGATTGTCAGCATACATTAAAAGGTTCCGGGCTCAATTTATCAGGAGCCTAGAAGCTGTCTCGGTCAAAGACGACGAGTCCGACAAGTCCAAGGTCCAGACGTCCAAACCCGTTTGGAATTGGAGATCTAGTGACGAAGACAACCGCATTTAAGGTTGGAAGCATTACGGTGAAAGTGGCTACCCCACATGACTCACCCACCGAAAATGAGGATGAACCATACCGGTAGCAGATGTCATCCTAAAGGCCATCGCAAGCTCATCAACGCCGACAAGATAGAAGGCGTAACAATTCACTCGCGATGGCTCTAGAACTACCGTACTTAAGACGTTGTGCTACCACTTTCCAAACATCCTCCACACTTTAAAACGTTGTGCTACTTCCTACGGCGTTTTTCCTTTTACAATTTCACGTCATATTTGTAATTCCTCCAGTAAAATGATTGCAATACTTGCATTCATAGTTAGGGTTTCAATTTTCAATTTAATTGAAGCATTATTTCCATCCGAGAACCTCTTTACCCTAAAAACACAAAGTCCCGAGTCGACCTAAATCAACCCACTAGATCAAGGAAGGAAACTCTAAGCAAACATCTCACGGAAGAAGGAAATAAAATGTGTGCACAAAAAGGAAGATGATTTGAGCCATTTACCCCAACAAGACCAAGGAGATCTCACGTCGGGAGCACATACATATGCAATCTTAACAAGGGGTTATGACATAAACCTTTATTCAAAGTAAGCAAACGAGAAGAAAAGATCTTGAACTCGGCGCCATCGAGTACAAGAAAGATGTTCAAGAATTACGGGAATACACTTGAAAAGAGAAAAATAAGCAAGGAGGTTTAGCCATCAAGAAGAGCGACCGTGCCCGCATCATGTTGCTAGGTCCTGCTTCAACGCCATCACCCGCTACCGCTTCTCCCTTCGTGAGCCTCGGCTTTAAACCGGATGTTTCAAAGACAACACTCTCCGTCCTAACATCATCGGCATGAGCAGCTTCCAAGTCTTCCTCAAAGGCCACAGCAACATTAGGGGTTTGGCCCGACTTCTTTCGAACACTCGAGTCCGTTTGTGTCGAGTCAAAGGATTATCACACCGTCCCGGATTGGATAATCACGCCTATCTTCATCCGGAGGCCGTTTATGCTCCACCATCCGCCTCTTTAACCGCGCCGCAAACGCCTTTGCGCTTTACTGGTGCTCGCAATGCTTCCTCATGCCTCCACCACTCTTCCATGTCGATCGCGGTGAAAGGGAACATGTCGTCCCCGGCAATATGCAGGTGCATAATGGATATCCTGATTGACGACCGACTTCGCGAAGTGGGAGGTCAATTTTAGCCATTACCTCTTCGTGCGCATTAGTTTCGGGTTTGTCAAAAACTTTTTTTCGGGAGAAGTTCTGTAATGATCATATTGCTTCCATGATAATGCAAAGAAGAAGAAGTTATGAGCACACAAAAATGTATGTATCATCATGATCCAATCGGAAGATCGGATAAGTACGGAGCAATACCCGAGATATAAAAGGAACGACTATGTGATGAGAAGAATCCTTAGAATTTTTCTTTATAATCTAGCAAGTCAACAGAATCCCAAGAGAAAATGAGTCTTTACTTGCCACCTATAAAGGCTACCGATTCGAGATAGCGATCAACGATGCTTATCGGATATTTCCCGAGGAAAGATGTCGTGTAAACGAAGGGGAGTGCACCTAGTCCAAGAAACGGGCCAAGTTTCCGTCTAGATACGCACGGAGGAAACCAAAGCGACTCGCCGAGATCAAGTCATGCTTCCTTCACCATCCTAATCGGGACCGACCAGCCAGGACAACTTTGACGATGTCGACCCACGCGGTAAATGTATATTCACTTTATCTTGGTCATTTCTGTATACAAACTTGTCACCATCTTATGCCTACCCCACAATAGCGTAACCATTATGCGCTAGGCATGGGACTTAATGTTGATGGTGGATTTTTATTTAAGGCTAAAATTGTAAAAGCCAAAATTATGCGCTAACATCTTGCAAAAAATAAAGCCATTAATAAGTGATGAATACTTCTTCACTTTACTAATTCACCTAGAAAGGAGCATGTGGCAACAATCCCATATACCCTGTGAGTTTACTGGCATTATTAATTAATGCATGACCATCCTTGTATTTCCCGTACTTATTATCGGTGAGGCAAGACGACCGAGTGTTGTTCTGACAGAGCAACACGAACCTCCAAGCATAAATAATGAAGCATGTACGAAATCACATACAAGTTTGCAACTCTCGGTGTGTTATACTAGCCCGATTGAGCATACATCTCTCTCGGTGTGTTATGCTAGCCCGATTGAGCATATTTGAATTTGGACTGTCCATATCAAGTCTCGAAACGATCACGACCATCCAACTTCACCAAAGATAATTGGATGGCTTAGATCGAATCCATGACCCCAAAGTGTATTGGAATATTCACTACCAACCCAATACGGGCCCCGCATGGTCGGCCTCCCCAAAGGGTGGCATAGCTTTACAAACCGTCCAAGCCAAAGCAAGTATGGACGAAAAACCCTAAATTAGGGTTTGCGGCACATTACATGCGTCGCAAAAATCTCAACCATCCATCTTCGCAGGCATAGATGAAGGGTGTAGATGTAGATTCAAAGGGCCCGAGCATGTCAACACGCTCACCTGTAAGCCCGCCTACACACATGAACGATCGGTGGGACCAACCATGGTTGGTCGTTCCATCGTGTGCCCAAAGTGCGCATGCCGACGACCAAGCAAAACCCTAATTCGGGTTTGCATTGATTGCAAATGTCCGTTTTCTCCGATCAAATGGAGGGTTTATGAGCCGACCGAGAAGGTCCGGTGAGCATCGACATGATCATCGTGGACCTATATATCTCCACACCCGATCGTCCAAGGCATACCATGCCCTGGTTGTTCCAATTCGCACGCCCAAACTAGCGTGGTCACACTTCCCAATCGCAACCGATCTCGACCACTCAACTCAGCGGGACGCATTGAGTGGCTTATATCACCTTCCTATGGGAAAGTAAAGTATAGGCATGAACACCACCGCCACCTACACGTAGGACCAATCGGTAGGACTGACCAAGCTTCGTCGTCTCCAACGCCCGAAGAAGGCATGATGCGCGGCATTTGCGGCACCAAACTTCGTTAAATCAATCCGACCAGGTCCTCTTTGTCGGAAAAATTGAGCTATCCAGATCACACTTTCACGAACAATGAGGTATGGGCATGTATATCGGCATTTATCGTTTACACGCATGCCCGATCGCCATGCCAAAAATCGTGTCCCAAGCTTGGATTCGACCAGTTGAAAAGTGTGCTTGCGCACCTCTTCTAAAAACCTAATTCCACTAACAATTTGCGATGAGTGTCTCAAAGATCATCTCGTACGTCCAACTTCACCGGCTTGGTTATACAGCCCCGGTCATGAGTTAATTGGTCAGTGAGGCGTCACGGAGATCACCACTCGTCACACTACCACCCATGTGGTCGGCCAAGGGAGGACTTGCTTACGCAACCTCCAAACCATCACATGAAGTAGGTTGGACATGAGGCTATTTTGAGATGCTCAAACAACATGCTTCATGCACGTTTGAATATACTCGATGCAAAGCACCATAGAATACACACGATACTTCACAAGTATCGACTTCATAAATAACTTAGTTATTTAATCTAGCATTACATGCTACTTTCTCGTGGGTCCCACGATCCACACACTCGATACATCAATCATGTCACAAACTGGGGGATACATGCGGGGTATTGGTCGGCGGTTTACAGGCGTGCAAGACAAACGCGCCATCACAAGAACGTGTCAAGAATTCATGGACGGTTAGTGATGATGGGAGAAGTGGGCAAGACTGGTCGTGTGACACCAATATACGACTCCAATACTCCATCACTCCAATTCCCACAAGATACGAGGGTTAGGCTTAAAAACTTGTATAAATAGGTTCTCCTCCCTATTTTCCAAAGAGGAACAAGACAAAGACGAGAAAACCAAGTGTTGATACAATCGTATCCAAACACTAGAATCGATAGCTTATATTCGCATACTAGTTCAGCTTTTTCGATACAAGTCATACATAGCCAACACCTTCACAATCTCAACACCTTCTTCGCTTCCCTCCATAAGATCAATCCCATCTCCTTCACTTTGTGACCGAAACAAGTCCGGAACGGCCATTTCTTGGTTTATTTGGATTTGCATGCATTGATTTCTCGAATGTGCATTTGTTTAAGGTTTAGACTCATTTCTCATCCACACACCCCAAATTACCAAAACCGAGAAATAGTTTTCACCCATAAACACCTAATTAGGCGAAATCTCTTACTACCGCTCGGTTAAAGTCTTCTTTTTGGGATTGAGAAGCTCTATTAGTACCGTTGGTGGAAACTAGATAATTGCGGTTTATCTTGTGTTTTCGATTGATTTGATTGACTAACGGTGGTTGAACTTTTATTGCACCTAGTTTTTTTATGCTTGAGAATCTTCTCTTCGATATAAGATTCATTCAAACTAGATCGAAAGTTTTGACGGGGATCTTTAGTTGTTGTTAGTTCTAAAGACGATCTTGTGATAATCCATTGTTAATGAGATTCGCGTTACATGCGTGATTGATCACAAGAGATTCAAGTTGTTGTGTGCAGTGTTTATCAAGATCTATGAAGATTTGAAGACAAAGAAGATATTGAAGATTTGATTTGAGGTTCATAATCTTTGGCGTGCACAATACTTGTTTTCGGATAAGAGATCCAACTATAATCGGTTTATCCTTGTGATAGATTGGATTGATTAGTTGTGTAGATCGGCATCAATACAATTTTTGTGATTAAAAGTATTGATTGCAAAATCTTAACAATTACCTTTGGTAGTTGAGAATAAGATAAATCTAAGAACTCGACGAAGGAGTTTATTGAGATAAACAGAAGAGCCTTTGTCGAACTCACATCACTTGGTTGAAGAGATTTGATACCAAATTGATTTGTTGTTCCTCACTATTTGGAATACGGACCAAAGGAATTGTTCCAAGTACGTGACTTATTCATAAGTTGGAGGCGTGGAATACTGAGATTTTAACTAGGTGAACTATAGGTTTAGTTGCTTGGTCCGAACTATACTAAGTTTGGTTTAATTTTGTGTAGCAGCTTAATCCTGAGAGTATTCAATTCTAGACAAGGTGCCGGAGTTTTTCTTCATTTGCGGTTTCCTCGTTAACAAAATCTTGTTGTGTCATTTACTTTATATTCCCGCATTATAATTGTTTTATTATAATTAAAGTAAATTACACAAACGTTAATTCCTATTTACTTGATAAGCAATCCTATTGTGTTTGGTTAAGTCCGAACCTTTTTATCAAGTAAACATACTTCGTTGTTGTATTGTCTCGATCTCGTATCCATAGACGATCACACTAAGTGTGAACCGATTAGTTGCATTGTCTCGACTCAGTCCATAGACAATCACTTTCGGAGAAAAGACTTATAGGTAGGAAAAGTTTTAGCTTGAGGTATATTTGGGTACCCTCGCCTTTTCAAAGTCCATAATCGGACTTTATTGTTGCACATATAAACCGATTACTTTCAATCGGTTGTCTCGACTGTAATATATAAACCGATTCTAAATCCTCAACTTGTTGATATTTATTGTAGATTGTTGTGGCGTTTGAAGAAAATCAGCCCAAAGTCGTATCTCTGCTGGGTCATGATACCTCTGCCCACTATTTCACCGATTTGGAATGGAAAGAAAGAAACGATGCAAAGCAATGGTTTATAGACAAGGGCATAGAGATCAAATGCGCATTAGTTTTAGGTCGTCGTTCAAGTCGAGATTGTTTGGACTTGTTTGTGAGAGAGGTGGAAAGCAAGAAAGTCACTAGGTAAAGGACAGACCGTACGTGAAGAAGACGACAGGAAAACATTACTAAACCAAAGAAGTATGGTTGCCCGTTTAAGATTATAGTTAATAGACCCGATAGACCCAATGGTAAGGTATACAAGCTCGTTAAAGTGATGAATGGTTGTCATAATCATGATGATCCGGAATCTCTTATTGGACACGCGGTCGTTTGTGGGTTGAAACCACATCAATTGGAAACGGTAAGGTCGATGAAAGCGTGTAAACCAAGTGACATCCTTATGAAGATTAAGGAGGATGATAAGAATAACTTGTCCACTTTGAGGCAAATTTACACGGCAAGAGCAGCCTTTAGGAGGAGGGAATGGGATGGTAGAGTGGTTATGGAACAATGTCAGTGGTTATCCAATCAACACGGATACACAATGAGGAAGCAGGTATTGGAAGGTAAAGTGACTCGTATTTTCTTGGCGCATCCGGAGATGATCAAGTTGGCCCAATGCTTCTATCAAATTTTGTTAATAGATTATGCATTACAAGACCAACAAGTACAACATATCGTTGTTAAACATTGCTTGCCATACTTCCGACAAGCAAACTTTCACGGTAGCATGGGGGTTTATGGATCGGGACAATGATGTGAGTTTTACTTGGATGCTATACCTTGAAAGAGATATACCGGGGCGATCAAACTCCGAGGATCATATTAACGGACAAGGACCAAGCACTAATGAATGCCATAGGAGTGGTTTTCCAGACGCTAAGCATTTTCTTTGCACATGGCACATACAATAAAATATTAGAAGTAATTGTAGGGGTAATATCCAAAAGCCAAAGCCAGAAAAAGGTATCACTCGTGAAAAGTCCGAAGATGAGCGTCTTCAAAAACTAACTTCGGAAAAACGAGAGGAGGACAAGAAGAAAAGCAAATTGGAGTATGAGGCGAATGGGTTACTATGGAAGGCTTTTCAATATCTTTGGGATTTAATGGTACACTCAATGTCCATGGCCAAGTTTGAATCCTATTTGGAGAGTTTTATTGGGATATGGAAGAAGGATTACGAGAAATGTGTGGTTTATTGCTTGAAGGAATTGTTGGATCCGTACAAGGAAAAATTTGTCTATGCTTACACCTACCAACACATGCATTACAAGAATGAGGCGACAAGTATCGCGGAAGGATCCCATGGAAGTTTGAAAAGCTTGCTCCGAGGGAGCCAAAATAGTGTGGTTACGGTACAAGAAGCCATCCATGAATACACCAAGGCTGATATCAAGATAACCGCGCAAATGGAAGTGAGTAGGATAAAAATCATCACAAGCTACAAAGATTACCATTGGTTGATTAGACGTTTAAACTATAGGGTGTCTCATTGGGTAATCATTTATATGATGAAGGATTACAAATATTATGTGGAAAAGGAGATGGGGAGAAGGAGAATTGTATGTTCGTGTATGACGATGACGGCCTTGGGATTTCCGTGTCGTCACATGATTGCGAGGTACCAAAAAGGAATTCCTTTTGAAATCATTGATCCGTTTTGGAAGCAACTAACTTTTAAACCACCCCCAACCGAAGAACCATTGGAATCCTTTGTGGATACGGATATTGGAAGAGAACTCATCGAGAAATTCGCAAAAAAGGATGGTTTGGGACAAAAAGTTTTGATGTACGACTTAAAACTTGCCGCTAACCCCCATATGGTACCGATAGGAGAACCAACGGTGCTACCGCCGACGGGTAGACCACCTACCAACATGGATAGGAAGGAAGAAAGGAAAGAGTTTAAGGTTGCATTGAGTACCAGCAAAAACCCGTTACTGAGTCATAAAAGAAACTTTTCTCAACGTGAGTATGAAGACACTAAATATGAAGAGACGCGGGTTCCAAAGAAAATGGGTCGGACAAAGAAGGGGGAAGGCGGGACAAGTGGCGCACAAGCCAAGACAAATGTTCCAAACGTTCATTCACAAATTGAGCATGAAGAGGCACCGGCTAAGAGGAAAAGGGGTCGACCATAGAGAAGGGAGAAAGCGGGACAAATAGCGCACATATGGTCCTTTCAAATGCTCCTTCGCAACATGAGGATCCAATCGATCTAATCGTTCCTTCTCAAGAGAGTCAAGCGATTACAACATGAGTATCAAGGATACGTGCATGGAAGGGACAAGCAAGACAAATGGGTTTTATGGTGACTCTAAGGTATACTCTTGGTAATGGAAACACGCCTAGGGATGAACGAGGTAGACCCCATCGAACGTGTTACACCATATTCGAGAGTATTATTCGAAACTTCCCGAATTCATTAAGCCATATGTGTTATCTACCAACGATGTGGATGCGGATGGAAATTGTGGTTACCACGTTGTGTCGGAACAAATTGGTCATATAAGTTTGGCGGACGATGAGAACCTAACCCAATGTCAATATTTTAGAAAGACGATGGCCTTACGCCTACAAGAAGATAAGGATTTTTACATTTCGATGATGAAGGAAGGATCAAGAAAGGATAAAGAAGTGAGATTTGATGAAATGGTTGCTAGTGTTCAAGGGACAAAGGGGGAATGGATCATTACCCCAGAGTATTGGATGAGCATGCCTCTATGTGGTAATCTTCGCATAAACGTGGAGTTGCGTTGTTCATTTATTTGGTCGTGGAATATATTATACATACGCCCCCAAGTACACCATTTGGGATGAATCGCTTAAGGATTGTAGAATTGTTTTATTCAACCCTAACAACATAAATTATATCGGTCTTAGGCTACGCGAAGATTGTTCATTACACCGTTGTGTAGGTTTCATTATGACTTAGAGCTCACCAAGAAATGGCTTGAAAATACGAGCCCAACATGAGGCGTTGGGAAGAGTTAGTCGAGCCGGATCAAATGAAGGGTCTCTAAGTCTTTCGGGATGAGTATTTTCCTTTTGTTAAGAACTTGAACTATCGGATGCTTATATTTTATCGCTTTCATATATTGTATGTTGCAAACCGAACCAAGCTTAATAAATGAAAGTGATTTGTCTTTTTTGGGTACGTTGAACTCATTAAATTTATAACATAATCGGTCTTTTAATACGTTATTAAAGTCCGATTGTAGAGGTAGTTTGCTGCAGCTTTTTCAGAATCGGTTTATACTACAACTGTTATAAACCGATTCTGACTTCAAAAAGGAATCGGTTTACTAAAGAACTATTATAAACCGATTCTGAACAAAACTTGTCTGGGATCATTTGAACCGGTCCTTATGTACGATAATGTAATCCGATTTTGGGAAGAAAAAGTTACAGAAGAACACCCAATTTTTAACTAAATAATCGGATTACATATGGTCCAACATGATCCGATTGTCCTTCAAATCCGAACTTGAACCCGGAATCGGTTGATGCGTGCATTAACTTAAACCGATTGTTGTTGATGTTCACCCAGAATCGGATTATGTAGGTACATAATAAAAACCGATTGCTACCACAATCGAACTAGTATAGTGCACACATAAACCGATCTCCGGGTAGATTTTCAGAAAATTTGATGAGTGAATTTCAAATATTTAGAGGTAAATCATTGTAGAGTATCTCTTAGAAGGAATGGATTTAAGGGATTTAACTCAATCACTTGAATTGTTTGTTTTTGTTTTTTTTTTTCAAAACCCAAAATGAAATTAGATTTCAATTGTTGTTTTGGATTGATTAGGATTTAGTTTTGATTTTGATGGAAATTGAAAAAAAAAAATGATTTTTATATTTGTTAATAAATTGATTATGATTTTGTATTTGAATTTGTGTTAGAAAAATTAAATTTTCTTTAAGGGTTAATTTAGTATTTTACCATCTTTTAGACACCTCATATCCTTCTCTTTAGGTTGGTTGAAGTAATTCATAGACCCCAATTAAGTGGTATAGGCCCCAATTTAGCCAGGATAATATTAGGCAAATGAGCTTGTCACACTATTTCTGTCATAGGGCAACCTTCAGACTGCAGCAATGTGATAAGCGCATTAAATGGGAATTTTTCGCAATAAAATGGACCTCAGCAAATTTATTTTTTGATGCATAATAATTCTTAGAGATTTTGATTTCTGTACTGCTCTGATGTGAAGAGAGAAGCAAATGATTTAGTAGATAAAATCGCAAAACAAGCAGTGTCTGGAGATTTTTATGCCTCACTTCACAATATGCATGTCTGGATAGACGTATTAATCCAGCGGGACAAAAATAATTGTAGTAGCTTTATTATCAATATAATTCTTCTTTCCTAATAAAAAAAAACAAACCTCCAGGCTCCATGGCTGAAACCGAACACCGACGGGGCAGCAAGAGGGACGTCAGGAAAATCGGGGCTCGCAGGATAGATGCTAAGGAACCACTGGGGTAATCACATTATTTCATCTCATCGGTTATTCCTCTCGCAATCAATCACTTACATCTGGAAATGGATTCAAAGGCATGCTATTTTGGTCCCAAAGAAGTCGTTAACTTACATCTGGAAATGGATTCTTCAACTCTTGTCACTTGGCTTTCATCCCATACTGTCGAGTCAACATATTCTTGGCATCTGTATCATCTAATTGCAGACATTCACAAACTGCTCCGACTAATTCCTAATGTGCGCATCTCCCATGTATATCGAGAAGGAAATCAAGTCGCCGACGCATTAGCCAATAGTGGAATTGATGGAAGGGGAATGAAATGAGGAACAAAGTGAAGCAGCTCTATGAGGAGGCTAGAAATGCCATAGAAGAAGGTGGCTCATCCTGGTTCACATTGGACCACCTCATAAATGAGGCTATCTGTTTTCCTACTAAAATCAATTAGTCCTTCACAGTTGGATTTTATGGATGACTGGCATAGCTAAGGCAATGACAGACATGGTCGGGGGAACCCATATACTTGCCTATAAGAACTCATTGTGTAGTACAAATATCAATCGACGAAATAATAATTTATCTCTAACAGAATGATAAAGTGTCCGGAACCAAAAATCCGAAGTTGAAATTTAACAACTTTACAGGAATCAAAAAAAAAAAAAATGACACCCGGTTAGTTGATAACTTGACTAGTGCCGTTCACGGATGAGATTCTCACATCGATTGGACAAAGAAATTGAAAATTCAAATAAATTGCTTAAACTTTTAGAAAGAGTGCAACAATATCCAATCCTTGGATTTCATCCCTTCATGGTTTAACAAACGCCATTACAAACATTCATTTTTTTTGTCAACACGGAATATAAGGCAACCAATGCCATAGCGAAATCTAGATGGTTTGGAGAACAAGAGGCAAACAGAAAACCTCATGTGATGAACATGTTGAAATGTCACTTGGATGAAAAATAAACTGTATTACTGCGATATATTTTATAAACTAGAAAACGTACAATATACTGTAATCTAGTTTATAAAACATATAGCAATAATACGTTTATTTTGGTTGTATAAGACCAAACAGCTGAGCACCAGTTTGAATAACCTAAACCACCCCATAAAGTAAATACGAGTAGTTGTTAAAAGATTTAAAAACAAATGATTAGAAAGATCACCCACATCCATGTACGTACCTTTGGGATTGGCAGTAGCTACATTTTGGAACTGTAGAATTATGAGGAAGCAACATCTGGAATAGTGAATATCCCACCAAGGCGTAGCAATGGATCAAATTTCCATATGAGTTTCTTTGGGACCACACCATGCAGTTTATCCCTGATGACAATGGCATCATAAATATTATTTGTGAATTCAGTGATGCCAATCATGTATAACGAGTGAATATTCACAGAACATAGGTGACAGATAATTAACTATTTCAGATACTCACATTATCATTAAGCATGAAATCTAAGTTCATTCCGAACGCGAGTCATCCATTTTGTGCCTTCTTCATACCAAAAATTGCAAGATTTTATAGCTATGCACCTTAAGCGCCAAAGAGAATACAATCAATAATGCGATCGTAACAATGAAGCATACTTCTAATAAATACTCCCTCATAGTTTTGGAAAAGAGATACTTTCACTTTTTCAATTTGACCTATTTTTAGGCTAAAATGAAAAAGTGAAAGTATCACTTTTCCAAAAGAAAAAAATTATAGAATACATAAAACAAAAATAGAACAGCAAGACCGATCATTCACCTGGATATGATTGATGTTCCAATGACAAGACCGACAACATAGCCTCTCTAATTCTCCGAGCAAAGATAGAAAATTCTCGCCATAGTCGTTGGTAACCTCGGGATGTTGCCCACTTCTGTTAAAGAAAGTATAATAGATCAGCCGCATAATGTTTACTTCATTAATTACTACATAGATTTTTTTTATATATGCATGCACAAAAAAATTGCTTACCGTTAGGAGATTTACATCACCAAGTTTAGCACCAAGGCAGAGACCTGTGGACATAGCTTCACAACTAAAATATAGATCCAACAGCAGGCGATAGCTCTGACTTCGATGATTGGCAAGTGCACATGATTTCTGGCTACCAGTCGTACTCGCACCTGATTATTTAACAAAACAAAAACTTAAGTCAGGAATGATGAAAAGTACAATAAACTACAAACATGGTCAAAATAGTTGGAAGCTAAAGATAAATTCATAAACATTTGCAAACACTTACCATTGTCTTTAGAGAGGAAATACTATCAAGCTATTGCAAGATAAATTTCCACCTCCACCGGGATTCCAAACAAAATCGTCGTTATGTTTAAAAAAACCCATTTCAAACCTGATCCAAAATACAAGTTGAAGTCAAAACAAAGAAAAAAAACATAAAGCCTGGAAATGAATATAATAGTATGTGGAAAAGAAAAAAAATCATTACCTTAATTCTTTTTTTTTCCAGAGAAACTCTGAGCTGATATCTGGAGATGTTGGCTGCAGGTTTTCAATTTGTGGCAATACGAAACAAAACGAAGACAAAGTTCTGAAAAAGGTTTAACAATGTTTAAATAAGAAGATTTTTCAAAAGGGTTTAACAATAAGAGGATTTTTCTCTATGGCTTTATCATCATTTCCTTCAATAACGATAGAAATATCAATAAATATTCGGGAAAAAATCTTGTTTTTAACGGATTTCAATTATACTTTGTCTAGCATTACTTCTGTGAGATTTTGGAGAATTCAAAAATAATATTTATCTCCCGAAAAATAATGAATTTTGAGTTGATTTTGAAATTTTACTTTATTTGACTCAAAATTACCCAATATATTCTCTCTTTTAACAAATTTTTAGCTATGAATATGTCAAAATTATCATCCAAAAAATACGCTAAGAGAGATTCAATTTTTTAGTTCTTAAATTTGTCGGCAGAAAATTTTTCGGCACATTCGGCAAACTAAGACCAGCATCATCTATGCATGTTCCTCACGGGTCCATTTTCCGATGGAACAAAATATTAAACTACTGCCTACTACTGATGGCACACCGTAGATGATCTCCTCGTTATAGGAGGCTAATTAAGAGACTTTTATATCTCAAAGTTACACGGCCAGACATTGTTTTTGCTGTCAAGGATTTTCAAATTTCATCCTCTCAAGTCTCGAGCAGTACATGTTCACTGTGACAATCCAGTCTTTCATGAACAACCTAAACACATTGAGACTAATTGTCACTTTGTACGTGAAAGAATTCTATTGAGACTCATAGCACAAAGCTACATCCTTTCTCAAGCTAACTAAGAATGAGATATTCATATTGAGTTCTAAACCGAGATATTCATGGCGCAAAGAAAGAGTAAAGGTATAATCAGGAACACTTTCTACGAACTCGAGCTAGAGTTTGTCGATTACTAGAACAGAGAGCACTCGTCAAAGCTTGGAGTATTGACTACTTTGTCTTGCTGGAACAAAAGTTGTAAGCTGCTTTGGAAAACCAGTGTGGATTCAATGGCTTGATGAGAAGCTAGACAAGGAAAAACTGTTTTGTATGTTGCATTTGGGTCTTTTGCAGAAATCACAATGGAACAACTCAGAGAAATAGCCAGAAGTGCCTTTGTAGAAGGTGGGTCTTCTTGGCACATTCTAAATTCGCTTATCTATGAGGTCATCCGAAACAAAAAATTGAAATATTTTGTTCTCCTTTTCTTCTACTATTTTAAGTTCAACATGTGTATCGTATCTATGCATTTTAACAATGTTAATCACCTGATTATCTGGCACAAATATCATTCGTCGTATTATAATTATTATTTAACAGAAATAGTTAGTCTCTAACAGAACGATATTAATTACTAACAGTGTAATACATGTTAGGAAACAAGCACATCAAATACACAGCGGAAGACTTGATTCAAAACTTTTTCCTAAAACCAGAAGATCCATCTACTTTGATTATACATATGAAACATAGAACATGGTTGAATAACTTACCTTCTTAGCAGCTTTTGAGAAGACCCAAAGATTCCAACCTTGACTTCTTGCTCCTGTGTTTTCTTCACCAAAACTTCAAACAAGAATAGTATACTAATAATGGAAAATACTTTTACTGCTTGGGTTTTCTTATACCTAAAAAGTCTTAATAGTTTTATCGAAAGGAAGAGAAGATATTTTCAATGCTAATGTGGGTGCAACAAGAAAATAGTCTACTATATCTATACATAGCAGTTTTCATTCAAATCTCTCACTAAGATAACAAGGTTAGGTCTTTTAGGGTTAAACATTAATTAGCTTAATAATCGGTCAAAACAAAAACCACGTCTCATGTAATCAGTTTTGCCGACTATTAACCACAAATCACTCAACTATAGATTTGTGATTGAACCCTCTAATTCATGTTATATTATTAACAAACCCTTTAGCCTTGTTACAATCACATAACAGTCCCTCCATTGTACTTGGCATCCATAAATAATCCATGGCATAGCAAATATTGCTTGTCATGTCATTACGATTATTTATGTCTTATATCCTCGACTATTACGTGTCTTGGACAAACATTATTAATCTAATAATCGCTCAAACAATTTGAGTGATCACTGGCCAGTTTAGAATAATAATTATTGCACTGTAATACGAGGGGGATGTCATAATTCATGAACTTCATATTGAATCATGTAATCCTACTATATCATCATAACTATCCATCTCGTCAGAATAATATTGGATTATTTTACTACCTCACTGCTTACGAGACAAGATGGAGATGACGAACATGTAAGGTATACATAAATTCTCAGAATTAATAACTTTATGAAATAACAATAAAGAAGTACTCTTTGTTTACTGACGTAGTAAAAGAGTTTCTAGTAGACCCATCAGTATGATCTCATTACATTGATAGATAACTCATATCCCTGCATATAAGTTAATCACATAATAATTCATTTAACAATATATCTCATGTGTATGCATAAACCATTTATTAAACTACTTGAAAATGTCAAAATAATTTTTTTAGGGCATTATTCCTAACAAGATAAATTTCATTCGACGTATTGGTCTAATCCATTTGAAACTCAACTTTTACTGGCATGAAAAGAATGACAACTAAGGTTGTAAGTTAATAGAGAATGATGTAAGGAAATGCGATAAAGAAAGGTAATTTATGAATAAAAACATGCCATGTGATACCAATAAGTTCAATTGTCTATTTTTCGTTAAGAGGATCATTGAGTCGACGAGTGCCACTTAGTCGTGTACAAAGTTTCATCTTTATAATGTATGTTAAATTACCGGTTAATGCACCAAGGCATACAAACACGGTCATGAATATCATACAGATTACAGTCATTTATAAATAATGAAGATAATGAAATGTTAATCACTTATCAAAACTCAAATTCTATTTTCTTACCTCTCGAGTCTTTCTAGAAAGTAGATGAAAAAACCGTTGGGCCCTAGGGGATAATAGGAAGTCTATACATATTCGTAGAGGACACAATTCCTTGAAACAGATTATCCGTGTTGGCGTTATTTTCATTCACCATGTGAGGTATACGGAGAATATCGTGGACCTTTGACGAAAAAGAATTGTCTAAAGAGATAGTTAGTTTTGCATCGAGGAGGATGAGATTGAATCTCATGAAACAAAATCGCAATGAAGGATTGTTGCGATAGAGTGACTACATGTGAAGGATGACATTTTTGAAGTCTTAATACTTACAAAGTGTACGGTAATCTTAAATAATTATCATTACTCTCATAGTGTCGATTAGTATCATTACCATTAGTGGTGTATAACAAATTATCAGTTTAAAGAAGAAAACATCTTGAAACTTTGACTAGTACACAAACTTCTCTTCTCATAATATCTTCCCATAACAATGACGTTAGTTTGTTAAAGTAATCGTAGATTCTGAGTCCAAGAAGAAAACGGGGCATTAACACCAACAATATATTACACATGCATCAACTTTGAGCCTGCAAGTAACCAGTTTTACGTTAGGGGTTAATTGCCTCAACTACATTCCGATCCGGAAATCTGATAGTAGGCTAGTGTTTGTAGAGATTTAATACAATGTGGTGTTCAAAGTTGGACGAGGTCCTGTGGTTTTTTGCAGATGCGTTTTCCTCGTTAACAAAATTTAATGTGTCTTGTATTTTTCTCATTAATAGGAACAACACAAGTAGTATGTAATCAATCTAGATGATTTAAGTCCTTATCCTTTTGAGTTCAAAAAAACAAGACTTGTTTTTGTTCAATTCACATCTTGAAAGATAGATTGCAGGTTTCATACTTGTTAGAGTCGGACCCTTTTAATTCTGACACGACTAGATTCTTGGATATTGATTTTTGAGATCTTTCAAGAACTCTTCTACACAATCGTGTACACATACATTGGTTGATACATATTGACTGTGGAAGAGAAAGAGAAAAAGGCTATATACAATCTTCTTCAATGGTCTTTGTTTTGACCTACTTATGATTGAATTAGGTTTTGTCAAAAAAGTTGGTGGTGTACTTGGTACCTTCGCCTTTTCAACAACAACAACTAAGCATTTAATCTCAAACACCATGAACCTGAATTTTTAGGCTCGAACTCTACTATTATCATTTTTATTAAAATAAATTATAAATCAAACCTAGTGTTATTAACCGAGTCTTTAGTCAAGAATCATCTAGGTTCAAGTCTTGAGTTTAAAATCAGTCAAGATCACCGAAAAAAATTAAAATCTTTAGGTTCTAACTAGATTCGATTTTCCCTTATGGTTCGATTTGATTTCTAAATCGGGCATGCGTGTAGATTCGCATGCCGCCATACATGCCCATACCTCATTATCCCGTGAAAGTGTGATCTGGACCGCCAATTTGTCCGGCAAAGAGGAGCGGTCCGGATTGATTTACAAATGTAAATTTGTGCCGCAAATGCCGCGCATCATGCTTTCTTCAGGCGCGTTTCGGGACGACTGGGCTTGTGGGTCCCGCCGATTGGTCCGCGTGTAGGTGGCAGGCTGGTGTTCATGCCTATACTTTATTTTCCCATAGTAAGGTGATCTAAGCCACCAACCCGTCCGGCGAAGTTGAGTGGTCGAGATCGGCCACATTGGGAAGTGTGACCACGCTAGTTTGGGCGTGCGAATTGGAACAACCAGCATGGTATGCCTTGGCCGATTGGGTGTGGATATAGATGGGTCCACAAAGTGATCATGTCGATGCTCACCGGACCCGCCGCCGCTCCTAAACCCTACATTCGATCAGAGAAAACAGACAAGCGATCAATGCAAACCCGAATTAGGGTTTTGCCGTGCGGCATGCCCATTTTGGGCGCACGATCCGGGAACGACCAACCATGGTTGGTCCCGACCGATCGTTCATGTGTGTAAGGCGGGCTTACAAAGTGAGCGTGTTGACATGCTCTGGGCCCTTTGAATCTACTTTGGCTTGGGACGGTTTGGCAAGCTATGCCACCCTTTTGGGGAGGCCGACCATGCGGGCCCCGTATTGGGTCGGAAGTGAATATTCCAATACATGCTTGGGGTCATGGATTCGATCTAAGCCATCCAATCATGTCGGTGAAGTTGGATGGTCGTGGATCGTTTTCCGAGACGGGATATGGACAAATCGCATTCAAATATGCTCAATCTAAGCAAGCATAACACACCGAGAGATGTATGCTCAATCGGTCTAGTATAACACATCGAGAGTTGCAGCACGACGGGTATTTCGTACATGCTTCATTATTTATGCTTGGAGGTTCGTGTTGCTCTACTGAGAACAACACTCAGTTGTCCTGCGACACCGATAATGAGTACATGAAATACAAGGCTGGTCATGCATTAATTAATAATTCCGTAAATTCACAGGGTATATGGGATTGTTGCCACATGCTCCAACCTGGATGAATTTTGTGTATTTAATTCATGTATCATCGGGATTATTGCCACATGCTCCTTTCTAGGTGAATTAGTAAAGTGAAGAAGTATTCATCACTTATTAATGGCTTTATCTTTTGCAAGATGTTAGCGCATAATTTTGGCTTTTACAATTTTAGCCTTAAATGAAAATCCACCATTAACATTAGGTTACTCTCCTCTCCGAATATGCTATACAAAGAACAACAAACCGAGGAAGTTTCATTCATTATTTAAGGATTAGTTTGTTAGAAATGCGAACTTCAAGTATTTATAGACAAGGAATTTTGGACACCAAGGAATTTCAAAAACCGAAAATATTCTCAAAGATATTCAATATATTCCAAATTCGGTTTCCATAATTCCTGGAAATGCTTTGTCCAAAATATTGACCGAAAATATCTTTGGAAAATCTCAACTAGTAAATGCACATTACTAATTCTCGTTTTCCTAAAATAAAATTAAAAACCTTAAATAAAAGATTCTTAACTTATTTATGTTTCGATCCTGAGATTTCCTTCCTGCAGCTATTAAGGAATAACTTTGAACAATAAAAGATAAACATTACTACACGTGTTCAAAGTATGCCGACATACCTACTTTGTAAATCCTCTTTCATACTTACAACCTTGAAACCGATTTTCCACACTTCCAAACAAGTTTAGAATTGGTTCATCTGACTTTCAAGAACTATGTGATTGATCAAGAAACACTCAATCACAAATCATGGGTTTCACGGTTCTACCAAAACAAGTTTCGGTTCTACCTCCATGTGAGTATTGTGCATAGTCACACTAGCTTCCCAAAATTCGGTTGACTAGGTACTAGGATCGGTTCCCCACATATATATGGTATCTAACTTATATGTGTTGCACATGTCTATAGGATCGGTTCCCCTTTTGCCTAAAAAAAAAAAACGTGTTGCGCATGTCCATAGGATCGGTTCCCCTTTTCGCTAAAAACTTGTTGTACCCCATACAAGGATCGATTCCCCGTTGTGATGTGTTGCACCTCTTCATAGGATCGGTTCCCCTTACCTGTGAGTTGGTCATACACAAATCGAAACTCGATCATACCATCTCGGGTGATTACTTAAGATCGGTTTCACTAATAAAAGTCATACCAATACATAAGTCGGGCCTTTGTGAATAGTTTTACCAAGAACACAAACAAGTCATGAGCGGTTATACTAAATCACACATATTGGTTGTTCACAAGATATGCAATGAATAACAATACCAATAACGCCTGGCAATTTCCTTTTCGATTCATAAGCAAGTTTATGAACTTACTTCCTTAAAACACATGTATAAACATTGTTTCCTTGGATGAAATCCTCACCTCATACCCATACATAATCACAATAGCATTCAAACGATTATGTAGATGTCTTATCTACCAAGTTTAATGGTTAAGCAATAAACCTCGTATCGTATTCCTTAATACTATGTCTATCTAGAGTGTTCATGCTTCTCATTTTTGTTTTCAATATGCACGACTTGAAAGATACGTTAGTGAATGAAACAATTCAAGTCAAATATTACTAACCTCAAGTGGAAGGATGATGTTGTCGTTGTAGCTTCTTACTTCTTCACTTCTTCAAGTCTTCGCAATACTTGTAATGTCTCATATCCTAATACTTTCAAGCTAACCTATACGAAGTTGACTCTAGTACATAATCAAGCGACTCTTAAAATGAGTTTTGATTAACTAAAATATGACAACCAAACTTGACATACCAACGCTTGGTGGGTTCAACCGAGCTATGCTCTAACAGACTTAACGAAAAAATTGAAAGTTCACAATCGGATTATTTACGTGTATATGTAATCCGATTTTTGTTCTCATTTCTCTTGGAACTTTTTTTCTCCACAATCGGATTACACATACACGTAAATAATCCGATTGTGAACTTCGTGTATTCTATGTGATTATTCAAGTGAATAAATCAGATTATGCACATCACGAACAAAAACCGATTTCCGTCACGTACCCATCGCGCCCAAATTTTTACTATAATCGGTTTATGTGGTGACTAACAACAACCGATTGTTGTACCCAGTTTGGGGATTTTACCCAGAATCGGTTTATGTGGTGCTATCGAATAAACCGATTCTGGGTTAAAGTTTTGAAAAATTATCCCTTTTTGGGCGATTGGGACATGCAAATACATGTTTGTAGATCGTTACAACTCATACCTGTTTATTAGAAGCATTATCACCTTCTTCTTCCCGACGATATTGTTCTTGTGCTTGAATAATATCCTCAAGCATTCTTTGGTTGCCATTCTCTTCTTCATTTAACAAAATATCCAATTCCTAAGAGGACCGAATTCATGATAACTGATGCACTCACTTCTTCATCACTACTAGAGTCTTCATCATCACTATAAAGTTTCATTTTTGCTAAGAAAATCACAAACCCTAGTTTTTCTTTTTCCCTCTACTTCTTACTTCCCTCCAAACCTTAAAAGAGGAAATGAATTTCTACTCTAATCCTAACACTATAATCAAAACTCAAACACTAATTAATTTAACTAATACTAACTTAATTAATTATCACTAATTTAATAAGGCATATTAGGCATTAACATAAATAGTGGATAAGGGGTTTCTATGAATTATTTCTTAATGATCCTATTTTGTCATGTAGTTATAGGCCCCAATTAAGTGGCATAGGTCCCAATTTAGCCAGGAATATTATCCCAGCTTTATTTATGATTTTTGTTAAAGGGAGAGCAAAAATGGATCCGAGGAGAGCGAGAATCGTAATCCACTCATTAACTGGGACCGATTCGTTGTATTTTTCTGACTCAGACAATTTTACCCCACTAAATCGCCCACAAGTCACAACCAATCACAAATTGCACCATCACTATCAACGATTCCACGATCCTCTAAGCGCACTCCTAACTGCAAGATATTATCCATGGGATAATTGTTTTCCGAATCTCCAAATTACGGTGCCATACTAATTACTTAGAGAAGTTACACAAAAACAGGACGACATGGCGTGATTTTTCTTTTGGATCCTTCCGATAGAAATAATACTCATTACAAGAAAAAAATCTTATTTAGGTCAGGTAGAACTTCACCAGCGGAGGATCTACAATGGTTCTCCACCTACAATTGATTTTGACACAACATACTTGGATAATCATACGATTCATACCCTAAAAATTCCTAAACAAAAAAATAAAAAATCACACTGAATTCCTTGTGAACGTATCACAAGCAAACCTATAACAATGGGGAAACCATTAATCCTTTTTTTCATCATGGATGAGGAAGTCCGAGGAAGTACGTCCGCATATCGCATAAAGTAGGAAGGTGCAAAGTACTCTACAGGTGCAAGATCTTGATCATGGAATTTAAACCATAATATACATATGGGACTAAATTCTAGAAGAATTAATAAAGTTTACGGTGAATATCGAATTGACATCTAACTCATGGGGAAGATGATGGTGATGCTGTGGAGTTAACGATAGTGATGTCGGCGGAGGGGAGTGGTGAAATTTTCTAGCCCAATTTTCTACGTAATGTGGGAGTTTTGTGGTAAATAGGTATATTCAGTAGGGTTAAATGTGCCCGGGTCAAAACAAAATATACTGAATCGGTAAGGTTAACGAGTCGACCACGGTTTTCGCACTCCTCGGATCTATTTTTGATCTCACTTTAACAAAAATCTTAAATTTGGGTATACCCCAATATCGCATTTATCGGGTAAAAGTGGCAACTATTTGACGTGGCAGTTAACACTGAGCAGTGCTCTCCATTAATAAATTAGTAATTTGCCGCCAAATTCTAAGCTGAAGTTCTTCAAGCTTTCACTTCTCTCTCATCTGTGTTGAAAATGGCGCTTCCATTTGCTTTCCAAGAGAGGCTTCAACAGATGGAAGAAACCAGAAACCAAAGACTTACTCTCCTTCAGGTTCAGAAACACTGGCCCTAACCTCAATTTTTACCCTAGCTTATTTAATTTTTGTGTTCCTCATTCTTCGTTTCGTCCAATTTCAGGCTGAAAAAGAAGTTCAAAACAAAAAAATCTTCAATTTTATCATCCAAAATTTCAAACATCAGATCCATGGAACAAAGGTGTTTAGTACTAGAACAGATCAATGCCGCATCAAAGTACAAGATTTTAGCTTATAAATCTGAAATTGAATCCGTTGAAGCAAGATATCAAACCGCTGCTCATCAATTCAGGTAATTTTATCTCTATGCTAATTGCGATTTACTTTTTTGTAATCAGTACTAGGTTCTTAGATAGAAGATTATTGGGTTTAGGGTTTTGAAAAGTGAACTGAATGAGCTGGAGGAATCGGAGAAGGAGAAGGAGAGGTTTTATGAGATGAAGAATCTTGAAATGAAGGAATTCAGGGAAAACGTTGATAAGTGTCTTTCGGAAAACCGTTTACTAGTACAGGAGATTAAGAAAAGCATTGATGAGGTAATATACTGATTTTGATTCTCGCTTTATCTCAACCTTTTGATTCAGTTATGTTTGATTCTATAGGTATGGAAAAGATGCATTAGGACATTGGTTCCTACAATATTTTTAGACTTTGCAAACATGAAATATTCCAAAGTTAGAGTCATCATTTGGAAGGTCAATCTTTCAAGTTCATTAGATATAAAGTAGAGACTCGTAAATTATAATCCTATTTGATGTTAGTTGGTTAGAAGTGTTCTTTTGAGTTGTTTTTTTGGATGGACAGTAGGATGTCTCATGATAAATTACACAATCTCGTTATGTTTGAGAAGAAAGAAAATTCTTCTTGTTATGTGTTGCATTAAGGTGTAAGCTGCTGAGATCTAAGGTAATCGTTATACATAGGACCAGTTTGATGCTTTATGCCAACGACGAACTTAACAACTTGAATCTTAAAAAGATATTATTTCAATGAATATTGCCAGTTTTGTCCTAGCGTAGCTCCGAACAATCTGAGTGTAGGTTCGGTTGATGCTTCGTTTTAAGTTACCGGCAGAAACTCAAATGTGAAATCACCCGTAAACACATTCCTCCATTAAAGGTTTATGTTGTAATCCACCATGACCTGAATGTCGTAGAACAGTTTATGTGTACAGTGCAACCCGATGTTCAAACTTCCTTAATGGGTGCTGATATTTAAGTTATACTGGGTCCTTACATTAGGTTTCTTTTGCTAGCATTTGTGCAGTAAGAAGTATATTAGATCCTCAGCATTGAAGAAGTCTCTTATTAGTGAATAGTGATTGATTTCTTTCTTACAGCTCAAGTCAAGCCTCGAAGAATTTCAGACCAAGAATGAATGTTTGGATAATTTCGGGATAGTTGCTGTCGAGGCAAGAAAGACAGAGCTTTTATTAGTCAAACAGAATTTGGACAGAAGTCTCGCTTCAAATTACCAGCTAAGAACCCAGTTACAGAAGCAGCTCTACAACAGTTTAATTTCACCAGAGAGGAAAAAAATGATTCAGAACAGTTGAAAAAGGCTAAATATACACAGCGCAATGATGAAGGTAACTGCAATCACTAGGATTTGGGGTAAACATTGTCTCATGAATGAGATTCAATTTACTGAAATTGGTTACTTTTGCCATCAAATCCCTGTCTAGATCAGGATATGTCGCAAACATTATATGTTCATTTTTACATCTAATATCCAGTAATTCATACTGTCTGTGTAGACCTGGATTCCATTCTACATATAATAGTTGTATTTTAGTTCCTTGCACTTGTAACGTATAGGTGGTCTGATATGTATCATTCTCATATCATGTTTTTTCAATTCTTTCCTCCTTGATGCTCCGAGTATCTCTATCCTTAGATGGCTATATCAGTTTACTTTCAAACCTTTCCGAATGTTTAGATACTTGTTTGTGAAATGTGTTTAATCCTTCTACTTCTAAGTAGCAACACTAATTTTGAAAATGTTGTTCCAAAATTGGCACATGTTGAATCAGTCTCACCATGGTAAGAAAGCTTAAAAAGCATGCACATCCTGAATTTGATTGTTCGTTATTCTGTTGATTGTTATTGTTAAATGTGTAACTATTACTTGTTAGACATACGACCTTTTTTGAATACATTGTCACTCATAGTACGCTATATTAAAACAACTTGTCTACGTTGGTTTTGGACATTGAATTTCTATGTTCAGAGTCATAAATAATATGAACAATTATTTCTTTTGTTGAAAATCTGATTGGCTGTATGAACATCAATCACAAAATATGGTTTCTTCTGTGCCACCAATATACACCTGTAGAAATGAGAACATAAAAGGTAGATCATCTGGATATGCAATGTTGTCAGGTTCATGACTCATAAGCCTAACAATGACTACGAAAGTCTCCAGATGGCATGGAAATTGCATATATATATATGCGGAGTCATTACTATGGGTTTTGGCACTGAAGTTAATATTGTGAGATCACCAAACCAATGATTGTCCTGGTAACGTGTTGATTGATAAGTGTGAACCAAGATTTTATCCATGACCTCCAGGAGGACATTTTCCTGTATGTTTTTTTCCAGAGAGACAAATACCTATAGTTTCTTTTTTCTTAAAGTTTTGGTCATCTTCATCTCTAATGAGAAGGAGGTTTCTAATCTTCTTAGGTATTTTACATACACTTAAGAAGAAACCAACATTGATCATGATATGAGTCTGTTGAGTAGAAAATATGTTTATCTTGTCGATGTTCTTTGCAGATATTCTTAGGTTTAATCAGCACAAACGATCATCAAACAGTCATAAAGCAACATCCATGTTGAGTTCTATGGGTAGAAAGATGTTCATAAGATATGATTGCACTCATAAAGGCTTATAGGTAAGTTCAAACACAGAGAAAGTCAAGCTAAAACTGTTAGTTCAATTACATATAAAGTCATGCGAAGCTGTTAGTTGAAGTTTTGTGTCACAGAGTCAGGTGTTCTGCCCATTGGACTTTGAAATAGATCTACTTTTACTCTGACATAGTGATATGTCGACATTCCAAAACAGAATACTGCAACACACAGTCAGATCCAGTCAGATAGTTTAAGTTGCAATAAACCCTTATCTCAAAAAGTTTCCGCAGTTGTCAGAAACCATCTTCTTCTCCTATGCAAGGCTGAATTTGTGTATTGATGCTTCTCCCTGTTTTATAAATTTTTTTGACTTTCATGCTAGGCTGGTCTTCCACTATTTTGATCCCGCAGATAAATATAACAATTTTACCAATATCAGAAGTTCGGCGAGGGGTTAACTATAGAAATCTTGAATTATTTGACATGATCAAATTCCCAAGATAATGAGGGACAAAATCATCATTATTTGAACCTTGCCAGTTGTGATTTGTGAGAGCACAGATCTTGACTTAGATCACTTAGATGGAGAAAGCAAAGCCTAAGTAGAATGTTAGGACATTCAGTGTTTTTTAGGACTTGAAAGAAGATGTTTTCTGCTTTTATCATTCATCAGTACTCAAAATCGTCCTTTTCTTCCCTTATTATGTTTCATTTTAATCATTCCCAGTACAGAAATGTAGTACATAATCACTGCTATTAAAACACGAGCTAGAATCTGAGACTCATAAATATAGTATAAAATACTAGTAGGATGCTAAGTCGTTGGTTGGATAAAAGAGGACAATACTCAAATGCAGCTGATCCACAAGATATTCCTCGGAAACTGAACTAGTAGTTTTTTATTTATAATCACTTGATACTCCTTAAGGCATACGGATACACACTTATTCTTACCTGGTCTGTTACTCTTTCTTCCATGTGTACAGTACCCATCCTTTTTTTTTTTTTTTTCCTCTCTTTTGGTCCTCCCACATTTACTTGCTACAATCCACCATATTTAGATAACCGTCATCCTTAAGTTTTTACCTTTAAAATTTTATCGAGATTTGTGCAATTTATATTTTCTTACAGTATCAACTGTCTGTACTCAATCAATCTAAGGCGTACGGTAATACCTGTCTGGCTGTGTCTCTGTCTCTCTCTTAAAGGCTCCTTCCAAGGTAGAAAAGGAAAATGAAAATTAAAAGAGTGTAAAAGAAACAAAAACAAACACGAAATTACAAAAACAGGAAAACTTGATCGATCTTTTTCTCAATTATCACTATTATTTTTATTCTCATTTCTTCCGTCTTCGGAATTCATTTTGTCGAATTTTCCGTGAAGAATTTTAGGGTTCGTTTTGGTTGATTTTTAGTGAGGGTGAATTAGGGTTGTGAAATTGAAGAGGTGTGGAAATTTTTCAAGACGTTTAGTAGGAAATTGAAAAGGTATGATGATCGCTGTTGGTTTGTTTTCAGTTGTAAAGAGATAACACAGTATATATACCACAAGTGAAGAAAAAAAAGAAGAAACCTTTTTGGATTGGATTATGGGAAATAAGTTGGGTAAACGAAGACAAGTGGTGGATGAAAAGTATACAAGACCACAAGGATTGTATCAACATAAAGATGTTGATCATAAGAAACTTAGGAAATTAATTCTTGATTCTAAATTAGCCCCTTGTTATCCTGGAGATGATGAGTCTGCTTTTGATCTTGAAGAATGCCCAATTTGCTTCTTGGTTAGTAATCATTTGCTTCTTCCATAGTATTCATTTTCTAACTATTGGTTCAAGTTAAAATTCGGTCTGTGTGTTTCATGAAATTAAGCTGAAGTTTTATTTTCACTATTGGTTTTTATTTAGTATTATCCAAGTCTTAACCGCTCAAGATGTTGCACCAAAGGCATATGTACAGGTTCGATATAACATTTCCGACAATTGAATTTTGTTTAGTTTACTTGAATGAATGTTTTAAACATTCTTCTAACAATGTAATGTTTATGCAGAGTGTTTTTTGCAGATGAAACCTCCTCATTCTACTCGTCCTACACAGTATCCTTTTGTTGGTCAAATTACTGTCCGGGCCTTCTTTTTTGAATAAAATTCCTTTGTATTTGCTTTCCTGTGAAAACCTTGTTTTGTTGACTTAATTATACTAGATGTCCATTTTGCAAAACATCGAATTATGCTGTGGAATATCGTGGTATGAGGTCAAAAGAGGAGAAAGGCATGGAGCAAGTCGTAAGTATGCGCTTTTTTGTTACCATTTCATTGTCTCATTGCTTGTGGATATTAGACTTACTCATGTTGCTCATCTATGCAGGAAGAGCAAAGAGTTATAGAAGCAAAAATACGGATGCAACAACAAGAACTTGTGGATGAGGAAGAGAGAATGCAAAGAAGGCAAGATATTGGTTCATCTAGCACAACTATGATCGCTGGGGAAGTTGGATATACAGATCTATCAAGTAGCTCCCTGCCAGGTTTTTCTCGCACTGCACGGAGCCGTGTCCATGTATCCAAATTTCGTTTTTTTTTTTTTTTTATGAATTGTTATTGAGCTTTATGTATGTTCATTCGTTATATTTTATGGTAAGAACTGAAATTGCATTTTATCATTTTGGCTCATAACTGAAGTTTTACTGCAGGTCCATCGTTCGGTTCCCCTATAGGATGTGATGACATTGTCTCTTCTCAAGACACGTGTTCTGCTCCTACGATTAGACAACCATCACGCTCTAGGCAGAACAGGTATCTAATACTCTCTAGTGTTTAGGTTTACCTATTCGTTGTCTCTTTTGCCGTTTTATATGCTTTATTCCATCACAACATGATGATACTTGGCTTATTGTCAGACTGACTTACGCGCTAAGTTGCTATTCTAGTCGGGTCTTATAATGTCTATGTTTTAAGTATTCTAAATTGCTCAATAGCTTATGTCCTTGATGGTTGGAAGGAAGTTTTCCCATTGAAGCCGTTGGACATTTTTGTTTTGCAACACGGGAAGAGGAGTTTGTTTCAACTTTCAAGCAATCTGGTGACCTTAGAAACATAATCTAAAAGACTCTTAATTAGTTTATGCGGTGTCTTCAATGTGGGGGCATAAGATCAAAATCCACAAAAAATCATATACTGTGGAAATTCTTGTGCATGTGGTAAGCATGGAATAGATCGTTATCAAGAAGCTTGGTTTCTTTCCCTAAATTTGTGATTAAAAAGTTTGTTGGCGCCGAAATTGGTTTGTTGTGGCTCCAAAACTGTTTGCAGACAACAGAATGCAAATTGAGACTAGGATGAATTAACAAGGTCACGTGGTATGAGACAGTTAAGTTGCAACGTGGAGGTAAGTAACAAAACGAGAGATAGCCAAGGGAACAAGGTTGTGGTCTACGAGAAGATAAAAAGTATTAGGCTGTTAAAGTGTAATTAGGAATATGAATTAGGTAGTTAAAATGTTGTGGAAAGTAGCGAAAGGCTGCTGGAAAATCTAAAGGAAGATCCCAATATAGAAAGATGAGGTGGAATCTTAACTCTATTACTGAAGGATATCACAGGGATCAACGAAGCACTTAATGATAAAAGCTAGAATGTGTAGACACACTTAAAGAAATTTTGAAGATTATTTTGGAGTTTTAGGTGCATTTCATTTTCGAAATACAATTGTATTTGTTGTGCATGATTATTTTGGGTCTGCTTCTATTTAGATAGCTAAACATTGTATACTTCAACCTATTTGCACACATATCCTAGTTCGGGTATTAGACAGGCTGCCAGGGCAATCATTTCCAGTTTTGACTTTGTACCCAATGATCCTCGAGATATTCAGAGTTGCATGACAATTGATGCATCTGATTGTTAGTAATGGGGTAACCATGGGAAGGGGTGATAATATAACTTGTCTGATGGTTCTTAGAATTTTCCATGCGTTTGTAAATGTGTTTGATGCTTTTTTAATTGATTATTATTTTTTTCTTCTCTTAATGAGCTTTATATGGGGTTGTCTTTGTTTTTACAGGGAAAATCAGTTTGACCTAGATCTAGAGGACATCATGGTGATGGAAGCAATCTGGCTTTCCATTCAGGTATTTTTTATGTGCATTAGATCTTAAACCAGCATTTGTGGATTACATAAGCTAGCAACAAATTTACTTAAAATCAGTGCATCTATATAGTCCAAAAGTGTTACAACTTCCCAAAATTGGTCAAACATTTAGAAGCTGAAGTTTGAGGAGTTGTTTAGATAGGTGAAGAGACTTGCTTCTTGTTTGGACATAGTATTGTTTGTTAAGGTGACGGATAATATTTTTTTTAACTAATGGGTGAAATTTGTAGAATACCGAGTCACAGAGGAATACGGCTCATGGTGATGCTTCTATATCCGAACCCTTAGTCACAGAATTTCGTACAGTATCTCCAGCAATAGTCCCAGTAGTTGGAGCAGGAGCAGAAACATCTTCATCCCCTTCAGGTGGTTTAGCTTGTGCAATTGCTGCCCTTGCTGAGCGTCAGCATATGGACAGGGAATCCACTAGCGATGCTGGAAATAATTCATCAGTTCCTTTCGACATGCTTCCAGATTCTGGCAGCCTGCCACATTCTGGGGAGGAGCAGGGAGGACGCCAGGGTTATAATATGCCCAATAATTGGATTGAAGTTTCACCTGACAGTGGGAGGGCATTGTCTCGAGGAGAGGAAGGCGAGTGGGGTGGGATTGACCATGGATCAGAGGTAGCCGAGGCAGGTACAAGCTATGCAAGTTCTGATGCTGCTGCTGAAGTTGCATTACCACCACCTCTCCCTGATGGTAGTAGTATTGTGGAAGCAGGAGATCATCATTTCCAGTCTAACATCAACGGGTCTGTTATGCCTGAAAGTTTTGAGGAGCAGATGATGCTGGCTATGGCTGTTTCGCTAGCGGAGGCTCGTGCGAGGTCAAATGCGCAAGGAGTGGCATGGCTTTAGCTACTTCATAGGTACCATTGTTAAGGGTATTCCCTTCCGCTGTAGTGTTTCATTTCCTTATGGTGTTGTTTCTATTAAGTCTTCCTGCTTTGTAGTGTTTCATTTACCAATGTAGAAAATGGAAAATATAGGTAGCTAGTTCTGTTAGTTGATAAAAGAATCGATGGGTCATGAAACTTGCAATAATCTTTCTCTGCCTCTGCCTGTCTTTGGATCTTTTACTTTGAGTACTTCAGCTTTATACAGTAGAGTTTGTTATGGGGGTGTTGTTAAGGGTAAATATTACTGAAATGCTCCCAAATATATGTATAGTATCAGATTCAGAAGTTTGCGAGATAGTTGTCTCATACAACTCTTAACGAAAAAGTTTGGTGTAGTTGATTGTGCTGGCCTGGGGACAGGAACAATATTTGTTGCATGTAGAGGCCTAAATTTTTGTTTAGAATCAAGCAGAAAGAATTCTGAGAGTTTATGTTTGTGTGATGTGAGTAGTTCGGCAGAAATTGTAATCCATCCTGACCGTATAAATGATATTTCCTAGCTGATTTTTTCTTTTATTCTTTTATTTTTTCGGACCTACCCAATTTTTTGCCAATGTCAAGTAGGCATCTCTTTAGTTGCCAGGCCAAATTGGGGTATACCCAGATTAATTGGGTATACCTAATGAGACAAAACCCGGATGAAGTGAAACACAACACCCCTTAACCAGTTATTTTCAAAATGGTAATATACCCTTGTTTAATTAACACTAAAAAAATCTGATTAGGTTAACTAATTGAGTTTAGATTAATTAGTTAAGTAGATTAAAACTTCTGAAAATATGTTATAAGTTATGAAATTTTGTTTTTGATTGAACTTATGTGGGAAGATTTTTGATGAAAAAAATTTGTTTTGAGAATATTTTTTGCAACGGAAATGAAAGCACACTACCCAAACACTTCTAAAAAGGGAATTGCAAAGCTGCTGAACGAAATCATACTCAAAATTAAAGAAGAAATCAACAATTTCAGTTCTGAAAGTATGGAAAGTCGGCAAGGTCGACAAATTAAGAAGATAACGGCTAACTGTGGCCGGCATGCTTGTAATAAATAACGATGCCGACTTTATTATTTTTGACACACATGAGATTGTTGTAAATGCTTCACTAGTCGGCATCTTATTGATTTCTTACCTTCTCGTCTAACATATAGTCGGCATCTAATTAATTTCTCACCTTGCCGGCTAACTTATAGTCGGCACTGAAATAATCTTGGAACAAAACGACCCTGAACTCGGAGGCACAGTTTGCAGTTTACAACCTTGCCGAATTTTGGTTATACCCAACAGAAAACAGAATTTAGAAAGATGTAATCTTCTTTATTCATGCGATATTTGTTACTACATTGATTGAAACATAAAATCTAGCTCATTGTCGTAGGAATCACGGATGCATTTAGCACGTGCATCAAGCCTTTGAACCCCTAGGCGACCCTAGTGGACGAGTTTAGTCTCGTGAGGGTTTACATAGAGATCTACCCACAAAACCTACACAAAAACTTCTAAAACCATCAATCTTCGTCGGAGGAATCCGAGTCCGATTCACCCACCATCATCTCCGGGGCATACTCCAGAGTTTTGGTTACCATGAAGTGATAGCTTGCATCAAATGCGAATGCTTCCCCCTTTTCCTCCAAGTAGCGCGCTTTCACAACTTCATACTACAAAAAAAAAAAACACAAACTTACTTTGTTAGTGGTGTTTAATAGGAAAATCAACAACATGGATTACGTAAAATAAACCACAAAAATACTTACAAATTGTTCAATGGACAAGTTAAAGTGGCTAGCGTTCAAAATCCGATGTTGGATAGCTAAATAAGCAAGTATCGCATTTTCTATGACTTGGTTCCTATCATGGATTTGTTGAACACTTCTTCCATTCGGATTCCCAAACTCTTGCCTATATATGTTATATACCTTTGTCCAAAAGGTTTCAGCATCTACCCTTACGGAGGACTGAATGATTGAACAAAATCCTAGGCCTTCGATTTTCTGTGGCTAGATTTATTACACGTGTAATTATGAACAAGATCTTAGCCATTCACTTGATATGTAATCTCTGCCGTTGATACTAGATGGGGTGTTTGAAGGACTAAATCGTCTTTTAAACTGGAAAAATATGGATAGGTGGCAGATAACTGCAACTAACTTTCCATCCACCAAAACTGGCCTAGTTTTGTAAGAAATAAAAAAACAGGCTTAGTTTTGTTAACCATAAAAAAAAAAACAGCCTAGATTTGTAAAAAGCCCTATATATCTTCATTTGAATCAAATGATGTCATTGTTGTATGCAGAGTTATTGGGAGAGTTAGAAAGAGTAGATGATGATATGAGCTTTGGAGAGTATATGCAAATAGGTGTGTGTTGTTTTGTAGAGAAAACTAGTGTATTAATAGGATGGTGCCAAATTTGGACATTAGGATAGTCAATCAATGCAGTTGTACTTGCAAAATTTTGAATATTGAACTCGACGGCAAGGTTTTTATTTCCCCAATATACCGACCATTTTTAGTCGTAAGGGTCGGAATTTTCTTACCCTGCCGGCTAATAGAATTTTCAAACATAGGAGAAGGTCATATTCTACTGCATATAGTCGGCACGACATTTGTTTATTACAATGCCGACAAACACATAGTCGGCGGGGTCTTAATTTTCTTACCTTGCCGACTAATTGAATTTTCAAACACAGGAGAAGGTCATATTCTGCTGCATATGTTCGGCACGGTATTTGTTCATTAGAATGCCAACTAACATACAGTCGGCAAGGTCATAATTTTCTTACCCTGTCGACCCTGGTAACTGCACCATTTTTGTTGTCAGGGCCGGCAGTCTGCCAGTTCACAACCTTGCAAGCTCTGATTTAGTCGGCATTGTAACTTAAAAAACCATTCATTCAATACCCTTCCGGCTAAATTATTGAAACTTAACATGGCTAAACAAACCATTCATTCAACAACTAGAAATCCAACATTTGTCCAAAATAAGAAAACATATGTCCCTTAACCTTAAAAAAACATTTGTCCAACCATTAACCTTGACATAATGTCTAACACATAAAGAAACAAACTAGAAATTCATTCATTTACGACCACGGCCACTACCACTTCCACCACCACGGCCACTACCACTTCCACCACCACTGCCCCGTTTAGCATTTTCACGACCACGACCACTACCACCACCACGGTTACGAGGCCTTTTTTTTTCAGCATTCATCTTGGCTTTGCGTTCCTATTTAGTTCAGCATTAGCTTGCTCGAACATTTCGGTGGCATCTTCATTGTCAACATTCTTAGCATAGTCAATGTGCTTAGTTTGCTCTTCAACCGACAAAGTCTTTCATGTATCTTTCGCGCAACACATCATCTTCACAAGGGTCTTCAAGTGTTCCTTCTATTTTCATTTAAACAACAAACCATTAATAGACTGATTCGATAATGTAATCTTAAAACAATAAGAGCAACTCTGATATACTTACAAAGTTCTTGACTTTTTGTTGGGTCTTTCGGTGGCATCTTCCTCTTACGAGTCGGTTGTTCAACAATCTCTTCCTTAATCACAGTGGGACGAGCAAAAACATTGTACCACAACATGTAATCTTCATGAGCTTCATGACCTTCGGTCACCTCGTCCAAAAGAGTCAAATCGATTTTGTGGTCACGTCTTTCGTCCCAATGAGAAATCTCTGGTGGTGGAGCGTAATGGACGTCAATACTTGATAGACACATTTTTGTGTCTAAGTTGTCCTCAATTTTCTGTATTGTTGGTACTCGATTTTGTACTTATTATGGTGTTTTATGTGTTTGTAAGTATTTTTGGTAAATAAACATTTTTGGAAAAATCGGCTCAAAAAATTACTCGGGGCACCCCCGGGGGACATTTGTTAAACGGACCCCCACTTTGGATAATGGGCACTCAATTACTAAGGGGCACCCAAATTACTATTGGCACCCAAGCATCTGGTTAAGGGGCACCTTCATCCCCTTCGTTTGAAACTGGATTTTGGCGGGAAAAGAGATTTTCAGAAAACAAAATTTAGGGTTCGTATTTTGGAGGCAATTTAAGGAGACTCAATGGCTGAAATTGTTTGGGAAGATTTGATTGAGCATAACAAGCCTGGTCTGGGCGTTAGAATCAACAAAATTGGTCCTGGATAATCACGGTGAAGAAAATAGGGAATAAGTGAAAAATGCGTATTTCTGTGAAGAATTTGCGGGAGTTTTGGCGAGATTTAATCACTCCAATGAGTTGTAATCACCCTATTACGGTTGAACAGAGGTGGTAATATATTTTGTTTCGACAAACTTGGGCTGCATCGTTGGATTGGAGCAAACAGAGGACACGAGTTCTTCACGGGTTCTATTTGAGTTACAGCGTGTTTGAGAAGTGTATTGCACGTGTTTGGAGAAGTTTAGCTGTAATTTGGAGCATGACTGAGATAAATAAGGAAGGTTGGACAACTGCATATGCATGGTTAAGATAAAAAAGGAAAGAAAATATCTCGAGAATATATTCTTTTACTGCCGAGTAATGGAAGAATTTTTGGAGTGATTGAGCGAGATTTCTTGGGTCTGTTGGCTATATAAAGGGTGCTGGTGTAGGAGAGACCTTACGGAGAGAATATGGTGTAATACATAGGAGATTGATCAAGTGCGGAGAATACTTTTCTGCTAATGCTGTGAAGAACACGAAGAACAAATGCTGCCTTGGACAGTCGTTTAGCTACAGTGACAGCGCAATTAACTTTTATCAGTCTATGTAACAGTTGAGTTTGTAACAAATATAAGTGTTACAAACCCGGTTTTATCTTTTTTTTCCTCTCATTTCATCTTTGTAAACACCCTTTGAGCAATAAAAATGAATTTTGAGTGTGTTTCCAATATGATGAGCTAAACCAATCCTTGGGCCGACAGAGGAAGCCATTACATCAAGAATTATGTGGTAATTTTTATTTAATAAATTTATGTAATATTTTATATGATTAATTGCGTTGATAAAAAATGAATTAAATTATTTTTATTAATCAAATATGTTTTGTCTTGATGATGCATGCTTAGTTTTACTCTTGATGCGTTATACTTGCGACTAACATTTGATATTTTGGAAAACTGGTTTGCAATAATCTAGAATCGAATCAATTGTTTAATCGCACGATATAAATTAATTTTGAATCACATAATTATTGATGAGTGGTGGAATCTCAGCCCTAGTTTCTCCATAATATTCACATCACCTTTTGTTTTGAGTTTGCTATATTTTTAGTTTTAAAATTAAGTCTAAAATCTATTGTTTTCACAAGTCTTGAACGAATCATCTTACTACAACACTATTGAAATCCCATCAATACTTTTTTTGGAAATGCTGCACCTCTCCCTTACCACTTTATAGAACGGATCATCACCGAGATGAGGTACTTCTTGGACGTAACCCACTTGTCGCATTACTCGTTGTGGATCGTACATTGAAAATCCTTAGGGGTAAAACAAGGGACCGTAGTAGAATGCAAAATCATTTCTCCTTATGATTATTTTTTCTTTTCTATCATCTCGATACAGATCAAATATTACCTCATCCGCGGTCATTTTGTCCAAGGTGACTCGCATGTTGATAAGCTACTGTGACATATCCTTCTCCTGAGCACCAGTAAAACTGTATCGTTCTCCTCTTGGCTTGTGACTCGCAAGCTTAGTGTTCATTTTGATGTGGGGGTTGGCTTTCACCAAAGAAGGGAAGTGCCCATATATCCAAATCTATGCAAACAAAAAGTTTAGTAAGAATCTTATCTTATAAGCATTTTGCAAATATAAATGATTTAGACAATAGAATTACATGGAAGAGACATAGATTTCTGTTAACTTGCTTAGTGAGTGCCCTTGAAGCCTTTGTCAACTCTGCATTCAAGAAGGAAACCACCGCAGTACCCCAAGAATACATATGCATCTGTTCAAAGGGTGCAATAGTTGAAGATACTTGTCGTCGACCAAGCTTCCGGAACTGTCGGGGAAGATACAGTTGCCCAGGACGTATAGCAAATAATCTGACGCAGTAGCATTGATTCGCACCAAGTCCACACTTCCTTCCCTATCATAGATTTTATGGTTCCCAGAGTATGTGTCCCTCAACATCTTCAGACTTAACTTCCTGCTTATATAACCATCCTTCAACACAAACATAGACTCTGACTGCTTCTAATCCCAACCGAACAAGATCTTAGTCAATTTGAAGAGATTCTCTGAAGAAATGCCATCATCGTAGCCATCTTTGATTGCTTTTCCCTCAATCTCGAGGCCTGGAATTTGATGAGCATATCGGGAGTTACCTTCATCTCACCGAATGGGAATAACATTTTATTAGTCTCTCTCTTTATATGTAAAGAACCTCTCACATGTGTGAGAAAATGAGATACGTAACTTTGTCATACTTCACAATCAAACTCTTCACCGCATGAGTCCAACTAGCCACAACCCGAGTTCTTGACAATCTCTTTCACCTCGTCACATTCCTTGTGAAGTGGCCATCTCTTCATCATAGTGTTTGAAGCTTGGAGCCTCATGAGATTTACTTCTCCTGATTTCACTGCCTCTCACCGGATGGAATGCTTGTGAAGAAATACAAACGTAAATTAGGTGTTTAGAAATACATATCGGGAGTTAAACCGAATGGGAATGACTTGAAGCAAATTTAAGATAGATACACTTAAATAAAAAACAAAGTTGGATTGAGATTACTTACGTGGTATTATGGTTTTCACATGCCCATGAGTTTTTGTATCCAAAAAGAACATGTACACCATCTTATGGGGTCCCTAGTGGAGGCTGACCTGGTTTCAAGTGAGGGGAGGCATGTGGGAATCAGTTGGTTTAGTGATAACCTTCTTCGGTCTTCCGGTTGCATTTGCATTTGCAGCTTGAGTTTGTTGATCATTACCTGTTTCTTCTCCACCTTCTTCTTCTTCCTCTTCATTATCCTCTTCCTCTTCAATAATTTCACCTTGTCCATCATTATCTTTATCTCCATTGTTGTTATCACCATCATCATTACCTCCTCCAACAGGTGGCATGTCTTGATCATCATCATCATCCTTATCTCCTCCAGCAGCCGGAGTTCTTTAAAAATCATCATCATTATTACCTCTTCTACCAGATGAAATTGATTGGTCCTCATCTAGAGCTTCGTATGAATCACTTGGTTCCGGTGGTGGTTGATGATCATTCCGTTCACGGATCTTGAGCGTTCCCGGCTCAACGAATGCCCATCGATGTGTTGCAGTCAAGAGTTTGTCACCAACACGAGGAGGTCTTGAAGGTAGAATAACACTTTTCTTCTTTCCATTTTGCAACCTAAACAAGAACAATGAAACAAAAAATCAACTAGTCGTAAGGGTCGATATTTGAACAAGTAACGACTAAGCAACAAATAGTCTTAGTCGGCAGGGACGACAATTATAATCTATGCCCACTAAACAATAGTTGGCAGGGAAGTGTTCAAATACCATGCCGGCTAATAAGAAAATGGAACACATGAAATACAAGGATTTTCCACACAATTAGTCGGCAGGGTAGATGATCCATATAGTGTCGAATAAGTCGGTAGGGTGGTATTCAAATACCATGCCGACTATTAACTATATGGACTTAAGAAACACAAACATTTTCAAAGCACTAGTCTGTAGGGTAAGAATTTCAAAAACTAACGACTATTAAAACCACATTTGGTCGGCATGGTATTAAGGTTGAATATCGTGCCGATCCTGTAAATGGAATTTCCAGATATGAAAATCCGGCATGGTATTCAACCTAGGAAGACGACGACTACATCTAAACATGAAAAGTCGGCAAGGTCGTGGAACAAACACCTTGCCGGCTACATAACTACAGATTCACAAATTCGATTTTTCTGACCTAGATTGACATGCAAACATAAAATTAAAGTACTAGAGTGAGTTTAAGTAGGCCCTTACTTATCAATCGCGCCATTTCATCGGTTTCAGCGGTGTCAGTGCTTTCTTCTTCTTCAACGGTTTTTGTATTCCGTTTGTGTTGAATTACTTTTCCAAATCCAGGGTCTCCGGTACTAGGTATTCTATGAGTTTGTTTAACACGCGGCTTCATGTTTGAAGATTAATCGACGATAGAATTTTTGAATCGACGATTACGACGAATTAATCGACGAGTTTTCGATTTAGGTATGGTGGGAGAAGCCGGTATGGTAGAGGAGAAGATGGAAGAGGAGAAGATGAAATAAAAATGAGTTGAAAAAACTGATTAGGGTAATAAGAATTATAATAGGAAAGGGTAGTTTTATAACTTCACCCATTAGGACACCCCTCTTAGCCTTTAAAAAGAGTCCACTTAAAATCGGGTATACCCCAATCTGTCCAAGTTTAGTTGCCTATTTTTGAATAAATCTAAGGAGAGATTTCTACTTCCTCAATCTAGGCGCTTACGTTAGAAAACTTAGACCCATATTTTCTTGCACTCCCATTTTTCTTACATATCAATTTCGTGTAAGCTGTAGTTGTACACTTTTGATGTCTTAGTATGTATACTGATGAAAGAAATTTACCGTCATAACTATTAAGGTTCATTGCCACGTACACATGCTAATTAATCTTGCGTAAATAAACTAGCTAACAAGAAACCTTTGATCTCTCGGATTGCTCCATGAACCTCACTACGATCTAGGATAAGAAGAAGCAAAGAAAACCAAACTGAAAAGGCGAGGGTACCCAAATATACCTCAAGCTAAAACTTTTCCTACCTATAAGTCCTTTCTCCGAAAGTGATTGTCTATGGACTGTGTCGAGACAATACAACTAATCGGTTCACACTTCGTGTGATCGTCTATGGATACGAGATCGAGACAATACAACAACGAAGTATGTTTACTTGATAAGAGGTTCGGACTTAAACAAACACAATAGGATTACTATCAAGTAAAATAGGAATTAACGTTTGTGTAATTTACTTTAAATTATAATAACAAATAATTATAATTGCGGAAAATAAAAGTAAATGACACAACAAGATTTTGTTAACGAGGAAACCGCAAATGCAGGAAAAACCCAGGGACCTTGTCCAGAATTGAATACTCTTAGGATTAAGCCGCTATACAAAATTAAACCAACTTCGTATAGTTGAGACCAAGCAACTAAACCTATAGTTCACCTAGTTTTGTCTGTATTCCCACGCCTCCAACTTATGAATAAATCACGTGCTTGGAACAATTCCTTTGGTTCGTATTCCAAACAGTAAAGGAACAACAAATCTGTTTGGTAGCAACTCTCTTCAACCAAGTGATGTGAGTTCGACAAAGGCTCTTCTGTTTATCTCAATAAACTCTTTCATCAGGTTCTTAGATCTATCTTATTCTCAACTACCAAAGGTAATTGTTAAGATTTTGCAATCAATACTTTTAATCACAAAGAATTGTATTGATGCCGATCTACACAACTAATCAATCTAATCTATCACAAGGATAAACCGATTATAGTTGGATCCTCTATACCTAGAAACAAGTATTGTGCACACCAAAGATTATGAACCCCAAATCGAAATCTTCAATATCTTCTTTATCTTCAAATCTTCTTAGATCTTCAATAAACGGCTGCACACAACAACTTGAATCTCTTGTGATCAATCATGCACAGAACAGAGTCTGTTAACAATGGATTATCACAAGACGTCTTTAGATCTACAAATAGTCTAAAGATCCATGTCGAAACTTCGATCTAGTTTGAGTGAATCTTATATGAGAAGAGAAGATTCTCAAGCAGCATAAACAAACTAGGTGCAATCAAAGTTCAACCACCGTTAGTTAATCAAATCAATCGAAAACATAAGATAAACCACAATTATCTAGTTTCCCACCAACGATACTAATAGAGCTTCTTAATCCCAAAGAAGACTTTAAAGCGAGCGTAGTAAGAGATTTCGCCTAATTAGGTTACTCTCCTCTCCGAATAGGCGGCTTCACCAATAACAACACAACCGAGGAAGTTTGCTGTCACGAAGGATTAGTTTGCTAGAAATGCAAACTTCAAGTATTTATAGACAAGGAAGTTTGGACACCAAGGAATTTCCAAAACCGAAAATATTCTCAAGATATGCAATATATTCCAAATTCGGTTTCCATAATTCCTGGAAATGCTCTATCCAAAATATTGACCGAAAATCTCTTTGGAAAATCTCCAACTAGTAAATGCACATTACTAATTCTCATTTTCCTAAAATAAAATTAAAAACCTTAAATAAAAGATTCTTAACTTATTTATGTTTCGATCCTGGGATTTTCTTCCTTTAGCTATTAAGGAATAACTTTGAACAATTAAAGATAAGCGTTATCGCACATGTTCAAAGTATGTCGACATCCTTACTCGTAAGTCCTCTTTCATACTTACAATCTTGAAACCGATTTTCTACACTTCCAAACAAGTTTAGAATTGGTTCATCTGACTTTCAAGAACTATGTGATTGATCAAGAACACTCAATCACCAATCATGGGTTTAACGGTTCTACCAAAACAAGTTTCGGTTCTACCTCCATGTGAGTATTGTGCATAGTCACACTAGATTCCCAAAATTCGGTTGACTAGGTACTAGGATCGGTTCCCCACATATATATGGTATATAACTTGAATGTGTTGCACATGTCCATAGGATCGGTTTCCCCTTTGCCTAAAAACGTGTTGCACATGTCCATAGGATCGGTTCCCCTTTCTGCTAAAAGATGATGCACCTCATACAAGGATCGATTCCCCTTTGTGATGTGTTGCACCTCATACTAGGATTGGTTCCCCTTTACCCAGAGTCGGTCTTACACAAAATCACAAACTCGATCATACCATCTCAGGTGATTACTTAAGATCGGTTTCACTAATAAAAGTCATACCAATACAAAAGTCCGGCCTTTGTGAATAGTTTTACCAAGAATACAAACAAGTCATGAGCGGTTATACTAATCACACATATTGGTTGTTCACAAGATATGCAATGAATAACAATACCAATAACGCCTGGTGATTTCCTTTTCGATTCACAAAACAAGTTCATGAATTTACTTCCTTAAAACACATGTAAAACATTGTTTCCTAGGATGAAATCCTCACCTCATACCCATACATTATCACAATAGCATTTAAACGATTATGTCGATGTCTTATCTACAAAGTTTAATGGTTAAGCAATAAATCTCGTATTGTATTCCTTAATACTATGTCTATATAGAGTGTTCATGCTTCGTAGTTTTGTTTTCAATATGCACGACTTGAAAGATACGTTAGGGAATGAAACAGTTCAAGTCAAATATCACTAACCTCAAGTGGAAGGATGATGTTATCGTTGTAGCTTCTTACTTCTTCACTTCTTCAAGTCTTAGCAATACTTATAATGTCTCATATCCTAATACTTTCAAGCTAACCTATACGAAGTTGACTCTAGTACATAATCAAGCGACTCTTTAAATGAGTTTTGATTCACTAAAATATGACAACCAAACTTGACATACCAACGCTTGGTGGGTTCAACCGAGTTATGCTCTAACACAAACAAATGCAAGCCATAAACAAAAGCAACAATAAATAAAGTATTCACGGATTTAACGTGGTTCAACAATATACACGATGTGTGTATATTTTCTACATCCACCAAAGACATCTACGACCTCTTTTTTTTATTATAGAAACCACCAACCGAGAATCACACAAGAATTGAATAAATCAACTGGTCGACTCACCACAATGTGGCCGAACACAAAAAACTCCCATAAACGCTCTATAATTGCTTAAGTAGTGTCTTCACCCAAACAATATTTACCGTATCATCTACCACAATGAGATGATCTTTTCTGCACATCCTAACATAAATTATTCTTGGACACCATCTGCTCAACACCAATAATTTACTCCAACACCACCAACATCTCCATATGAATAATGATCTACTAGTAATAAAAAAATATAAAAGCAGTTACCGGTGTTCCCAGGTAGCTACAAAATGAGTTGTGGTAATTAAGTGTTTGGCCTTCACTTCACTCTCGCTTACTCTAACGGCCTTGGTTTGAAACCTATTGTTGTTGTTTTTTAACCAATTCATTGAAATAACCCGTAAAAGAGAAGGAGAGACATATGAATAAACATTTTAGATGATGTCATTAAATAAAAGATTTTAATCGCAGGAATACCCTTATATGTAAAAATAGAACTAAAAATATAATAAAATTAGATATAAGCTCTGTTTTTTTTAGGGGTATAATTGTCAAACTAACTTAATGTAACATATCTCACAAATCATATATAAGATATTGACAAAATTTATATATTTAGAAAGCTTTTTGGACGACCTACACAACGAGCGTAAATACGAATATCAAATTTTCATTTTTCTAGAGATTTTTTCCTCAAATGATTTTCTTAAATTTTTTCATATTTTTTACTGTGCAAATACTATCCACAAAATTTTTTAGAATCCAGCAATCATACAAAGTATATTTTTAGTGTGCAGATATTATCCACAACTTTGTGTGCAACTATTATCCATAATGTTAATTAAGAACCCACAATTGGGGGATATTCTCACAAATTGGGGGATACTAATAAAAAAAAACATTTTGAAGTAATTTGAAGAACCCTTTATCCAAATAATTTTGGTAATGGCTAAATTATCCTTGAGTATCCTTTATCTTATCAAGTGTTGGTTATTGAAGAAGAAGAAGAAGAATAAGGATGGGTAGAGAAGGGGATCTTTGGTGTTATTAGAATTGTGTCCAACTGGATGGATGGAGAAGGGGATCTTTGTTGTTATTAGAATTGGGGGATGTTAGTGAAAACGCGTGGGTATCAAAATACACCACCAAATTTTTCTTAGGCAATCTGTATGGACAAACTCAACACGATTCCTAGAGTTCAACTCAATCAAGGAATAATATCTAGAGTTATATCTCTCTCTCTCTCGCAATTAGAACGTTTACAGAACCAAGTACGTGAACCTAATTACAAAGAGATTACTTGGACGGTACCAAAGACCAATGTCCAAGAATCAATCAAGTCGTATCCAACAAACAATGTCGGATGTATCTACTACGATTGATTAACGCACAACATGTGATATTTCAATTATAAAGATAAATAATATAATGCGAAAAAAGTAATAACACAGATACGGTAAGTTTTGCTTACGAGGAAACCGCAAATGCAGAAAAACCCCGGGACCTAGTCCAAATTGAACACCAAACTGTATAATCCGCTACAAACACTAGCCTACTACCAATTAACTTCGGACTGGAATGTAGTTGAGCCCTAAAAGGTATCCCACCGATTAAGGTACAGTCGCGCTCCTTACGCCTCTTGAATCCCAGCAGGACTCCGCGCAATTGATTCCCTTAGATGACGTCACACCAACTAAGAGTTGATTCAACTCAATTGAAGACTTTAAACCAATCTGCCTCCCACAAATTAAGCCTATATCTGATTTCCTTTACGATCAAAAAGTATGATCAAGGTGATGGAAATCGATAGCAATAGACAAAGTCTAGCTAACCTCAAAATCCGGACTTATGCAACCCGAAGTGCAGCCTAGATTATTATTCACCTCACAAGTATAAAACCCGTGGTATCAACAAAGTCTGAAACGAAGAGAACTTTGATGATTTCTATCTATCTTGATCAAGTGAGTAGCTCAACAATCGATCAAGATCAGGATATTCGAGTTATCAAGAAAAGATAACTGGACCTGGCTTCACGAATCCCAATGAAGTCTTTGTAGTCACTAAACCCTAAAAGGGTTAGTGTAACAACCCTACTTTCCACATAACCCCAGCCGATGATTAAATAGAAAGTATGCCGTTAATTTTCTGCAACAAGGTACATAACCACAGAAAACTAGGAACACAGTTCCATGAAAATTGTATATGCAGAAGGGAATTTTCTTTATTGCTATAAAATGAAGATGTCTAAAAATAGATACGGTGTACTTAACAACCCTTAAATGATCCACAATGAAGTGAAACGTTGAATTGACGAAAAATAAATAAATACAAACTATCCAAGTTCAATTATCCCCACTGCCTCACCACTACATAACGAAAAATAAAAGATAGAAGAAGTGTAGATGTCCACCCTCAATTAGATATCTTCAGAATACCCACCGAAACTGGAATCAATCAAACTCCTTCACGGACTTTAATAACACCTGAAAAATAATCAACGGGAATTAAACTCTAAGCAAGCTCATTCGATCGCCGAGCCACGAAAATTATAAAAAGGATATACAAATAAATCATAAACCAAGTATATCACAAGGAAAAATAAAATATGTAAGCTATTAGTTACAAGTAGGACAGCCACCATATGAACACTTTTAAGTTTTCCTAAATTCAATAGTCACTGAAACATAAATCAAATTAGAGCTTTTTGCCTATCAAATCTCTACCGTAGTGCTATATCGGGACATATCCGCAATAACACTATACTTAGACCAGAACATATCGGCAACAAATCGTTCCACAAAGATATACACAACTATATCTTGGAACTCATTCCTTATCTCAATTATCCTTTTTGGAATGAGATAAAAGATCACCGGTTTAGAGACTTACATAAAGTCTCCATGCATACAAAATACCAACCGTGATTCAAGGATTTTATCATCTTAACAGTGATACGTACTGTCAATACTTCACTCACCCAGTCGCCAAACTAAGGACAGTAAGAACAACTCATTCAGTTAACACCTAATATAACATTCTCATAGTGGGCATTAATTAGTCTACAGGAAAGCTTTGCTTTGCTAAAAACAATCCTGACCAACGAAAGAAGAAAAAACATTAAAATTGATCGCAAGTCCCCTGCACTTAAACTACAACAAACTGATTTACCTATCATTCTTTGTTCGCTAGATAAATGTCGCACTCTAAGCAGCTTAGACTAAGCTCCTGATGGACACCTACAGTAAACTCCAACTATTAATCACCAAAAATTCCACTAACAAATCCACTTGGACCTTAACAGGGGCGGAGCCAAGAATTATGAAATGGGGGTGCAAAATTTGCTGTGGGGAGCAGAAATTTTTCTTTGCAGGTGCAAAAAAGCAAAAATGGGCGTGTATATAAAATTTTTCTCTCCAATTGGACCTAAAATGGGCTTTGGAGCCAGCTGGGCAGGGGTGCAAGTGCACACTCTTGCACTAGGCTGGCTCCGCCCCTGGACCTTAACATACATTATATCTACTCCCTCCGTCTCAAATTAACAGTCCTAATTGACTTTGTCAAGATATTAAGGAAATCCTATAAAATGTCGTGACTAACCGTTGACTAGCCCTATTTAATGTTATGTTGTTACCAAAACTAAAACTAATAGTATTAAATATTATAAATTGGATAATATTATTATTTTAGGAAATATTTTAAGAAAATAAAAACAAACTTATACCGCTTTTATTATGGAGTCCATAATTAGAACGGGATTTAAGAATAAGTAGAAATTTTATTAGGAAATTTATAACTATCCATAAATGTTTTTATTCAAAAAAAGGAATGACAATTAACAAAGATATTGAGTAGATTTTTTCTTTATATATGGTGATAATATTTAAGATTTTGAATTAAGTTAATATAAAAAAATGATTTTATGATTATAAATAATAAATGGTATATTTGATAGTTTAAAGGAAAAGTATGTCTATAAACAGAGCGGACAGATAAAAAGAGACAGAGACCAAAGTAGAAATTACGACAGATAAAAAAAGACAGAGGGGGTATATATACTTACGTTAGGTGCTTAGCCTGCAGTATTTCTTGAGTGCCAAAATACTTGCATCCATATTCATCAATACTTACCAGCTTATGACATTGATATGCCTCAACTCTCTTACACCACTTGCAAGCCGCCAGTAACTAAAGAATGATTAATTGGGGGATAGAAAAACTAATTGGGGATATTTTACTGTAGCTGCCGGCATGGTTTTTCAGTGCCGGTAGTCCATCGACCATGCCGATTTTCATTGAAAACTATGCCGGCACATATCCCCCAATTAGTTTTTCTATCCCCCAATTAATCATTCTAACTAAATTAAAGTCGCTTAATTAACATCTAGATTTACTAACACGCTATAACAGAAAGATGGAATGTTTAGACTAGAGCTGGACGATAGATTAGCAATCATCCTCTTACAGTTAATTAATTAATGAGCCAGAGACCATTGATAACAAAATCTATGCTAAATGTGTTATTTTCTACCATGCTCACTATGTCATAAACTAATGAACCTCATGTATCTCTCCCCATTGGACATCCAATAATAATCAACAAGGTAAGTTAAATAAAATTTCAAACGGATAAAAATTACCAAATAGATCAGAAAAAATGTGTAAAAATTGTTCCAGCATAAGCCACAAATTCACGAGTTATTTGATAGCCAATTCTACAACTATTCGAGACTAAGAAACCGAATAAACTTGCCTCAATTTTTGTACGCAACCTGATCGATTCTTTAAGTAAAGGTTTCCTCAATTATCAGGCCCTAACGAATGGATACAACAACAAACAAAGAGACAAGTATACAAACGTAAGCACAAGCCAAGACCATAATGAAAGAAATAACCAAACTAATTAAATCCTTACCACCTATTCGCTGATCTTCCTTTTCCCTGTACTGATTTTCTTCTATCTCTTCTCCGTTTAATTAGCCGCACTAATGTAAACCTTATTCCCGTAGAAGCAATATATGAATTCCACTAACCCTATTATTAATACTAAGTCAAAAGTTTAGGGTCAACTAAGCAAAACACCCTTAATTGATATGGGGTACCTGTCAATAACTAAAGTGACCGGTAACAAATTATTCTAGTATAATTTTATATACGGAAGGAAAATAGAATCGATGGGTATGACAGTTAGAAAGAGGATGACTCTAGTTACAACTAGGACACACCAAGGAATGTGGTGTCGGGATTCAAAGATACTAGTTGCTTGAAGTTCTCCTTTTATAGACATTCAATGCATAGGTTGCTTTAGGTTTAAGCTAAGATAGCTTTGGAACCAAGCAATCAATATCCACCATTAGATGAATCTTTGAATCTGATTACATAAACAAGATATACACTCTGGTTAGGTGAAACATTGTATAAAGACTATGTTCAAGGTGGTTAGCCGAAACTAGCCGATTTGAACTTATAAGCTTAATATTCATTTTCATAAACACTTAAGACATTAACCTTGAGTCACAATCATGTGATCAAATAAGTCTATAGTGTTTTTAGAGATTTGATCAAATGCTAATTATCTCGTAGAAATAATTATATTGTATTTGAAAATAATCGACATGGTTAGTAGATGTACAAAGTACAAATAACATAGTCGTTCGTGAGTCACGTCAGTCAGAGTACGTGTACCGTTTTGTATACTTTCAAGCACAACCAAGTTTCGGAGTTCACATAACTATTTAGGTATGCATACAAGTATGTGTACCTTAAGACTATAACCGGCTCCGGAGTCCACAAAAATATTTTGGTATGCGTACCGGTATGGATACCAAACCGATTCCGTGACCATATTTCCTTTTCGGTTTGCATACGGGTATGCGTACCGATCCGGTTCACGAGTTACCAGATTTTTACAGGACGTGCATACCAAAAATCTGCTTGTCGACATATAGCTAGTCCGCTACGTGTACGAGTACATGTAATACGGCTTCAGACTTCTAACAGTTTTCCCAGTTTGTAAGACTGATAACACTGTTGTTTATGGGTGTGTTGATGGTGGATTTTCGTTCAAGGTTAAATTTGTAAAAACCCAGAAAAAATCATGCGCTGACATCTTGTAAAAGATAAAGCCATTTATAAGTGTTGGATACTCCCTCACTTAATTCACCGGGAATGGAGCATGTAGCAACAATCCCATTCGTGAATACATGAAATTCCTCCAGGTTGGAGCATGTAGCAACAATCCCATCCTGTGAATTTCATATCGGCCTTGTATTTCTAGTACTCATTATCAGTGTGGCATGACGACTGAGTGCTACTCTTACAGAGTAACACGAACCTCCAAGCACTATAATAAAACCATGTACGAAATACCCGTATTTGGATGACTCTCGGTGTGTTATACTAGCCCGATTGAGCCCCTCTCGGTGTGTTATACTAGCCCGATTGAGCATCCGGACTGACCATATCAGTCCGGATATGATTTGATCGCGATCATCCAACTCCATAAGCATGATTGGATGACCCCAGATCAATTCCATCACCCCCAAGCAGGTATGGAATACCCACGGCCGACCCCGCATGGTCGGTCATTGGCCTAGCTTGCCAAAAAACCATTCATACCAAGCATTATGAACAGAAAACCCTAAATTAGGGTTTGCGGCATATTACATGTGTCGCAAAGCAGTCTCAACCATCCATCTTCGCAGGTATAGATGGAGGGTGTAGATATAGACTCAAAAGGCCCAGAGCATGTCAACATGATCACCGTGGGCCCACCTACACACTTGACCAATCGGTCAAAACCAACCATGTTTGGTCGTGACAAAATTGTCACCCAAACAAGAGATGGCGCACGGCTTTGAAAGCCAAAATTAGGGTTTCAAGCCATCACGCGCGTCCATCTTCTCCGGCACGAATGGAGGGTCACAGATTGGATTAAACAGGTCCGATCATACCAACATGACCACCGTGGACCCATCTACCTCCTCATGTGATCGGCCAAGGCATACCATGCCTAGTTAATCCAAAACGTGCGCCCAAACTAGCATGGCCACGCCTCCCAAACCACAACCGATCTCGACCGCTCAACTTCAGCCGGACGATTTGGATGGCTCGGATCACGTTTTCATGGGATAGTCGGTATAGGTGTGAACACCAGCCTACCACCTACACGATGGTATGATCGACCAAGACCGACCAAGATGGGTCGTCATGAAACACGTGCCCAAACTAGGGATGTCACGCGGTTTCCAACTCCTTTGCGGCAATGGATTTTGCCAAAGCGATCTCAACCACTCAACTTTCCGGTCAAATTGAGTTGCCTAGATCGCGCCTTCATGGGACAGTGAGGTATGGACGTGCACACTGGCATCTTGTCTACACACATGCCGGTCGGTCCTCTCAAATCCCTTTCCATGCTTGGTTTCGACCAAGCTGAAGAGTGATGCTTGCGCACCTCTTCAAAAACCCTAATATTCATTAACGGTCGCGAGATGAGTGTCTCAAAGATCATCTCATCCGTCCAACTTCACCAGCTTGGTTATACAACCCCAGTGGGAGTTATTTGGTTAGTGAGGCGTCATTACCCATCACTTTACCACACCATGATGCGATAGACTGCACAAAATACACACGATACTTCACAAGTATCAACTTCCTGAATAACACAGTTATTCAATTCAGCATTACATGCTATCTTTCATGGATCCACAATCCACACATTCCAGACATCAATCATGTCACAAAGGCGGGGGATACATACGGGGGGTATTGGTGCAGCGGTTTACGTGCGGCGTGCAACGCGCCATCACAAAAACGTGTTAGGAAGTCATGGACGGTTAGAGATGAACAGGAGAAGTGGGCAAGGCTGGTCGTGTATCACCAACGCACAACTCCACTACTCCATCACTCCACTTCCTCCACTTCCCACGAGAGACGTGAATTAGGCTCAATGACTTGTATAAATAGGTTCTCCGCCCTATTTCAAACAACGACACAAGTCCAGACGAGACAGAAAACCAAGTGTTAATACAAAACGTATTCCAACACCCAGAGCCTACTTGCATCAACCACAAGTCTGCTCACCTTTCTTACAAGTCATAAGCAAGCCAACACCTTCACAATCTCAACACCTTCTTCGCTTCCCTCCCTAAGATCAACCCATCTCCTTCACTTTGTGGCCGAAACAAGTCTGGAACGGCCATTTCTTGGTTTAGGCCGGACTTGCACAGATTGATCTCTCGAATCTACAAGCACTCACCGCGAAGTGCATTTGTTTAAGGTTTAAATTCATTCCTCATCCACACCCCAAATTACCAAATTCTGCAGGAGTAGTTTTCACCCATAAACAGAGGGGTGAAAACTATTTCTGCCGGTTTTGGTAATTTTGGGTGTGTGGATGAGAAATGAGTCTAAACCTTAAACAAATGCACTGCATGCTAATGAGTGCTTGTAGATTCGAGAGATCAATCCGTGCAAGTCCGGCCTAAACCAAGAAATGGCCGTTCAGACTTGTTTGATCACAAAGTGAAGGAGATGGGGTTGATCTTAGGTGGAGGAAGCGAAGAAGGTGTTGAGAATGTGAAGGTGTTGGCTATGAATGACTTGTATCAAGAAAGTTGAACTGGCTTGCGGGGTGTAAGCTATCGGTTCGGTGTTTGAATACGATTGTATCAACACTTGCCTCTGTTGTCTGGACTTGTCTTGTCTCTTATTTGGAAAATAGGATGGAGAACCTATTTATACAAGTCTTTTAGCCTAACCTTCGTATCTCATGGGAAGTGGAGAAAGTGGAGTGATGGAGTAGTGGAGTCGTGTGTTAGTGTCACACGACCAGTCTTGCCCACTTCTCCCATCATCACTAACCGTCCATGACTTCCTGACACGTTCTTGTAATGGCGCGCTGCACGCTGTAAACCGCCAGACCAATACCCCAGTATGTATCCCCCAGTTTGTGACATGATTGATGTCTCGAGTGTGTGGATCGTGGGACCCATGTGAAAGTAGCATGTAATGCTAAATTGAATAACTGCGTTATTCAGGAGGTCGATACTTGTGAAGTATCATGTGTATTTTATGCAGGTACTGCATCATGGTGTGGTAAAGTGACGGGTGGTGATCACCAAGACGCCTTACTGATCAATTAACTCCTGACCAGGGTTGTATAACCAAGCTGGTAAAGTTGGACGGACGGGATGATCTTTGAGACACTCATCTGCGACCGTTGATGGAATTAGGGTTTTGAAGAGGTGCGCAGGCATCACTCTTCAGCTTGGTCGAAACCAAGCATGGGAAGTATTTTGGAAAGGACAGACCGGGCATGCGTGTAGACAGCATGCCAGTGTACACATCCGTACCTCACTGTCCCATGAAGGTGCGATCTAGGCCACTCAATTTGACCGGTAAAGAGGAGTGGTTGAGATCGATTTTGCAACATAAACAGTGCCGCAAAAGCCGCGCATCATGCCCACTTTGGGCGCGCGTTTCAAGACGACCAAGCCTGGTCGGTCTTGGCCGATCGGGCCCGGCGTGCATACCGGGGATGGTGTACACGCTGTACTTCATTGTCCCATAGAAACGTGATCTAAGCCACTCAATTTGTCCGGACAGTTTGAGCGGTCGAGATCAGTTTGTGGTTGGGAAGTGTAACCACGCCTAGCTTGGGCGTGCGAATCGAGGTGTACCGCCAAGTTTGGTCTTGGCCGATTGGGTGTGGAGATAGGTGGGCCCGCAGTGATCGTGTTGATACTTACCAGACCTGCTTAGTCTATTCCTGGACCCTTCATTCGTGCAGGAGAAAATGGAAGCTCGTGATCGCGACACAAACCCTAATTAGGTTTTGCCGGCCGTGTGTCATACCAGTTTGGGCGCACGGATCAGGACGACCAACCATAGTTGGTCCTAACCGATCAGTCAGGTATGTAGGCGGGCCCACAGTGTTTGTGTTGACATGCTCTGGGCCCTTTGAATCTACATCTACACCCTCCATCTATGCCTGCGAAGATGGATGGTTGAGACTGTTTTGCGATACATGTAATATGCCGCAAACCCTAATTTAGGGTTTCTTGTCCATACTGCTCTGGTTTGGACGGTTTGGCAAGCTATGCCACCCCTTTTGGGAGGCCGACCATGCGGGGCCCGCGTTGGTTCGGTGGTGAATACTCTAATACCTGTTTGGGGTCATGGATTCAATCTAAGCCATCCAATCATGCTGGTGAAGTTGGATGGTTGTGATCATTTCGAGAGGCCGATATGGACAGTCCAGGTTCAAACATGCTCAATCGGGCTAGTATAACACACCGAGAGATGCAACACCGTCACGGGTATTTCGTACATGCTTCATTATTAATGCTTGGAGGTTCGTGTTGCTCTCTGAGAACAACACTCGATCGTCATGCCGCACCGGTAATGAGTACAGGAAATACAAGGCTGGATATGCATTAATTAATAATCCGTAAATTTGAGGTATATGGGATTGTTGCCACATGCTCCAACCTGGATGAATTTCGTGTATTTAATTCACAGAATGGGATTGTTGTCACATGCTCCATTCTAGGTGAATTAGTAAAGTGAAGAAGTATTCAACACTTATTAATGGCTTTATCTTTTACAAGATGTTAGCGCATAATTTTCTGGGGTTTTTACAATTTTAACCTTAAATGAAAATCCGCCATCAACATTAAGTCCCCGCCTAGCACATAATGGTTACACTATTGTGGGGTAGGCATGAGATGGTGACATACATATGTGAGAAAGACAGGATAAAGGAACTTTACCCAGAAGAGTATTGACCGACCGCTAGTTGTCCATGTCGTTGTGCTTGTATGGAATCCTTTGGTGGGACCGGTTTCCTTCTTTGGGTATTTGAATCAAAAGAGGAAACAAAATAAAAGAGGAATCCTTGTTCTATTGGGATTCTTCTAATTTTTGTCTATAAAAGAGACCAACCCCCTTTTCTTTTTCTCACGAGATTTTTTTTTTGTGTTCGGCCAGCCCCGTGCGATCTCCACTGCATGCCGCCACCGCCAGATTCTTGGATTCTTTGTCGCCAGACGTCCGCCGCCGTCCGTCCAAGGTAAGTTTCGTTTTTTTTTTTTTTTTTTTTTTTTTTGGAAAAACCCTAATTTCTTAGGTAAAAATCTTTTGATAGATACATCATGCTCAGCTTCTCATCAAGATAGTAAAACCGCCCATTTTGCTAGAATTGTTTAGTTCATGAGCCCATGAATATGCTTAGTTTTTTGCTTCTTCTTCCATCGTTGCATGCAAAACCTAGTTTCTTAGGTTGTAGCTTGGAGAGAAATTTGGCTTGAATTTCATAAACACAATTTTCATAAGAAAACCGTGTTATAATACGTGCATACGAATGCGGTCCCACCATGTGCGTTTGATCCGAACGTGGGTCCCACCCACACATGCTTGACTGAAATTCTACCTTATACTAGCCTTGTGCCCTGAACCAACACCGGACTTGAAATTTGAGTAATTCTAGACTTGAAACCAATACCGGACTTGAAGCTTGAGTAATACCAGACTTGAAACCAATACCGGACTTGAAACCAATACCAGAATTGAAACTTGAGCCGGTGTTTGGACCCAATCCCAGCCTTGTACATTCCAACGTGGATGCAGTTTGCGCACGTATCGTGTGTTTTTATACAAGTACTGAATCCTGTATTTATTGTAGAATGAAGAAAAGAACTCCTGTTGATATGTCTTCTGGAGATAATGTTGGTGCCAAGTCGGGAAGTGTTGTGACTTCAAAGATATGCCGAACATTCTTGATGAGTTGTTCACCTTGTCTTTTCCAAACATTAGGAAACATCCCTCTCACAGGATAGTCCTGCTTTCCGATTCAGAAAATATAGAAGCTGATCCATCTACTTCTTCGGCACTTGTGATGAGGTTCTGTCTTCAAAGAAATGAATATCCGCCATCTCCTATCGACTTCAAGACTTGTCATACTCCACTGGCTTCTTATGAAGGATGGATGAGGGGCATGTTGGATAATAAGGACGTTAAAGCCAATTTGACCAAAGCGCAAATCCTTAATGCAGTCATGGCATCTGCTACTCTTGAAATTAAGAAAGATGCTGCAGGCTTAATTACTTTCATTTCTCGGTGGCGCCCTTCTAATCATACATCTATATTTAGATGGGGAGAGATGACTATTACTCTGGAAAGCGTAGCTGCATTGATGAACCTGCCTGTCGCTGGAAGTTTTTATTACGAGCTTTCGACACGGAACAACGTGATTATGATGCTATACTCCAAAAGGTGGCGAGTTCGAAAATCTAGACAAGGAGGAGAAAAAAGACACAAGATGCTTTTACACCTGGTGGGTATCGGAGTGGTCTCCTGCAGACCCAGAACCGGATCAAGAGTTGGAAAACGAGCTCAGCGTGATTGCATTCCTGTCTTTGTGGCTATCCAGAGATATATTTGACGATGGTTCTGGAAAGAATACCATAAGAGGTGTCCTTGTTAGGATTGCTATAAAGCTAGCAAAAGGTGAAGTTCTTCCCTTAGGTGCCTTGTTCCTCGGATCGCTGTATTCTCATCTGGACGCCTTAGCAATGGACATGCATGTTTCCAACGGGTACAAGAAGGTGGAGTCGTACGTCCATTTCTCTTTTCTTCAGGCATTCTTGTGGGAACATTTCAAATGTTATGTTCCTGTTCCTGCAACTTCGCTCAGCAATTTGTATGGTGGCTCGAGAATACTCCGTTGGCAGAGGAGGCGTCCCAGAACCGGTGCAAAACTCGTGGACATCTTTGATAATGTGTCTTCCGTAGATTTCCGTCCATGGGGGCCAATCCACTCTTCCATTGTTCAGCCGAAGACTTTTGCTATTACTTCTGACGGTCCTGATGCTGTGTTGCGTACCGATGTCAAGACTATGAAATTTGGAGAACTTATTTATATGCACAGCTGTATTCTGGGATATATCCCGTCTCTATTCAACGAAGCATTTACTGTGACTCCGTACAACATTGACAGGGCTGCTCGTCAAATGGGATTTGACCAGGGTGTTCCATTTATCCGTCCGTCGGAGGCTCCGAAAGAACTTCTCCCGGGTATTTTAATGCTGACATGTTCTTGGCATTGCAGAGTCTTCCCTTCTGGCCTATTGGGAGAAACCCAGTGGTAACCGATAAGTATAAGGAATTTTTGAGGAAGCAACTATTGGCTTTCCTAGAATTCTTGGAGGACGTTGTGACAGATTCCCGTGGTGAGCCATCTTCTGACGTTTTGAAGAAGCATTTCCGGTTGAAGCCACTCCCAGCCAAACGGACCAGAGCTGATGATTGCAGTCCCCAAGCAGGAGAGAGATCTAAAAGGCAGGCATGTGATTCGGTGATCCTCAATTCCTCCAATATGCAGGTATTTAAATCTCTTCCTGTCGATTCCTTCATTTCTCTAGATTAAATTCCTCTAAGAGTGATCCTTGCTTGAAATCAGGGAATTCCAAAAGAGAATGTTTTCACAAGGTTGGCGCGTATTCAGAATGAGAAGTCTGGTAACGTTAGCCTTCATGTTGAGAAGTCTGGCGACACTGATCCTCATGCTGAGAAGTCTAGTAACACTGATCCTCAGAAGTCTGGTAACACTGATCTTCATGCTGAGAAGTCTGGTGAAACCGCTCATTTTCCAGACAATGACAGAGATGACGCAAGCTCGGTTGGACAAGGTGCCTCCCTAAGTGATCTTGTTGATGGGGCCATAATGGAAATTAGCACCCAGAGTGAAGTAGACATCGGGAGGAATGTAAGAGAGGCAACATCCGCTATTGTTGAGGTGGCTCCCCTTGAAGAACGTTCTGAGCAGGTTCCAATCAATAAAGCTGTCGTGGTGACTTCTTCTGAAAGGCCTCCTGCAACTGACAAGGCTCCTGTGACTGATGAAGCATTGGTAATGCAGCCTGGGGCTTTGTTCGATCCTCCCTTCACTGTTCCTTATCCAGGTCATGTGTTGGTTGGAGGATTCAGTGTGCCAGCTCAGTTCGAAGGGTTGTACAAGGCGATATGGGAGAGGCATGGCCACATTGCTACCACTACGAAGCTCAAAAGTCGTCTTGAATTGGTCAACCGCGTTCAGGAAGCTTTATTTTCTATTCATGGGATGAACGTCACGACTGGTCGAACAGTTTCTGAGGAGATGATTGAAGACTGGAAGTGCCACCGAGATGTGTTTGTGCAGTATGACTTCAATGCTCCTTGGTTCTTCAAAGGGTTCTCCGAGATTCAGGAGCTCCAGAAATTACAAGATGAAGTCCCTTCTGCAGAATGTGTTACTCGCCAGGAAGAAGAGGTTGAAAAGTTTTCTAAGGAGTTGAAGCTGAAGCAGGCTGTACTTCAAAGGATGAAAGTCACTCTTGCCCAGAAGGACGAGTTGCTGCTGGAGGACTTTCCTTGAAGGATTCGTGCCACCTACTTGTCTTTTCTTTTAGACGCTTTTCTTTTTGAGTGACAGTGAGGATTTCCTTTCATAATTTGACTTCCGGTTTTGAATTAATAGGTAATTGAATATGTTTATTTTGAGGTAGTTTTGTGAATGACTTTTCTGAAATAGGTTATTTTAAATGGAATTTGCATCTTGGTCATGAATGATTGCACATGTCATATGAAATTGCAAATGTCGCATAAAAGGGAAGTATGAATGGAAACAAACATGGCATTTGATCATTGAGCCTCTTTCTATATGTGCGGGATGCCAAGTCCCCAGTGAATTCTAAAACTATCTTTCTTGTAAAATTGTTGAGTAGAACTTACTTGCTTTTGAAGCCTTACTTGTATCAAACCGAAGTAGCCTCTCTAAGGAAATCGTCCGCATTAATCTCCCAGATAAGGAAAGTTATTCCTCTGAATTAAGCTTTTTCCGAACAATGCGTTTCAAAGCGTTGCATTCACTGGTAGGGTGGTGAAGGAACCGGTGGAAATGACAATACCTAGGGTCCATTACTTCTTGATCAGTTGGTGGATGCCATACAGGAGGTAGCTCCACCTCTCTGTTTCGTACCCACGCCTCTAGCAACTCCAAAATCTTCTCCATTGGGAACGGAAAGTGTAGGTACTTCGAGTCTAGCTCTTCCTGCGTTCGTGGGCGTTGTGGTGTCTCTACATGGTTTTGATGTGGAGCACGTTTCGGAGATGAAGTTGGAAGACTTGTGAGTGCCATCATATCTGCGGATCGCTTGCCTGGGTAAAGGGATGTGGAAGGTGTCGTAATATCACTGCTGAGTGATCGAATTGAACGCTCACATCCTCTGTATTCACGTATTCCTTGATTGATCTCTCCTTCCTCAAGCATTTCTTCGCTTGGTTGACAAGTCGATGCGGATTGGACAGTCTTCCGGGCTTCAACAAGAGTCTTGAGATATAAATCTTCTAGCAGGGCTCCGTAGGCTGCAGGCTCCCTTTCTTTATCTGGCATACGTTGTAGTATTATGGACAAGTCCTTTCCTCTGTGGAGCCTCGAGTCTTCATTGTTGGCTGGACCATGTTGTTCATCTTTCCTGAGTCTCCTGCGATTACGAGCTCTTTTTGCTTCTCCACCAGTAAAGGTGTGACCCCTGGCTAAGGATCCAGCGTTTCTCGTAATGTACGAGTAGATGTCTGTCGACCCTCCTTGTAATTGTCTTTGTTATATCATTCAAAAGGCGGAATGTTTCGCTCTGTCTTCTAGAGATACCAACTTGATTTGCCAAGACATCTTCCAGCATTCTAGCTATACTTCCCATGGTATCTGAACCACCTGTGGTTTCCTGGTGAGGATACATCGCGAGATGAAAACCGAAAAATTGAGAATTCAATTTTTTTGCAACCGAGAGATCAACCTCCCACTGTGGTCGCCAATTGTTTATGGGTGAAAACTATTTCTGCCGGTTTTGGTAATTTGGGATGTGTGGATGAGAAATGAGTCTAAACCTTAAACAAATGCACTGTGCGGTGAGTGCTTGTAGATTCGAGAGATTAATCTGTGCAAGTCCGGCCTAAACCAAGAAATGGTCGTTCCAGACTTGTTTCGGTCACAAAGTGAAGGAGATGGGGTTTATCTTAGGGAGGGAAGCGAAGAAGGTGTTGAGAATGTGAAGGTGTTGGCTATGAATGACTTGTATCAGAAAGTTGAACTGGCTTGCAGGGTGTAAGCTATCAGTTCCGGTGTTTGAATACGATTGTATCAACACTTGCCTCTATTGTCTGGACTTGTCTTGTCTCTTGTTTGGAAAATAGGATGGAGAACCTATTTATACAAGTCTTTTAGCCTAACCTTCGTATCTCGTGGGAAGTGGAGAAAGTGGAGTGATGGAGTAGTGGAGTCGTGTGTTAGTGTCACACGACCCGGTCTTGCCCACTTCTCCCATCATCACTAACCGTCCATGACTTCCGACACGTTCTTGTGATGGCGCGTTGCGCGCCGCACGCCGTAAACCTCCGGACCAATACCCCGAGTATGTATCCCCGGTTTGTGACATGATTGATTTCTCGAGTGTGTGGATCGTGGGACCCACAGAAAGTAGCATGTAATGCTAAATTGAATAGCTGCGTTATTCAGGAAGTTGATACTTGTGAAGTATCGTGTGTATTTTATGCAGTCTTTGCATCATGGTGTGGTAAAGTGACGGGTGGTGATCACCAAGACGCCTTACTGATCAATTAACTCCTGACCAGGGTTGTATAACCAAGCCGGTAAAGTTGGACGGACGAGATGATCTTTGAGACACTCATCTGCGACCGTTGATGGAATTAGGGTTTTGAAGAGGTGCGCAGGCATCACTCTTCAGCTTGGTCGAAACCAAGCATGGGAAGTATTTTGGAAAGGACCGACTGGGCATGTGTGTGGACAAAGATGCTTGGGGTGTACACATCCGTACCTCACTGTCCCATGAAGGTGCGATCTAGGCCACTCAATTTGACCGGTAAAGAGGAGTGGTTGAGATCGATTTTGCAACATAAATCTGGTGCCGCAAAAGCCGCGCATCATGCCCACTTCGGGCGCGCGTTTCAAGACGACCAAGCCTGGTTGGTCTTGGCCGATCAGTCCGGCGTGCATACGGTGGGATGGCGTACACGCCTGTACTTCATTGTCCCATAGAAACGTGATCTAAGCCACTCAATTTGTCCGGAAAGTTTGAGTGGTCGAGATCAGTTTGTGGTTGGGAAGTGTAACCACGCCTAGCTTGGGCATGCGAATCGAGGTGTACAACCAAGTTTGGTCTTGGCCGATTGGGTGTGGAGATAGGTGGGCCGCGGTGATCGTGTTGATACTTACCGGACACTGCTTAGTCTATTCTGGACCCTTCATTCGTGCAGGAGAAAATGAACGCTCGTGATCGCGACACAAACCCTAATTAGGTTTTGCCGGCCGTGTGTCATACCCGGTTTGGGGCGCACGGATCAAGACGACCAACCATAGTTGGTCTTGACCGATCAGTCAGGTATGTAGGCGGGCCCACAATATTCGTCTTGACATGCTCAGGGCCCTTTGAATCTACATCTACACCCTCCATCTATGCTGCGAAGATGGATGGTTGAGACTATTTTGCGATACATGTAATGTGCCGCAAACCCTAATTTAGGGTTTCTCGTCCATACTGCTCTGGTTTGGACGGTTTGGCAAGCTATGCCACCCCTTTTGGGAGGCTGACCATGCGGGGCCCGCGTTGGGTCAGCCGGGGTGAATACTCCAATTTGTTGGGGTCATGGATTCAATCTAAGCCATCCAATCATCTTTGGTGAAGTTGGATGGTTGTGATCATTTCGACCGATATGGACAGTCGATTCAAACATGCTTAATCGGGCTAGTATAACACACCGAGAGATGCAACTTTGTACGGGTATTTAAATCTTGCTTCATTATTAATGCTTGGAGGTTCGTGTTGCTCTGCCGAGAACAACACTCGGTCGTCATGCCGCACCTGCAATGAATGAGTACGGGAAATACAAGGTTGGATATGCATTAATTAATAATCTTTGTAAATTCACGGGGGTATATGGGATTGTTGCCACATGCTCCAACCTGGATGAATTTTCGTGTATTTAATTCACGAGAATGGGATTGTTGTCACATGCTCCATTCTAGGTGAATTAGTAAAGTGAAGAAGTATTCAACACTTATTAATGGCTTTATCTTTTACAAGATGTTAGCGCATAATTTTCTGGTTTTTACAATTTTAACCTTAAATGAAAATCCACCATCAACAACTGTCTTATATCCCAATCTATAGTAGTTCTATATTTCTCTCTAAATCGATTCGAAACATTCCCGAATAACATCAATGACACATATCACTGTTCCAGGCTATTTTCGAATGATAAAACTTGAATCATGATTTTGATTGCGAACACTAAATTGTCCTTAACCAAAATTCATCAAGTATGAACAAATGTTCATCAAGCTTAGTCATTACATTTCGGGAACTAATTATAAAGATAAACTTGACTTGAAATTATTGTATATGCATGATAGTCTAATTAGTTACTCGGAAACGTCTCAATGATGGAAAAGTGAACATAACTTGAGAAATAGGTGGTTCAGTCTTCACTTACCTTTTGTTGATGAGGTTCTCCAAAAGCTTCGGTTGATATTCGCCTTCAAACGGTAGAATGAAATGATGACTGGTTCGTTTCTCAACTACATCTTCTATCCTAGTCCGAGACTTAAATAAATGTAGACTAGAAATCAAGATATAGTTTTGACAACTAAATTTGAAAACAAGCTTGTGAGTTCGACCGAGCAATGCTCTAACAGTTAGATATTCCTTAAACCTACATTCCATGTCCCTAACATTATATATCACTTTATGAAAGATTTAAAATAGACCGAAAGAAGAAGAAACTCTGTAAACGAAAATCAAATCCCTAATGAAACTTTTTATCGCTTAATCAAATCCATGTCCCTATCATTCTGTTAGAGCACTGCTCGGTCGAACTCACATGCGTTGCTATCTCAAGCATGTTTGTCAATGTTAGTGATCAAAACTATAAGTCTTGATTTCTAGCCTATTTATATATGTCTCGGACTAGGACATAAATTATGTAGTTGAGCTTAGATTTCACGGCGTTCATCATTTGAAGACGAAGAACTACTAAGGGGAGCTTGTGGAACTTCATCGACAAAAGGTATGTGGAGACTGAAACTCATCTATCACTTGGAAATTCTATTTCTACTCTATATCCTATATTGATACATAAGTCGTATTACGATATAGTTTTCTATATACACATTTGAGATTTAGAGCTGAGTTTATCTCGCTTACATATTTCTCGAAATATGTGTTGGCAAGCTTTCGCTTCGACCAAGTTCATCTTATATCATGAGAAAATTGTCGAGTAACATCTTACAAGGTTTGTGTGATACAATCATTTGGTGTAGTCTTGGAATGTTTCATTATGATTATTTCAATATCTTGAAAATTGCTTTGATGCTAATAGTGTGTGAAAACGGCTATTGTCATCCTCTAAAAAAGTTTTAATGATTGAAAAAAGAGTTTAGAACACTTAACCATTATTGGATATGTCATGTTGTGCACTCTTGCACATATGTAATCCATGTCCGGGAACCATAGTATGCGCACCCGTTCACGTACGTGTTGGTTTGAGAAATCCGGGAACCTAAGTATGCGTACATGTTTGCGTACTGGCGTACAAGTTCATGTCCGAGAATTTCTGTTGGGATTGAAAGTTCGCATACCCGTTTGCGTACTGGCGAAACCCAATCTTGGTCCGGGTATTCCAAGTATTCGTACCTGTTTGCATACTTGAAGGTTAAAGTTCTAAAATCGGTTATGAACATGAACATAAAAATTTATATAATAAGGAATGCAATCTTTGCAAACCTTGGCTATAATGTTCATGATTGATTCGAGTGAATCAAACCAATTTTGCTTCAGTTGTGTTCTTGTATACTTCTATGAGAATATAGCAATTGAACGGCTCCTTAACTAGTTTCATTTGAGTCAGTTGAACTAGTTATGGTTAAGATGAATAAGGTTGATATGAGAGTAATCATATGGCTAACCTTGGTTAACTATTTGTGAGCCAACATGGTGTACACGTTTGGGTACGGTTACATAAACCTAAATAAGGGTACATTTAATTTGTGTGTAACAAGCTAAGTTCGATCTAACGGTTGAAAGATATTAGCTTGGAAGGTTTTTCATCTAACGGTGAATATTGAATGCTTTGTTACCAAGGTTACTTGGATTGCAAACCCTGATTTGAAAACTATATAAAGGAGAACTCTAGCAACTGGGAAACCTAATCCTCACACCTCCTGTGTGTTACTAGTTGCATAAACTAGAGTTAAATCTCCTTTAACCTTAGGTTTCTTCGAGACCCTGTAGGTTAACGACTTCAAAGACTTCATTAGGACTGTGAAGCCAGACCCAACTAGTTGCGTGTTCTGATCTTGCCTGATTCTATCGTATTGAGTACAATTGAAATAATTGACTCGAGATTAATTTCTCCGATAGGCAAGATAAAAGTAATCACAAACATCTTCATCTCATCGTTTGTGATTCCACGATATCTTGTTTCGCTAGTCGATTAAGATTATTGTGAGGTGATTGATAATATTAGGCTGATCTTCGGGAATATAAGTCCGGTTTATCAATTGGTTCCTATTCACCTTGATTTATCAAAAGACAGAACAAAACTCTTGGGTATTTCTGTGGGAGACAGATTTATTCAATCTATAGACTTTTTTGTGTGAGACAGATTTATTTATCAAGTCTTCGACTTTGGGTCGTAGCAACTCTTGGTTGTGGGTGAGATCAACTAAGGGAATCAAGTGCGTAGTATCCTGCTGGGATCAGAGACGTAAGGAACGCAACTGTACCTTGAATTAGTGTGAGATTGATTAGGGTTCAACTACAGTCCAGTCCGAAGTTAATTGGTAGTAGGCTAGAGTCTGTAGAGGCTTAATACAGTGTGGTGTTCAAACTGGACTAGGTCCCGGGGTTTTTCTGCATTTGCGGTTTTCCTCGTTAACAAAATTCTTGTGTCTGTGTTATTTCTTTTCCGCATTATATTTTGTTATATAATTGAAATATCACAGGTTGTGCGTTAAGATCAATCAATTAGAATATTCAACTCAATCAAGGAATAATATCTAGAGTTATACCTCTCTCTCTCTCGTAATTAGAACGTTTACAAAACCAAGTACGTGAACCTAATTACAGAACCTCGTTAACAAAATTCTTGTGTCTGTGTTATTTCTTTTCCGCATTATATTTTGTTATATAATTGAAATATCACAGGTTGTGCGTTAAGATCAATCAATTAGAATATCCAACCTTTGGTTGTTGATTTAAATTGATTGACACTTGAACATTGGTCTTTGGTACCGTTCAAGTTACTCCTCTTATATTCAATCGGGCTCGTAGATTTTTATTTGCTGATTGCAGATTGAATTAAGAGTTAGAGATATCAAACTCTTTGATATACTTTAATCTATATTGAGTCTGACTTTCTAGTCGATTCTCTAGAAAGTATATTGGAGTAAGTCCTCTCAGATTGCCAAACGAATTGTTGGGTGTGGTTGTTAGACCCCCGCATTTTCAATTGGTATCAGAGCAGGCAAACACATTAAATACCTCATAAGTCTGTGTTTGTAGCGATCTGATATGGACAGAAGTGCTATCTCTATAAACGTACCTCCAGTCTTTGATGGCTCAAATTACTTGTGGTGGAAAATTGTTATGCGTGCCTTTCTTCAAGCGCGTGATTTTCAATCATGGGTTTATGTAGTTAATGACTATGATGCTCCCATTGTGGTAATAGGAAGTGTGACCGTTCCAAAGGATATTAGTGCATATGACGCTGCCGAGATACTTGCTGCAAAGCAAAACTCCGACGGTTTGAATGCCATCATACATGCCATTACCCCAGATCTTCAGCACCATGTGACTACATGCACTCGGTCTAAAGATGCTTGGGATATCTTAGAAACCGTATTCGAAGGGAATACCAGTGAAAAGGAAGCTAGGCTTCAAAACCTAAATTCCGATTGGGAAAATCTTTGTATGGAAGATGAAGATTCATTTGATGAGTTTACTAACAAAGTGTCTAAAATTGTTAATGCATCCTTTGTATTGGGTAAGACTATTCCTAAAAAGGACATTTTGATGAAAATTCTCAGATCGCTACCATCTAGATACGATTCTAACAAGCATGCCATCGTTGAAGGAAATAACATTGATGCTCTCTCCAGAAACATGTTGGTTGGAAAGCTAAAGATATTTGATCATGAGCATACATCCAAAATCGGAAAGGATGTTGCCTTCAAAGCACAAAAGAATACTAAATTACTTGACAAAAGTAAAAGTGTTTATGTCTATGAGGATGATTTTTCTAAGGCTAATTCATCAAATGAAGATCTTGACAAGTCAGTCTCTTTGATTACAAGACAGTTTAGACATCTTCTATTGAAGAGAAGTAAACGGTTCCCCAGAGACAAACCCAGATCATCAGTTAAACCTTACAATCGCATTCCTCCTAAAAACAACTGATGAGTCTGATGATGAGGATATGCCACAGTGCTTTAATTGTAAAGGTTTTGGTAATTTTGCAAATGAGTGTCCAAACCGTAGAAATTACACTGGGAACAAAGGTCTTACTGCAACTCTTGATGAAATGTATGATCACTATGATTCCAATAAAGATGAAAAATCAAGTGTTGCGCTTATTTGTGAAAATATTAATTTTGATAATTGTATTAATACATACATCAATCTTGATATTCTTTCAGAAGGACACACAACCAATCTGGAAGAGAAAATTGACCTTTATGTTGGAAACTCTCTGTCTGATTTTTCAGGTTCTACTATGTGTCTAGCAGCTTGCACATCTCGGGAGTCTGAATCATCTTATCAGTTGACATGCTCTTATTGTTCACTCAAAGGTCATGAACTTTCAAAGTGTTTCAAGTACAAACACAAGATGAGATATGTCAATAAACTTCAATGAAGAGCAAATCGGTTAGCAAACAAGCTCAAACTTGTTCAAAAAACCGATGAGGTATGTAAGATTTTATCCTCTTCAAAGAAGTTAGTTTCCAAAGAGAAGACAAGACCACTAGGAAAGAGATTATGGTCTAAACATTTTGATAGACAGGTTTCTATGAATTCCTTTCAAAAAGGTTAATTATGGTGGACAGATCGTTGTTCACCGCAGCACAACTTAATTGTGTTGTTTTGGTGCATCTTGTCTCATGTGCCTGATCAAAAGAGACAAGATTGTGCACACCTCAGGCTTTAAGAAGAGAAAAAATATTTTGTTGTTTTCTTAGATTTGCTGTGTTTTGCAAAATTGGAATTCTTTCATATCTAATTGATATTGAAAGGGACTTCCCTGTTTAATCAATAAGAGAGGGTTATTCTCGACAATTACACTCTCTTTAGGGTTGTGAAATGTGCGTGCGTGAACCTGTGTGGTTAAAGGTTTCGTAACCCTACATTCCTTTTCCTTCTCTGAAAATATTTTCATCTTAAGACTGCCTGTTGAGCTTAAATTGTGATTTCCTCCCACAAACCCATACACGTATGGATACTCCAAGCATCATGTCTTCTGATGGAAAAGATGTTAATATGATTGTTAAGCCATCAATCATGAAGGAAAAAGAGAAATCTCTATTACCTCCAACTTTGAAAAGAAAAAGAAGGAATGTGAGGAAGCCAAGAGCGGTTCCTTCGAATTCTCAGAAGTTTTCTGGTGTTCTTGAAGAGTTGAAGGAAACAAGGAAGGAGATTCAGCAAATAAAGTCTTTTGTTATGAGAACTCTCGAAATTCAGAAGACCCTGGTTCGACATCATCAACCTAGAAGGTTTGTTGGAATTGACTCCTTTCTTCACGAACCTTATGTACTTATGGTTGTTGATGACAAGGAGTTCGGGACGATAAAGAATTTTTCAGAGGTCTCAATGTCTAGGAAACTTCTTATGAGAATTTATTTCTTGTGTTTTTAGAAGGATTACTAGGGTTTGGAATAGCCATTATTGTGAGTATACATAGCTATTTCCAACGTTTTCATCTTCTTGTTTTTAGATTTATTTATTTAAATTCTAAGTTTTTTTTTTGGAAGGTGATTTTTGCAATTTTAATCTTTATGATTTTATATATTGCAAATTATTATGGGATATGTTGTTTACGTCCGTGAACCTGTGACTGTCCCATACTTGTTCAAAAGTTATCTCTATTATGTCGATATGAATGTATTGATAAAAGATAGAATGAACTTTTGACAAACAAAAGTTAAAGCCTTTTATGTCATTATGCAAATATTGATGGAAGAAAGGATAAAATTTTGTTTACAAGGATTAAGTCTATTATATGTCATTGTGCAAATAGTGATGAAAAATAGAATGAATCCTTGTGTATTATGCAGTATTGGTCGATCTCCGATCCACATTTTTGTGCATATATTGTGTTGCTCTGTAAGTTCTCTTATGTCGAGCATGGCCAATTGAATTGATCATTTTTGTGGTTGATTCAATTGAGATTTTTGGATTCAAATCCATGTTTTCATGTGATTTGGTTATGTCCAAAGAAATCATTTTTTTCTTGTAAAAGCAAGGTCGCCTTTGTTGTTCTTTTGGGAATGACATTTTATGGGGGAGAATTCTTTTTGAACTTGTGTTTTATTGCCAAATCTTTGTGGGGAGTGCGGCTGTGGAATATTATAGGGGTTATATTGTATCTTTATAAACTCCTTGATAAATGCATTTAGCTTCGGCTTTATGATTGCATCTAAATAAGTTGGTATGTTATTCTCTTTTGGTCATGAAGTATCTCTATTAAAATTTCATGAGGATCCCACTAGTTTTCGTACCTTTGCCAATTTATATTGACAAAAAGGGTGAGAATTAATGTGTAGTTTCATACTACAAATACATATGGTTTACGGATTATTATGTAAGGGGGATTGGTTATCATGTTGAGATGAAGTATTGACTAAGGGGGAGTGATACATATCACCATAGTATTGTTGTCAAAGTTGTGATACAATTGAACTTTGATGTTGTGCAATAAAACTATGAAACAGTATAACAATGATTGAGAGCAATTGTTTTCTCATTATTATAGCTACGGATCTTCAACAACTATGATGCTGGGATTGAACACGTTTAGAATCATGGAGTACTTGGAAGTGACGAAGATTTCGAGTCGTGTTGAAGATGCCAAAGAGATCAAGCATTTGGATGAGAAGTTACAAAGTTTTATTTATTTTATAATCCATATGTATTGATAGTTTGTCACTAAAATTGACAAAGGGGGAGATTGTTAGAGCACTTCTCGGTCGAACTCGCATGCGTTGCTATCTCAAGCATGTTTGTCAATGTTAGTGATCAAAACTATAAGTCTTGATTTTTAGCCTATTTATAGATGTCTCGGACTAGGACATAGATTGTGTAGTTGAGCTTAGATTTCACGGTGTTCATCATTTTAAGATGAAGAACTACTAAGGGGAGCTTGTGGAACTTCATCGACAAAAGGTATGTGGAGACTGAAACTCATCTATCACTTGGAAAGTCTATTTCTACTCTATCTCCTATATTGATACATAAGTCATATTACGATATAGTTTTCCATATACACATTTGAGATTTCGGGCTAAGTTTATCTCGCTTACTTATTTCTCGAAATATGTGTTGGCAAGCTTTCGATTCGACCAAGTTCATCATTTATCATGTGAAAATTACCGAGTAACATCTTACTTGGTTTGTGTGATACAATCATTTGGTGTAGTCTTAGAATGTTTCATTATGATTATTTCAATATCTTGAAAATTGCTTTGATGCTAATAGTGTGTGAAAACGGCTATTGTCATCCTCTAAAAAAGTTTCAATGATTGAAAAAAGAGTTTAGAACAGTTAACCATTATTGGTTATGTCATGTTGTGCACTCTTGCACATATGTAATCCATGTCCGGGAACCATAGTATGCGCACTCATTCGCGTACCTGTTGGTTTGAGAAATCCGGGAACCTAAGTATGCGTACACGTTTGCATACTGGCGTACAGGTTCATGTCCGAGAATTTCTGTTGGGATTGAAAGTTCACTTACCCGTTTGCGTACTGGGGAAACCCAATCTTGGTCCGGGTATTCCAAGTATGCGTACACGTTTGCATACTTGAAGGTTAAAGTTCTAAAATCGGTTATGAACATGAACATAAACATTTATATAATAAGGAATGCAATCTTTGCAAACCGTGGCTATAATGTTCATGATTGATTCGAGTGAATCAAACCGATTTTGCTTCAATTGTGTTCTTGTATACTTCTATGAGAATATAGCAATTGAAAGGCTCTTTAACTAGTTTCATTTGAGTCATTTGAACTAGTTATGGTTAAGATGAATAAGGTTGATATGAGAGTAATCATATGGCTAACCTTGGTTAACTATTTGTGAGCCAACATGGTGTAACGTTTGGGTACGGTTACATAAACCTAAATGAGGGTACATTTCATTTGTGTGTAACAAGCTAAGTTCTATCTAACAGTTGAAAGATATTAGTTTGGTTGAATCAAGTTTTTCATCTAACGGTGAGTATTGAATGCTTTGTTACCAAGGTTACTTGAATTGTAAACCCTAATTTGAAAACTATATAAAGGAGAACTCTAGCAACTGCGAAACCTAATCCCCACACCTCCTGTGTGTTACTAGTTGCATAAACTAGAGTCGATTCTCCTTTAACCTTAGGTTTCTTCGAGACCATGTAGGTTAACGACTTCAAAGACTTCATTGGGATTGTGAAGCCAGACCCAACTATTTTCTTTGTAGTTGCGTGTTATGATCTTGCCCAATTCTATCGTATTGAGTACAATTGAAATAATTGACTCGAGATTAATTTCTCCGATAGGAAAGATAAAAGTAATCACAAACATCTTCGTCTCATCGTTTGTGATTCCACAATATTTTGTTTCGCTAGTCGATTAAGATTATTGCGAGGTGATTGATAATACTAGGCTATTCTTCGGGAATATAAGTCCGGTTTATCAATTGGTTCCTGTTCACCTTGATTTATCAAAAGACGAAACAAAAACTCTTGGGTATTTCTGTGGGAGACATATTTATTCAATCTATAGACTTTTTTTGTGTGAGACAGATTTGTTTATCAAGTCTTCGACTTTGGGTCGTAGCAACTCTTGGTTGTGGGTGAGATCAACTAAGGGAATCAAGTGCGTAGTATCCTGCTAGGATCAGAGACGTAAGGAACGCAACTGTACCTTGAATCAGTGTGAGATTGATTAGGGTTCAACTACAGTCCAGTCCGAAGTTAATTGGTAGTAGGCTAGAGCCTGTAGCGGCTTAATACAGTGTGGTTTTCAAACTGGACTAGGTCCCGGGGTTTTTCTGCATTTGCGGTTTTCCTCGTGAACAAAATTCTTGTGTCTGTGTTATTTCTTTTCCGCATTATATTTTGTTATATAATTGAAATATCATAGGTTGTGTGTTAAAATCAATTAGAATATCCAACCTTTGGTTGTTGATTTAAATTGATTGACACTTGAACATTGGTCTTTGGTACCGTTCAAGTTACTCCTCTTATATTCAATCGGGCTCGCAGATTTCTATTTGCTGATTGCAGATTGAATTAAGAGTTAAAGATATTAAACTCTTTGATATACTTTACTCTAGATTGAGTCTAACTGTCTAGTTGATTCTCTAGAAAGTATATTGGAGTAAGTCCTCTCATATTGCCAAACGAATTGTTGGGTGTGGTTGTTAGACCCCCGCATTTTCACATTCATCTTTGCAAACCTGAGATTTCAATAGAGAAAGGGTATGGACATTGTAGAGTAAGTAGAAGAGAAATGTACTTAAAAACCCTTCATGAGTTTTAGTCATGGATTCGTTGGCATTAGTTACCACTACCACTACTACAGACACAACACCAACCACCCACCACCACCACACATGCTACTGACCACCACCACACACCACCATAATATAAAAATCAAGTAAAAAAACCATATTAATTTTTACCTTTATGAGTCAATACATATAAGAATAACAAATTGAAAAGGAAGAAGATGCTCACTTACCTGAATCAATCATCGATCTGAAGAAAAATAAAATCCAAAATTAGGGTTTGAAAATGGAACCATGCATAATTCAATTGAAAATCGAAATGAATCTAACGTTTCTGATGCTTGGGATTAGGATTAGGTTATGGAGATTAGCTTCTCTTTGATTCATCGCTAGATTTGAGTTTTGTAGCTGAATCAGGTGAAAATCGATCTAAGCCGATTGTTTAGGAGGTAGTGGTGGTGCTGCAGGTGGTGTATTTGGTGGAAAAATATGAGGTAGTGATAGAGCTAATGAAAGAATTGTAGAGATGGTGGACTAGGAGCTGGTGCTAGAGCTGATGATGGATTTGATGGAGGTGGTGGGCAAGGTGTTGGTAGTGGTTTGTATAATATTAATGGGGGATTTCTGTTTCTCTCCCGAATGTGAGATTAAGGTTGCGTTTGATAACAGAGAAAGGAAACAATTCCATGGAAAGTGTTTCCATGGAAACAGTTCCCTAGGGGAGGCAAAGAAAGCTAGTTTAATTGGGGGCCCTAAAAACTAATTAGGGGCCTCCACTAGAGGACAAAAAAGGTCATTAAAACCATAATTTGAGTCACCCCTTAACCAAAATATTTTTAAATGGCTAAACTGCCACTGAATGATTAGTATTAAAACTTAATTAAGTTAAGTTAATTAGTGTGGTTAGATTATGTTAGATGACAATTTTAACAACGCTTTGATGACGTTACAAACAACTCTCCCTGATTTTGACTTTAGCATCTTTACCAACAAAGACACCGCCCCCACTAAAGCCCAAAGTACTTTGGCGTCTGCTCTTTTTGGTAAAGTAGTTAAAGACATTGACAAAGTTTATGAGTTTTCAGACAGACAAAAAGCGGTTTTAGTTTGCCTGCAAGTAGGGCATGCCCAGGATTTCCTCCTCGCTATTCCAATTGGAGGGCTTGGACAGAAGATGTCACCCGTGGAGTACCGTGCCATCCTTAAATACATATTGATGATCCCCTTATACCCATCAGACACCCATTGTCCTGCTTGTATCACTGGATGTTTGGACGCTTACGTGGAACATGCAGTTCATTGCAAGGTAGACCCCGTGTTTAAACACAGACATGATCATGTGAGGGACACTTTGTATGATATAGTGTGGAGAGCCGGTATTTCAGCGAAGAAATAAGTGGTTGTCCATTTTTTAACTGATCCACTAGAAGGGAGATCGATACTCAGGCTGGCAGATGTTTTAATTTTTGGGTGGGCTAATTGTAAACATGCATGTGTTGACCTTACTTGGGTTTCTCCGTTAGTAGGTATTGGACATGACACTTTTACAGTCGGGCAAGCAGCATTGAGGGCTGCCTCAGGTAAGATAGTGAAACATGCGAAAGCATGTCATGATAATGGGCATGCCTTTATTCCTTTCGCTTTTGATACTTTTGGTTTTTTGGCTCAAGAGGCGGTTGGACTCCTCAAGAGAGTCCAAAAAGTCATGCACAGTAATGTCATGACTCCCGGTTCGAGAGAGTTTTTTTTTTAAGAGAATAGGATTTGCAATTCAAAAAGGGCTTGTGACGCAACTTGTTGCGCGTTTGCCTATTACATCGATGTAATGGTTATTAATTAACCATACAGATATTTAATGATGAATAATTAATTTTAAATCAAAATTTGATTTTTTTTTTCTTTTGTGTGTGTGTGTGTGTTTTTGTGAGTTGAGAAGAAGAAGAGGAGGTTTTAGAGGAAAACTTAGGGTTTTTAGAAACGAGTAATTCAAGTAGGGGAAATGATGTCGGGGAAGGTTCAAGCAACAAAGATGATTGTGTTGATGGTAAGATTATCTTAAATTCTCCCATGGATTGGATATATGTCACAACAGAGAAAGAGTCGTCAATGTCGAGGGATGCATACCCCAACGACTCTATAAAGTCGTCAATGTATTGACACCAAAAATGACGACTCAAACCTGCAACTTTTCCAGGTTATGAAAAATCGTCAGGGTAATATGATATATCCCGACGACTCTTAGCTTGGGTCAGAAAGAGTCGTTATTTTGTTGTTTATACCAAGACGACTCTGAAATTTTTTGGGACAGAGAGGCTGTTTGTTTTTCACCTGGGGTCTTTGACGTTTAAAAAATGGTCGTTCATAGAGGATCGTCATAGGTTTCCATATTATGTTAACGACTCTAATCTAGGGTAAAAAATATGAAAACCAGAAATATGGTCGTTATCTTGATCATTATATACCCTAACGATTTCTTATGGTCTCTACATGCATATGAAAAATCGTTAGGGGCTTGTCGAATTGACGACCCTTTTATTGTAACTGAAAATTTTCGGGTGAAGACTTTTTTTTCTTTTTCTTGGAGTCGTTAATGGAGGAGAAGAGAAGAGTCGAGAGGGTGAGAGGGGAGGGAGTGATTTTTTTGTTTAGAACTAGAAATGAATTGGGGCTTAGGATTAAGGGGTAATAGGTTTTAAAGATTTATTTTTAGTGAAGGGTAAAATAGTATTTACACAAAATTTTAATACACCCCTGAAAAATTTGGGGTGCAAATAAAATGGGTGAGGCCCCTAATTGGTTTTCAAGGCCCCCAATTAAACGATGCAAAGAAAGACTTTCCATGAATTTGAGTTTAAAACATGCTTTAAGCCACCTTTTTTTTTGCAATTCCATGGAAACAGATTTTTAATCAATCGACGGAAAACACGTTATTTCCATTGGAAGATGGCTAATTCCATGGAATTATCTTCTATCAAACACAGCCTAAGATAAAAAGGAAGAAAGATAAAATAGTTAAGTGTGGAATTATGAAAGTTTTGTTTTTACTAAAAATTTCAATTATGCCATCAGGATAATTATGAAGCTCATCAAAAGTAAGTGTATTTATTCAATTTCCACATTTACTAAATTTGTGTGAAGATATGATTTCATATAAAATAAAATAATCCTAATCGCTGGATCTCTGGATTGGTATGATTTTTTTAACTATAATAATGAAAATTTGTGAAAATATCGTTTCATATAAAATAAAATAATCCTAATCGCCGGATCTCAGGATTGGTATGATACTATAATAATGAAAACTTTCTGATAAACCCAAAACAGCTCCCAACTTTCGCAATTACCCCCTTGTAAAGTTCTAGAAGATAGATATCAGTTTTTGGTTATATTTTCGAAAATATTGAAGTCCGTCAAACTCCAGAACCTTCTTCTTAAAACCCTAATAAAAACTTTTGAGTATCACAAACTTAATCACATAGTTCCAGTGGTGCTAAGCAGAGAAAAGAAGAAATGGCAGAAGAATTAACACTAGACTTGGAAGAGCTTCACCAACTTCAAAGTGTAGCTAAGAGGCCTCGAATTCTCTCTATGATCTCTTCCGAAATTCGCAAGCTAGAGACAGAAAAGGTTTTCTCTATGCCTTGTTTTTGTTCCCAGTTTATTTTTCCGTGTGTTTGATGAGCTGATTCCTAAGGAATGACTTAAGTTTCGATTGGTTTTAAATATGTTACTTAGTTAAATTTGATTATTCAGTTTGAGGTTTAGGTTTTCAAAACCTTTGGATCCTTCCACGTTCCCTGCTGAAATCATGTTTAATGTTATAAAACCTTTTGATCTTTTTTAGTCACTTGCTCATTTTGGTCAATCGTGCACAGTTGGTGACTTAGACGAATAACAATTGTTGATCCTCTATCAGAGTGACAAAGAGAAATTTTAGTATTAAGTGGACAGATTATTTCGGTAGACTGGGCTGATTACGAATTAGTGATAAAAGTAAAACTGAGGAAATAAGTATAGGAGCACTTGGGTAGTTTACTGTGTAGCCACTAGCCATGAAAAGGGGGAAGAAGAATTACCAATGCTGAAGTTTTGGATGCTAATTAGGAATTACAGTAGGTGTACATGTTCTTATCCACCATCATAACTTGCACAAGGTAACTTGCACAAGGGTAGCGCTGCACTGACCGAGTGGGCTCCCGATTGAAATCCTGACTGGACATCCAGCGGGCAGGAGGGTAAAGCTCCTAGCATCTAGATCTGTGCGGGCAAATGGGCCCCACTGCTTGTCTCAGTCGGGATCTGCTGTCGGGACTCTAAATCGGTAAGTCTATCATTTCCGCTTGCACAAAATCATTTGATTTAGCTTCTGTTAATGGATGGCTTGTTAACCCTGAACTGCCACGAGCTTTCAACAATATTCGAGTGTACATAGCATCTAAGACCAGTCATGTAACAATTTCAATAGCTAACAGTAGTTTCTAGGTGTGATCTTTGAAGTGAACAAGTGCTAAATGTCACTCCAACCTGGCATTTAAATTTCTTGTAGATATGAATATTTCCAAATTCGATTGGAGTGAAAATAATTATTTTCATCTTGAGTTGTGCCTGGAACATGGAATCCAGTCTGTATCTGGTTTACATGTGTGTTAGTACATGTCAGGGCATGAACATGCTTCAGGAAGTTTTTTTTCTGACCAATGGCTTTAGACATGATCTGAATGCAGTATGTGTTAGTCTGTGACTTTCTATAATGTGGTAAGATCAGCTTCCTGACAACAATACTGAAGAGATCAACTGATTCACAATTTCATTATACTATAATTCAACCAATGAAGCTTATGTTGCAAGTATGGAGAGCTTATTCCTATTTTTGATTACTTTCTCACCCTCTGTATATTTTTAGCAGCTCTTGAAGGATGTTGACTCACAACCTACTGCACAAACTTCAGATCCTGCTCCAACTCCAGCTGCTCCAGCTCCAACTCCAACTCCAGCTGCTTCAGCTCCAACTCTTTTGGCTAAGGGTTTATCAATTCCTGCATTGAACTATGCCACTCTTAGTTCATTCAGTTGGGATCAAGATGATGAGAAAGTCAAGGTATGTCAAAATGAAGCAATTGCTAATTCTTGGGTTAAAAAATGGGTTTTTATCAATTGTGGTTTTCAATTATGTCCTCAGGTGGGTGTATGGATATCTGAGGTTTAATTGACTTTGATGAGTTTCGATTCTTCAAGACATTCTCTGCCAACTATTAACTCTTTCTTGTTGTACCAACTAAGTCTCTATTATGCGTATATTTCATTTAGTGGACGACACAAATGTTAATGGGAAAAGCTGTGTTCTTCAGATCTATGTCTCTTTAGAGGGTGTTGATCAAGAGAAAGTTGAGACCATATTCAAGAAAATGTCTGTAGATCTAAAATTCCATGACGTGCAAGGAAAAAATTACCGGTGCGCAATACCAAAATTGAACAAGGAAATTGTGCCTGAGAAATCTAAGGTGTTGGTTAAGCCTAAAAGAGTTGTCGTCACTTTATATAAAGCCTCTAAAGGGAACTGGTTGGATTTGCATTTCAAAGAAGATAAGGTATGTGTAATAATCTATGAGATTGTCGATCTATTATATGATTAGGGCTTAATGAAATGCTATGTGGCTGTATAACATCTTTGCTTTGTTCTTGCTATGCAATTTTCTCCCTTATCAAATAATAACTAACCAGCTTATGTTTGTGCAGCTTAAGCCTGGACTTGAGAAAGAGCGTGATCCCATGGCTGGAATTATGGACTTGATGAAGGTCTCCCTCTCTCCCTCTCTCTCTCTCTCCCTTTCCCTCTCTCATACCATGATGGTGATGGAGGCTTCTGCTTCTTTTTTCTTTTTCTTTTTTGGTAAGCGAGGGTTCTGCTTCTTCCGAGTAGCTTTTCAAACGGTCTAATTGTACTTGGTATTACATTGAGCAGAATATGTACGAGGAAGGAGATGAGGACATGAAGAGAACAATTGCCAAAGCTTGGACTGATGCTAGGTCTGGGAAGTCTGCTGACCCTATGAACGCGTATCGTTGAGAATAGATACTAGCTTCCTGGATCCTAGGTTTTTTTTTTTTTTTCATTTCCCCAAAGATTAGGTTTCTTGGGTCCTTTACTGGTTGAAATTTTTGTTTTCTTTTTGTCTTTCCCTGGTTGTGGTACTTTTGGTGTTCACTCGTATGATGTTTAGAGACTATTACATACAAATCAAATGCTGTTCTTATCAAGTTGTTGTGCTAAGAAGAATTATTATATAGTTTTATTTATGATATTTGTACCTATCAAAAGTATGTTGCGTGTTATCGTTCTACCTTTTTTTTTTTGATTCAAAAGAGAGATTTTATTGAGTTATAAATGAGAGATTACAGATTGTTTGTCCCTGCTAATCCAGGCATTAATATCCGGAGGAAAATTATCATGAAACTCAAAACTATTGTAATCTATCCCAGCCTTCTTAGCAATATTATCTGCTGCTCTATTCTTATTTCTAGGGACTAACTGACAAGACCAAAATGGATGAACTTGAAAACAACTGAAAACAACTTTTGATGTCAAGAATAAATGAATGGTGTAACCAATGAACACAAGGAGTGGGATCTTTAATAGATCTTATTAGGAGTTCATTTTCACTCAAAAATTACTTTGTCCAGCTTAAAAGACTGTGCCCATTCAACTGCTGCTAACATGGCTAGACACTCCAACTGCTCCACTTCATGATTCAGATTCAATCTTGCATTGATTGGATTCCCTTTTGCTCCAGTGCAGTCTCCTGCAAAATTACGAATTATGAGACCTATGCTTGTTGTATTAGTTTCTTTTTAAAGAAGCATCAAGATTAATTTTAACAAAAGAGGTTTCAGGAGGATCCCAATTCTTCTGAGCAACATTACTCTGTACAGAGAGTAAGTTTTCTTGTCGAGGAAGCTATCACCTTCAACACTTAAGAGGTGAGATGGAGAGAGAAAGAGCGCAAAAACCGCTCTACATTGACAGGAAATTCTTCATGGTTTCAATGGAGGTAATTGGAAACACAAAAGGAATTAGGCTAGAGGAGAAGAAGCGCAGGGGTTTTTTCGTCATGGCTACACTTTTCAGAAAGTATGGTACATTGGTTGGTGGAGGTTCTGAAGGAAGCAATGGACTTCAACTGTGAGAAGCGCAAATGGCCGAGAAGAGATGGTGAAACATCATATTTAGGAGAAGTTAAGGAGAATGATGCAGGGAAATACTTGAGAATCTCAAGAGTACGAAGAGGAGATGGTCCAAGATCTTATGCGCTTTGCATTCCATGTGGTGATGGATGTTATTATTGGGGAGTGATTTAGAAGGAGATTTTGAGGTGTATGCAGGAAAACAATATGATTAGGCGGACTGTTCAGAGTGCCCCTAGGAGCTCTGAGTTTGAAAGCATATTACCAAGATCTATGGTGAAGGAACCAGTTTGCAGGGGATTGATTAAGGTGAATGGCATAGTGAGATGGCAGCGAGTAGCTAGAGAGGTCTTAAAGCAGATGCAATGGGATTCTTTTCTTGACTTAGAAATCATTGATGAGCACTCTGCTTACATTGATTTAGTCAGGGATTATTGGTTGGATCTCTGGAGGCCAAAGAAGCTAATCGCGGATGATACGGTGGTAATTTTATCACAGATGAAAACAAAAACGGACATGGTAGATCGAAAGAAAGAGGTGCTACAATCTGGAGGGAAACAGGAAGGAGTATACCAATTCAATCTATGTCAAGATATGAAAAATGAAGATTCGAGGCATCCCACATAAATCCTGGAGTTATAATTTATTCAGATCCGTTGGCAATTCATTAGGGGGCTTTCTAGAGATTGAAGATAGCACCTTGAGGAAGGAAAGTTTGAATTTTTTTAGAATTTCAGATAAGGGGAGGTTTGCTGAAATTCCGACAGTTCTATTGGTTGAAGAAGATGACCAAGCTTGGGCCGTTACCATTGAATGGGATTATAATTTTGTTCATAAGAATAAGGCTTCATTAGGGGAGTTTCAGAGACTATTAATGGAATTTGAAAATATGCGGAAAAATTCAAATTCAAAAACTAATCCCCCCGCTATTATGAGAGAAAAATCGGTCAGAGTAGAGACAACACACTCGGTTGCTTCGACTCAGGTAAATCGTGCTGAGGGAACCTTATCTTACAAGCCAAAGACAATGGTTAGTACGATGGGTGGTCATTCAGATTTTGCAGATTCAGTGGTTCACGAAGATGTTCTCACTCAATATGAGGCTCACAGTATGCATGGGATGGCAGGTGGAGACCCTATGTTACTTTGTGAGATTGACAATGGAGAGTCTAGATTTGTGAACAATGGAAGTGTAGGTGCAGTGCCCATTTCACAAGGTAGATTCGACATTCCAACTATCAATAAGTTTCAGACCTTAGATGACAGTAGAAGTGAAGGTGTAGTACCTACTTCATATAGGTTGGAACTCATTGATTGGCAACGAAATCTTCTGGTCGTTTGAATGTGGTTGGATGTGTTACGGTAGAACGCAAGCATTCGTTCAACCAGGAGACTTCTGTTGGTCTTAATTCTGGGACTTCTCGTACAGATAATAGAAGATGTGGGGTTGGTTTTCCTGATATTACTGTAGAGAATACCTTTTTGGTGGATCATGAAGACAATGGGGTTTCTTCCTCAGGCATGCCTGATGACCTGCAAATTGTCTTGCATGAAAAACCTTGGACTGATGCGGATTCTCTTGAGCATGACATTGCATTTCCTGACATTGTTGCGCCTTTGCAAATCTCAAATCCAAAAGATCTTTTCCATGTAATGGAAGATCAGATTGTCATTAAGCTTGTAAATCTACAGGAGGTTAACATTGACTCAAATGAAGTGATTTTCTCCACCTCTAAAATGGTTTTTGAGTTATGTTGCAATCTTGGCGGTATTAATAACAAGGATGAGAAGCAGGCCAAAGATGTTATTGAAAAAATTCTTTTCAAATATAGAGACAGATATAAAGCTTTGGCAGAAGGAAAAAATGTGCAAGAAAGTTGTGAGACTACATTCTCCAGCGATTCTCAAGAGAATGAAGAGGACATGGAGGAGGTAAATTCAAGGGAAGTTGGTCTCACTAATGGGATCTAAAATAATCAGCTGGAACTTAAGGGGAATGAATGCTTATAATAAAAAAATTGCGGTGAGAGATTTAATTTCTGCTCATAAGTGTTTGGCTTGTGGCATTCAAGAAACTAAGTTAACAAGTATGTCTAGCTGGTTTGTGCGTCAACTCTGGTTTGATGCTGACTTTGAGTTTGAGTTTATACCTTCACAAGGCAGTGCTGGAAACAGTGGTGGTTTATTAACGATATGGGATAATTCTGCATTGGAATTGTTGGATAAGAGAATGGGTGTTAACTCAATATCTTGTCTTCTGCGATTTAGAGATGCTGGCTTTAAGTTCATCCTTACTAATGCTTACTCTCCTTGCGACTACAATGAGAGGGAAGAATTCTGAGAGATTTGGCGGAAATAAGGCAGTGGTCCACCGAGGCATGGTGCTTTTTTGGAGATCTGAATGCTGTACGTAGTGATGCTTAAAGAAATAGAGGTGGCGGGGAAATAAGAAACATGAGTTTTTTGAATGACTTTATCATGGAGCAGGAGCTAGTCGATCTCCCTCTAAATGGTGGTGCGTTTACTTGGAGTAACAATCAAGACAATCCATTGTTATGCAGACTTGATAGATTCATGGTCTGTACAGCTTTTGATGCTAAATTTGCGACTGCTACTCAGACTGCGCTGGTAAGGACTGTTTGAGATCATAATACGCTTCTCTTGGAGTTATTTTCTACGGTGAAAGTCAGGCCAAGTTTCAAAATAGAAAACCATTGGCTAAAGCATCCAAACTTTGTGAAACTTGTGAAAATACGGTGGAAGAATATGGTGTTTGTGGGTACGCCAGATTATATATTATTCAGGAAGCTGCAAAATCTGAAATTTTTTATCAAAAAGTGGAGTCGTGACACTTTTGGTAACGTGGGAAAAGAGGAAGGTGATTTAACGGAGAAGATTAAGGTGCTAAATTTAGCGGAAGAGTCTGCTAGTATGACGTCTATTCAAATAGAAGAAAGGGATGAATTGCTAGTCAATCTAAACAATGTTAAAGTGACTAGAGCAAGAATGTCGTATCAACGAGCAAAAGTTATTGGCTTCAAAGATGGAGACAGGAATACAAAGTTTTTCCATAGAATGACAAATGCAAAAAGAAGACGGAATTGCATTACGAAGCTGGAGGTGGCAGGAAGGGATGTTTTTAATCAATAGGTGATAAAAGATGAAATTTAGCATTATTATACAAACCTATTCACAACGACGTCTTCAATATTGCCTTCTTTTGATAATATGAGTATTAAGATAATTGAAGCAGGGAAACAAACTTGGTTGGAAAGACCTTTTGATGAGAATGAAGTGTTGGAGGATATAAAGAAATGTGGTGCGAACAAGGCACCAGGTCCAGATGGATATAATTTGGAGTTTTACAAGGCGTGCTGGGACTTTCTAAAGCCCGAGGTTATGGCTGCCATTACTGAATTTCACCACAAAGAGAAATTAGACTGGAGATTGAATATGTCTTTCATGATGTTGATACCAAAAAAAGAAGATTCAGCAACTGTGAAGGATTTTAGACCGTTGAGTCTAATCAGTATCTTTTACAAGATTGTATCTAAGTTACTAGCAGAAAGGCTGAAATTGGTGATGCATGATCTTGTTTCTAATGCGCAAGGAGCTTTCATCAAGAATAAACAAATTTTGGATGGCATTCTTATAGACAATGAATGTATTGATAGTAGACTAAGGCAGAAAAAACCAGGAATTCTTTGCATGATTGATATGGAAAAGGCCTTTGACAATGTCAGTTGGCCATCACTATTTGCTATTCTTAGAAAAAATGGTTTTGGGGAGAAATGGATAAATTGGATAGGCTAGTGTGTAAAAGGTGCTCATTTCTCAATTCTGGTAAATGGAGAGGCAACTAACATCATTAAACCATCTAAAGGAATTAGACAAGGTGACCCATTGTCACCTTTCCTATTTCTTTTAGTGGTGGAAGTCCTTTCTATGCTTTTATCTGATGCTGTTGATGGGAACAAAATTGGTGGTTTTCAAGTGGTTAATGGTGGAACTGTGATTTCTCATTTTTTTTTTGCGGATGACACTATCATTATGCTAAATGCTTCAAAATTGGAGGTAAGAAGACTTTTTATTATCTTAGTAATGTTTGAAGTTTTGACTGGTTTGAAGCTAAATCTGGAGAAAAGCTCCATGACAAGCATAGGTGCTGATGAGTTGGTTCAAGAGTTAGCTGAGGAACTGGGTTGTAAGATTGATTCTCTTCCTATTACTTATCTGGGAATGCCAATAGGGGCTAATAAAAGAAGTGCGGCAATTTGGGACGTAGTGATTGAAAGGATGAAAAAGAAATTGGCACCATGGAAGAGAAAGTTTATCAACAAGGCAGGTAGAGTAACTTTAATAAAAAGCTCTTTAGAAAGTGTTGTTACCTATTTTTTATCCGTTTACTATATCTTCCAGTGTCAGTGGAGAAGAAATTGAATAGTATCATGAGACGGTTTTTGTGGGGTGAAGATGATGACAAGAAGAAGATGAGTTGGGTTAAGTGGGAGAAGATATCCAGATCAAGGAAGAAGGGAGGTTTAGGCATAAGAAATCTAAGGAAGGTGAATAGGTCTTTACTGGCTAAATGGCATGGGAGATACTGTAAAGAGAGTTCAGCTTTGTGGAGAAAAATTATGTGTGAGAAAACTCAGTCAGCTGAATTATGCATGGTTCCTCTACAGACTTCAGAAGCAATAAAAAGAAGCATGTGGTTTGATATTCTTAAAGCAAATAAGGATTTCTATGAGGTGGCTGATATTAGGGTAAAGAATGGTAGAAGAGTGAGATTCTGACATGATTGGTGGCATCATAAAGGAGCACTAAAGGATAAATATCCTAGATTTTATAAAGCTAGTACACAAAAGTTTGCTGCGGTGAATGAGATGAGAGGCAACACTTGGGTTTTCAATTTCTCTAGGGCTTTAAATCCTGCGGAAAGAATTGACCTTCTGGAGATTAAACATGATTTGAGAAACGTGGAGTTGACACTAGAATAAAATGATAGTCTTGAGGGTGTATGCACGACTAAGGTGTTATATACAAAATTGTCTGAAACTGAAGAGGATTGGGAATTTGAGAAGATTGTAACTAGCAAAAGTGTTCCGCCAAAAGTGCTATTTCTTTTGTGGGATGCTATGCACGATTCTGTGCCGACTAGGGATATACTTCAACACAGGAGAGTTACAGTCAACTCGGACAGCTGCGTGTTCTGTAACACACATATTGAAACACAAGATCATCTTTTTTTACATTGCACTTGGGCTAATGGATTGTGGGTGGCTTTCTTGAAATCTTTACATATGATGTGGGTCAGGAATGAGGATTTAAAAGGATTCATGAAGTATTGGAGCTTATACAGAATCTCAAACCGTTTAAGACTGGTTTGGCCCTTATTCCCTTCGCAATTTGCTGGGAACTGTGGCTAGAAAGGAATAAAAGAGTGCACGGTGGAAGACCGAAGTCTAGAGAGGATCTTGAATGTGCGGTTAAGCTTGATATTCGCTTATGGAGCTCTTCTTCGGATTTCTTCAGTGGTTACTCTTTTAACCAAGTCTTATATCAATGGGAAGAGATAATGCAGTCGAGATAGGGTTTTCTTAAGTATTTTTTTTTCTCTGGGTTTGAAGATGTTTTCTTTTTTGTAAATATTGTACATATCTTTTTTTTTAAATATATACCCTTTTCTCTTCAAAAAAAAAAAGGTTTCTTGTTGAGGTCTCACTAGACGGCATTGAGTAACTAGGTTTTTAATATATTCAATAGTAGCAATCCTATTAGGTTTAGAGTTTTGGAAGATGACAGAGCATCTATCCTTCCAAATCATCCAAATAGTTATCACGAGAGAGTAAAGAGGATACTCCTTTAGATATAGATTGCCTGCTGCACCAGAAGTTCCTGCAGAAAACCAGATTATAATCCAATGTAAAACATCAGTATGTTCATTCAAGACATGGGAGACATTAATGTTCATTCCTAACCAAATTGATCTAGCATATGGGCAATCAACAAATAAGTGTTCAACTGTTTCATAAGGAAAATTGCACATACTACAATGTACATCTATTTCTTGTTATATCTAGAAAGCTTATCTCTAGTTGGGATAATATTTCTAAGACATTTCCAAACAAAGAACTTCACTCTATGAGGAAGCTTAGTTTTCCACAAGGATTTCCACACTTGAGAACTAATAGGACTGCCATTAACAATATCAGGAGAATGAGCATTCATTAAAGTGTTATAAGCACTTTTGACAGTAAACATACATTTATTATCAGGTATCCAAACAAGAGTACCTTCTCCACTAGAAGGGATATGCATATATAGGATTAGACACACAGTTTCCATAGAAAATAAATTTCTTATTAACTCTATGTTCCAAGTTTTAGTACTAGGGAGAAAAAGTTCACACACATAAGTATATGCATAACGAAAATTGGCAGTAGCATTAGGTTCTGGAGGATGATGTAGACCTGTAATCCATTTATCCCGCCAAATTCTAATTTTGGTTTCATCTCTAACAGACCAACAAGTATTATCTTTGATAAAAGCTATGGCTTCAAAAATGCCTCTCCAGATCCAAGAGCATTTATCATTAAGTTTATCTTGCAGAAGAAAATCTTTATCTTTAGAATATTTAGCTTTTAAAACCTTAGAGCTAAGATCATCGGGATTAGTACATATTTTCCAAGCAAGTTTGGCAATCAAAACTTGGTTGAAAAGTTCCAAATTCTTAAAAGCAAGACCTCCTAAAGATTTAGAAAGGCAAAGACTAAGCCAAGAGATGAAACAGTTACCTCTATTACCTTTTTTCCCCCACCAAAAGTGAGTTTGTAAAGAATCCAGTTTAGAAATTATATTTTTAGGAATCTTAAAACAGCTCATTTGATAAGTTGGGAGAGAATTTAGAACAGATTTAATCATGGTAGTTCTACCAGATTGATTCAAAGAAGTACCACACCAGTTGTTCAATCTAGCTTCAAAAGATTGAGCTATAAGATTAAAAGATTTTTTCTTGTCTCTACCTAGAAGAAGTGGAGCACCTAAGTAGGTATCAAAATCACTAAATATAAACATGTTAAGTTCTTTATCTAGATCATCACAAAATTCAGAGCTCAAGTTACTACTGAAGTAAACACGGGATTTCTGAAAATTAAGTAGCTGACCTGAATGCAGACCAAAATCTTTAATAATATTCAAAATACCATGAACATTTTCCATATTAGCTTTAGTGAATATGAGAATGTCATCTGCAAACATTAAATGGGATATAAAAGGAGCTCTCCTAGCAGCTTTCACACCAGAAATAACTTTGTTAGATTCAACAACAAGAAAACATTTGGACAGGTAATCCATTGCAATAATAAAAAGATAAGGAGATAAAGGATCACCTGTCTTAATCCTCTAGAAAGATGATAATCATTACAAGGAGAACCATTAAGAAGAATACTCACAGTAGTTGTAGATAGGCATTGGTTAATGAGATTGCAAAAACCTTCACAGAAACCAAATTTCCTCATAATACCAATCAGAAAGTTCCATTCTAGCCTATCAAAAGCCTTAGAAAGGTCTAGCTTAAGAGCCATAGTTCCACCAACACCTTCTTTTTGTTTCATGGAGTGTATCATTTCATGAGCCACAACAATGTTATCATGTATTGACCTACTAGGAACAAATGCATCTTGATATGGTGAGATCATTTTCTTGAGAAATGGTTTGATTCTATTAGCAAGAATCTTAGATATGATTTTATATGATGTATTGCAAAGTCCTATAGGTCTAAAATCAGAAGGAGATTTAGGTTCTTTACATTTTGGAATCAAAGTTATATAAGTCTTATTCAGAGACTCCTTGGCATTAATCCAGAGTTAAATAATTTTTGGACTACATCAATCACATCATTACCCACATGTTTCCATTATGTTTGATAAAAACCTGCTTGGAATCCATCTGGGCCAGGTGAACTCCATGCAGACATACTTTTAACCACATAATCAATTTCCTCCCTAGAAGGAGTACTTATCAGGTTCTCATTATCAATATCAGACAAGATAGTAGGGATACAATCAAAAATGTAGGTATCAAACACATGGTGAGTGGAACAGCTAACAGAAGAAAAATGATCAGTTAAAAGTTTACTTATACCTTCTCTATCTGCATGCCAATTACCTTCATTATCACACAAAGCATTAATATTATTTCTATGTTTCCTCCTATTGACAAGAAAATGGAAATATCTGGTATGGTAGTCCATGTCAGTTACAAATTTATCTCTAGATTTTTCTTTATAAAATTCAGACTGAATATTAAACCATTTCTCAATTTCACTAGTAAGTGAAACAATTCTATCATGCTGATTATTATCAGTTTGCCTATCCTGAATGCTTTTAAGTTCATTTTGAAGTTTATTGATATTTTCTTGTATATCTCCAAACTCCATTTTATTCCACCTAGACAATGTGGTTCTAGTGCACTGTAATTTTTGTTGAAACTTAAAAGAAAGACTGCCATGCACATTAATGTTCCAAGCTGAATCCATTTGGTTTTCAAAAGTCTCATGTTTAATCCAAGTGCCAAAAAATTTGAAAGGTCTCCATAAATGCTTAGGAATAAGATCAGTCAAAAGGAGTATAGGACAGTGATATGAGGGTACAGATTTAAATGCAATAATTTAGCAGAGTTAAAATTAAGAAACCAATCATTGTTTCCTAATCCTAAGTCCAATCTTGCCTTTCTAGTACCTGTTCCAAATTTATTGCTAGACCAGGTAAATTTTCCACCTTCATAGCCTATATCAATCAAACCAGAGTCTCTAACTATGGTTCTAACCAAACCATTAAGACTGTTAGTATCACACTATCAATATGGAATTTTAAATCACCTATAACTAACCAAGGTTGACTGATTTCCTTACTTAGTTCATGCAAGAAATTCCATTGTTCTTTTTTAGGATCAGGGTAGGTGGAACCATACATGAAAGTGATTAGAACTTCTGGAGATTGAGGATGAATTTTGATTAGAGCATGAATCATGTTATCAACAGCACTAACAATTTCACAATTAATGACATCTTTCCACATAAGAATAAGACCTTCAGCTAATCCAGCTCTGCTTATGTAATCATTGTTATAGTAATTGAGGGAGTGAGCAACAGAAATCATTTTATCAATGTTAACTTTAGTCTTAGATAAAAAGATAAATTCAGGGTTCTGAATTTTGACTAAGTTGTGCAGCTGTTGATTTGTAAACTTATTTCTCAGGCCTTGAACATTCCAGGATGAAAAAGATTAAAGAGTTAAGAGGTACCTTATTCTTCCCAGTATTGCTTGCAGAATATTTAATCTTGTCTAAAACTTGGATATTGTCTCAAGTAGCCAGTTCCATTGGTGAGGACTCATCAAAAACTTGATTGTTAATTACGGAATCATATTGATTTATCCCAGCTTCAGGAAGAATCGAACGATGTTTCCTAGTCGTGGCTCAACATCTGGTTCAGGCATAGTCGAATTTCCAATACCTTAAATGACTTTATGAGCAAATTCAGGAATGATAACTCCATCAGTAGGTGGTATAAATGGAGCATGCTTGATAACTCTTCTAGTATTATGCCTCATAAGTGGTGTCGTTTTCTTCTTTTGAGTAACACTAGGCTTCTTCATTTTCATTATAAATTCCAGAAGGACAGGAGTCTTATGAATTTCATCTAGTTTTTTTGTTGAAGCAGAACAGTTTGCTTTCGAGTGTTTGAGAATGAAACAAGTAGGGAAAAGTTTGTGAGGTTGTCTGTCATAAAAGAATCGCACCTATCTCGTTGATCCTGCAGCAGTAATAGCTAGTATTCCTCTTCTTAAAGGAGTAGAGAGGTTAATGTTAAGTTAACACACACTTTGAAAACATCTCCAGCTTCAGGAAACCCAACTTTTGGATCAATTTCAGTTACTTCCCCCATAATCTCTCACATTTCCTTCACAGTTTTTTGGTTCATATGCTCTGGCATAAGGTGCTGAAGGTCAATCCAAAATTCTTGGTTATCATAGTCTAGTTCCTTGTAAATAATAGTTGGAATATAACGATGCAGAACTACCAGATAACCATTTATACACCAAGGTCTTGTCTTGAAAACATTCTTTATCTGCTTATTATTACCAAAATTGAAAACCATAATATTTCGATCAAGTTCAACCACTTTGACATCTTCTTCAGGGATAAAAGACCAAGTAAACTTGACTTGATTTTGAACAGCTTTATCAGACTTCCTTCCTTCAATGATGACCATACCCACCAGACTGATCTCCAAATTGTCTTCATCTCCTTCATTGTCTTCATCAAAAGAAATCTCAGAATTTCCATATGAAACCAGCTCATTTTCTAGGATTGTATTATTCAGTTTAGCTGTGATATGAGACACAGTCGATTTTTCACCCTTATTGTTGACCACTGTATTAGTATTCTCAGATTGGGTAGCCATGTATTTAGTCAGAAAAAATGGATTGAGAAACTTATAGCTAATGCTATCTTCTCCTATTTTTTGTGTGACAATATGAATGGATGAACTAGGGTTTATATGGTTTACTAGTTTAGGGTTTAAAGGGAGTGTTGATGGTGGATTTTCGTTCAAGGTTGAGTTTGTAAAAACCAGAAAAATCATGCGCTGACATCTTGTAAAAGATAAAGCCATTTATAAGTGTTGGATACTCCCTCACTTAATTCAGCCTTGTATTTCCTGTACTCATTATCAGTGTGGCATGATGACTGAGTATTACTCTTCTGAAAGTAACACGAACCTCAAGCACTATAATGAATCATTATCGATGTGTGGCATGACGGGTGAGTGTTACTCTTACGAGTAACACGAACCTCCAAGCACTATAATGAAACCATGTACGAAATACCCGTACACAGCTGATTCTCGGTGTGTTATACTAGCCCGAGCCCTCTCGGTGTGTTATACTAGCCCGATTGAGCCCCTCTCGGTGTGTTATACTAGCCCGATTGAGCACCGGACTTAGACTGTATCGGTCTCAGGATATGATACGATCGTGATCATCCAACTCCACAAGCATGATTGGATGACCACGGATCAATTCCATCACCCTAAGCATGGTATGGAATACCCACGGCCTTAGCTTGCCAGATATGATCTGATCGCAGTCATCCAACTCCACAAGCATGATTGGTTGACCACAGATCAATTCCATCACCCCCAAGCAGGTATGGAATACACACAGCCGACCCCGCATGGTCGACCATTGGCCTTCGCTTGCCAAGAAACCATCCATACCAAGCATTATGGACGGAAATCCCTAAATTAGGGTTTGCGGCATATTACATGTGCCGCGAAAGCGGTCTCAACCATCCATCTTCGAGGCATAGATGGAGGGTGTAGATGTAGACTCAAAGGGCCCGGAGCATGTCGACACAATCACCATGTGACCGCCTACACACATGACCGAGTCGGTCAAAGCCAACCATGGTTGGTTACAACAAATTCGTCCGCCCAAAAGAGCATGGTCGCGCGGCTTTGAAAGCCAAAATTAGGGTTTCAAGTCATCATGCGCGTCCATCTTCTCGTACGAATGGAGGGTCACAGATTGGATTAACCAAGGCGGTCATACCAGGCATGACCACCGTGGGCCCATCTACCTCCTCTTGCGGTCGGCCAAGGCATACCATGCCGGCTAATCCAAAACGCCCGACCAAACTCACGCGGTTACATCTCCCAAATCCTAAACCGATCTCGACCGCTCAACTTCTGGGATGATTTGAGTGGCTTAGATCACGTTTTCATGGGGTAATCGGTATAGGTGTGAACACTAGCCTACCATCTACACGCTGGTATGATCGACCAAGACCGACCAAGATGGGTCGTCTTGGAACGCACGCCCAAACTTGGGATGTCATGCGGTTTCCAACTCCTTTGCGGCAAGGGATTTCTGCCGCAAACCGATCTCAACCACTCCTCTTTGACGGTCAAATTGAGTGGCCTAGATTGCATCTTCATGAGACGGTGAGACATGGACGTGTACACCATCATGCCGTCAACACGCATGTATGGTCGGTTCTCTACAAAATCCTTCCCATGCTTGGTTTCGACCAAGCTGAAGAGTGATGCTTGCGCACCTCTTTAAAAACCCTAATTTCATCAACGGTCGTAGATGAGTGTCTCAAACATCATCTCATCCGCCCGACTTCACCGACTTGGTTATACAACCCTGGTCGGGAGTTATTTGGTTAGTGAGGAGTCATTACCCATCACTTTACCACACCGTAATGCGATGCATCGACGCATAAAAATACACACGATACTCCACAAGTATCGACTTTACGAATAACGCGGTTATTCAATTCAAAGATTACATGCTATCTTCCGTGGATCCACGATCCACATTCCAGGACATCAATCATGTCACTGGCGGGGGATACATCGGGGGTATTGGTCTGGCGGTTTACGGCGTGCAGCGTGCAACGCGCCATCACAAACGTGTTAGGAAGTCGGGGACGGTTAGAGATGAACAAGGAAAAGTGGGCAAGACCGGTCGTGTGTTACCGACACACAACTCCACTACTCCATCATTCCACTACCTCCACTTCCACGAGAAACGTGAATGAGGCTCAATGACTTGTATAAATGGATTCTCCGCCTATTTTTCCAACAACAAGGAATAACGGAGAACAACACAAGTTCGGACGACGAGAAACCAAGTGTTAATACAAAAACCGTATTCAAACACTCGGAGCACGCTTGCATCAACCGTAAGCTTGCTCATCTTTCTGTTACAAGTCATAAGCAAGCCAACACCTTCACAATCTCAACACCTTCTTCGCTTCCCTCCCTAAGATCAACCCCATCTCCTTCACTTTGTGACCGAAACAAGTCCTGGAACGGCCATTTCTTGGTTTAGGCAGGACTTGCACTGAGTTGATCTCTCGAATCTACAAGCACTCACCGCGTAGTGAATTTGTTGAAGGTTTAAATTCATTCCTCATCCACACCCCAAATTACCAAATTCTGCGAGAGTAGTTTTCACCCATCAACAATTGGCGACCACGTGGGAGATTGATCTCTCGATTACAAGAATCGAATTCTCGAATTCGTTTCGTCTCACGATGTATCCTCACTCGGAATCCGCACAGTGGTTGAGATATCATGGGAAGCATAGCTAGAATCTTTTGGAGGATGTCTTGGCAAATCAAGTCGGTATCACCGGAAGGCAGAGCGAGACATTTCGCCTTTTGAATGATATGGCGGCACAATTACAAGAAGCATCGACGAGGCATCCACTCGGGCAATGCGAGAATCTTTAACCAGAGTCACATCTTTACGGTGGAGAAGCAAAAGGGCGCGCAACCGGGGAGACCCAGGGGAAGATGAACAACATGGTCCGGTCAACAATGGAGACCGATGCAACTCCACGGGAGAGGAGACTTATCCGAGAATGCTACGATGTCCGCCCCGGATAAAGAAGGGGAACCGTGAGCCTATGGAGCCTTGCCGGAGGATTTATACCTCAAAGCTCTTACCGAAGCCGGAAAGACTGTCCAATCCGCGTCGGCCTTCCAACCAAATCGAAGAAACGCTTGAGGAAGGAGAAATCAATCAAGAAATGCACAGAATACGAGAGGATGGGAGCGTTCAATCCGGTCACTCAGCAGTGACATTACGACACCTTCTACATCCCTCTACTTAGGAAGACAATCCGCAGACATGATGGCACTCGCAAGTCTTCCAACTTCATCTCCTGTTCCATATCAAAGCCACAGGGAGACATCGCAACGCCCGCTAACGCAGGAAAAGCTGGACACAAGGTACTTACATTTCCCCTTCCCAATGAAGAAGATTGGAGCCTCTTTGGAGACGTGGGTACGAAACGGAGAGATAAAGCTACCCCGATATGGCGCCCACCTCGGGTCAAGAAAGTAATGGACCCGAGGTGCTGTCATTACCACCGGTCCCTTCATCACCCCACCCGAGTGTGTGCAACGCTTTGAAGCGCATTGTTCGGGAAAAGCTTGGCTCAGGAGGGATAGCTTTGAAGTTAGTGCGGAGGATTTTCTTGGAGAGGCTACTCCGGTTTGATACAAATGAGGCTTCAAAAAGCAAGTAAGTTCTACTCAACAATTTTACAAAAAAGATAGTTTAGAATTCACTTTGGGACTTAGCATCCCACACGTGGAGAAAGAGGCTCGATAATCAAACACCATGTCTTGTTTCATTCATGTTTTCCTTTCACACAACGTTTGCAACTTCATGTGACATGTGCAATCATTCATGACCAAGATGCAAATTTCATTTAAAATAACCTCTTTAGAAAAAAATCATTCACCAAACTATCTCAAAATGAACCAATTCAATTACCTATTAATTCAAAACCCGGTAGTCAAAGGAATCCTCACTATCACTCAAAAACAAGAGCATCTAAAAGACAAGTAGGTGGCTACGATCCTTCAAGGAAAGTCCTTGACAGCTGACTCGTCCTTTCCGGGGCAGAGAGACTTTCATCCTTTCAAGTACAACACGCTTGACTTCAATTCCTTAGGCAACTTTTCAACCTCTTCTTCTGGCGAGTAACACGGATATGAGAAGGGCTCGAGTCTATAATTTCGGGAGCTACCGTGGTCAATACACCTTATGCGGCCGTCACTTCTACCACGGTGCCGGCGTAGCGGGGAGATGTTCTAGTAAGTGTAACACCTCCCGTCACCGAGTCGAGCGGTGCAAATCCCGACAACTCCTCAAGCGTAACGCCTCCGGTGAGTCACGGAGCAACAACTTTCCTCCGCTCGGGATGAGGAGCCGGAGGGACGAGAGGAGGACCACCATCCATTACCATTTCAGACTTGATGGAGAAGGGGAAGTTCTTGCTAAGACTCAAACGGATATGGCCGCAACTCGAGAAAGAGGTATTTCGACGCGCGGACCCTACGTGGACCCGATCAAATGAGCGACATCGATATGAACGGTCCTGTCATGGAGATTCCTACACCGGGGACTGATCCTCACAACGATCCTCCCCGAGGTCAACGGATTTACTACGAACCGGAGACCGAGTGGATTAGGAAGACGGCATCTCTAGTGGAAAGCTTGTGTGAACTCTTGCGCCTCTCAAAGAATCAACGTGCGGAGAGATGTTTCCTGTAATTAACAAAATAGCTCGGACGTACACCTGACTCCTTCACGTCCGAAGTCTTAAGCGCATCGAAAACACCCGTAAATAATGTTACATTTGAGAAGACGACATGATGGCGAGAAAAAGATCACGACCGGCCCCTACATGTTACCGCACACATCAAGGGTTCGGAGTTCGGGAGGGCCTCGTCGACACAGGAGCATCTTCCAATGTGATTTCTCTCAAGACTCTCGGGACGGCCAAGGTTAGCCCATGCAAGATTGTGCGTCATCCCACCACAATGACGGACTTGAAGGAAACCAGACCAAAGCACATACGGTGAAGCTTCAACCCATACTCACACCAAAAGGGGACGCTTTCGAAGCAAGACGTGATTAGAAGGGGAAGACAATATACCGGCGTCGCTGTTAGCGATTAGCGGGAGAGACCGACACCCGGTCTCTCCGCCCAATGAAATGCTCCAAAAGCGATTCTCTCTACCGAACATCGACATGTTAGTAGATGCAACCAGCGAGACACGGCATGTTCTCCTCCACGGATGGATGTAGCGGCTACAACCGGATAAGGATGTACGAGCGTGACGCAAGGCATATATCTCACCAATGAGGCGATACAACCTTGACCTATTCAGCAAGGTTCCCAGAAAGCGTGAGGGAAAACCACCGAGATACAATATCCTGCGTGTCCGCCAACTCCAACTCAAAGTGCACATGTACGACTCCCATGATGATGCAACAACGTTCGAGATATTCCATACCAGGCTCGACAAAAACCACTACGAACAAACCATGTAAACCACGCTTGGGGTGAGGCTCGGCATGAAGTTCCTTCACCGTCGATCAAGGACTTCTTCAACACGAGAAAGATGGTGTCAAGAATCATGGAATTCGCAAGGGTAAATCGGAACTGGAGAGGAAGCCACTTCAACTCTCCCTCCCACGTAGCCGCTTCAATAGTCTATTCAAGAGACGCCTCAATGCTCTCTGGGACCCCTGTTCGCTCGAATCGCCCAACACTCTCTCCAGGATCTACCTCAACGTTCGCACCGAGAAACCACTTTAACATCCTCTCGAGTCGTTTCAACACTCAAGCGGAGCATGAAGAACCCTAAAGTCGATATGAGGTGGGTTATCCGGTGGAACGAATATTTTCATAGTTGAAAGGCGCGGTGAACATTTCATCATCAACGTTCGGCATATCTTTGAAGCTATCAACACTTTCTCGACTTGACACCACATTATCTCCAAGACATCTCAAACAGGATTCTTTCTACCGCAATGAAATAAAAGACAGAGTTAGAACTTGTATGAAAGCATATGAGAAGTGTCGCCACACACGGTGAGACACAACTCACACAATGGCCGATCAAACATCATTCAAGTCGGTATTGATCAAGCTTCGGTATAACTCAAGTTTTCAAAGTCGGTATTGATTTCAAGTACGGTACAAGCCTCAAGTCTGGTATTGCTTAAGTCTGGTACAATTTTAAAGTACGGTACAAGCCTCAAGTCTGGTATTGCTTAAGTCAAAAGGCTGGTATTGCTCAAGTCGCAAAGGCTGGTGTTAATCACGACATAAAGAGTGAGTATAATAGGCGCACACTGCGGGGCGGTTTGATCGAAGCACATGGCTGACGTTTGAAGCATGTACACAGTAGACCCACTTTCAACCGGCAGACACAACAAGCCCACGTTCGATCAAGCGGGTAAAGAATCCCCACGAACGACGCGGGCGCAACGGTCGGTCGATTAGGCACATCCCCACGATTGAACAAAGCGGCGCAATAGCCCTCGGCCAAAGCGATCATAGCAAGGTCGATCAAGTGTGCAAGACCGACATCATGCTAGGGGAACACTTTTACGGACGTCTCTTGAACGTGACATGCTCGAAGAGACAGACGACCCGTCTCTCACAGTAACATCTAACATTGTCTCATAAGTTTTATCTTTAATTTGTCACCATATCATGCTTACCACACAATAGTGTAACCATTGTGTGCTAGGCGGGACTTAATGTTGATGGTGGATTTTCGTTCAAGGTTGAGTTTGTAAAAAACCGAGAAAAATCATGCGGTTGACATCTTGTAAAAGATAAAGCCATTTATAAGTGTTGGATACTCCCTCACTTAATTCGGCCTTGTATTTCTTGTACTCATTATCGGTGTGGCATGATGGCTAGTATTACTCTTACTGAGTAACACGAACCTCCAAGCACTATAATGAATCATTATCGGTGTGGCATGCATCGGGAGTGTTACTCTTACTGAGTAACACGAACCTCAAGCACTATAATGAAACCATGTACGAAATACCCGTACAGCCGATTCTCGGTGTGTTATACTAGCCCGAGCCCTCTCGGTGTGTTATACTAGCCCGATTGAGCCCTCGGTGTGTTATACTAGCCCGATTGAGCACCGGACTTGACCGTATCGATCTCCGGATATGATTCGATCGCAGATCATCCAACTCCACAAGCATGATTGGATGACCACAGATCAATTCCATCACCCTAAGCATGGTATGGAATACCCGGCCTTAGCTTGCGGATATGATCCGATCGCGATCATCCAACTCCACAAGCATGATTGGTTGACCACGAGATCAATTCCATCACCCCAAAACGGTATGGAATACACACAGCCGACCCGCATGGTCGACCATTGGCCTTCGCTTGCCAAGAAACCATCCATACCAAGCATTATGGACGGAAATCCCTAAATTAGGGTTTGCGGCATATTACATGTCCGCGAAACGGTCTCAACCATCCATCTTCGCAGGCATAGATGGAGGTGTAGATGTAGACTCAAAGGGCCCGGAGCATGTCGACACAATCACCATGTGACCGCCTACACACATGACCCGATCGGTCAAAGCTAACCATGGTTGGTTACAACAAATTAAATCGCCCAAAAGAGCATGGTCGCGCGGCTTTGAAAGCCAAAATTAGGGTTTCAAGTCATCACGCGCGTCCATCTTCTCCGACGAATGGAGGGTCACAGATTGGATTAACCAAGGCCGGTCATACCAAAGCATGACCACCGTAGGCCCATCTACCTCCTTTTGCGGTCGGCCAAGGCATACCATGCCGGCTAATCCAAAACGCCCGACCAAACTCACGCGGTTACATCTCCCAAATCCTAACCGATCTCGACCGCTCAACTTCACCCGGATGATTTGAGTGGCTTAGATCACGTTTTCATGGGGTAATCGGTATAGGTGTGAACACTAGCCTACCATCTACACGCTGGTATGATCGACCAAGACCGACCAAGATGGGTCGTCTTGGGAACGCACGCCCAAACTTGGGATGTCATGCGGTTTCCAACTCCTTTGCGGCAAGGGATTTCTGCCGCAAACCGATCTCAACCACTCCTCTTTGACGGTCAAATTGAGTGGCCTAGATTGCATCTTCATGAGACGGTGAGACATGGACGTGTACACCATCATGCCGTCAACACGCATGTATGGTCTGTCCTCTACAAAATCCTTCCCATGCTTGGTTTCGACCAAGCCGAAGAGTGATGCTTGTGCACCTCTTTAAAAACCCTAATTTCATCAACGGTCGTAGATGAGTGTCTCAAACATCATCTCATCCGCCCGACTTCACCAGACTTGGTTATACAACCCTGGTCGAGTTATTTGGTTAGTGAGGAGTCATTACCCATCACTTTACCACAAGTAATGCGAAACACTGCATAAAATACACACGATACTCCACAAGTATCGACTTTCAATAACGCAGTTATTCAATTCGAAGATTACATGCTATCTTCCGTGGATCCACGATCCACATTCCAGACATCAATCATGTCACAAACAGGGGATACATGCGGGGTATTGGTGCGGCGGTTTACGGCGTGCGGCGTGCAACGCGCCATCACAAGAACGTGTTAGGAAGTCGGGGACGGTTAGAGATGAACGGGAAAAGTGGGCAAGACCTGGTCGTGTGTTATTCCGACACACAACTCCACTACTCCATCATTCCACTACCTCCACTTCCCACGAAACGTGAATGAGGCTCAATGACTTGTATAAATGGATTCTCCGCCCTATTTTCCAACAACAAGGAATAACGGAGAACAACACAAGTTCGGACAGCTTAAAACCAAGTGTTAATACAAAAACCGTATTCAAACACTCGAGCACGCTTGCATCAACCGTAAGCTTGCTCATCTTTTCCTTACAAGTCATAAGCAAGCCAACACCTTCACAATCTCAACACCTTCTTCGCTCCCCTCCCTAAGATCAACCCCATCTCCTTCACTTTGTGACCGGGAAACAAGTCCGGAACGCCATTTCTTGGTTTAGGCCGGACTTTACAGCATTGATCTCTCGAATCTACAAGCACTCACCGCAGTGAGTGAATTTGTTGAAGGTTTAAATTCATTCCTCATCCACACCCCAAATTACCAAATTCTGCGGGGAGTAGTTTTCACCCATCAACAGGAGGATGAGAATAAAATACTTACAAAAATAATGGATTTTGGAAGTTATCATTACGGGATTTTCTGGTTCAGTTAAGGAAATGGTTGACCTTGCATATGTCGACATATTTTGAAAATTGAAAAAGGCTCCTAATGGGACGGTAAAATTTGAAATTTGAAATTTCCGTTTGACACGCGGCCTTGTAGAACTGCCGAATTGAACTGAGTTGAAACATAAACTTGATACCGATTTAACATACCCATCAACTGATTCCGTAGGAAAACAAGTTTGATCAATCATACTTTTGTGCAAACACAAATCCTTTGCTGCTACGAACAAAACACCAATGGAAGCAAACGCTATGACTGCGGAATATATTAAGGCAAACGCCATTCGAAGATTAAACATTCCTGCAAAACCAACATGGAAGAAAGAGGAGAATTAGTTATCCATAAATCAATTAAAAACTTGACAAGTTAATAAACAGAAACAAGAGATTTAAGGAAAACCAATTAAATATGAGAAAATGAAACAATGAAAATACCAAAAACGATTGAAAATCATATAAGAAACATGAAAAAATGGAAAAGATTGATTTTTTTTTTGAAACTGAGTCAACTCAGTGTTGTCGCCCGATTTGCGGAGCTCTCGAAACAAGGCAAAGTATACTTGTCTAGAAGACGGCCACCAATGTTATCGTTCTACCATGAGACCGGTGGATAGTATCTTCCAAGTGAAATTAGCTTGCCAAAGATCTAAGCAAAAGATAGCTTTGGCATTTCACTCCTCGCAACTCCATTAAGAATTGTTTTGTTTACACATATATATACTAGGTATGAAACTGTCCATAACTTTGGAATTTCACTCCTCCCAGCTCCGTTAAGAGGTGTTTTGTTTATCTATACACTAGGTATCAGGAAGGGGCTTAACCTTTTTGTGGTACCCTGTATTTAGTTATGAGGACTCTCTTAAATGGACACTATCATACATGATTTGCATCATTTTTTCTGCAAAACCCAAATGGCAATGAATTTATATAATATTTTAATGACACATACCTCTAATAGGATTCTACATTCCTGCTAAAAATGAGCGCAATTCGAGATCTAGTTTGTTTATTCTGTGGTCCTTCTCTTCTGATAAAAGACACTCGAACTAGTTCAAAAACTGACGACTTCAAATCTATTTATTGATGAAGACACTCGAACTAGTTCAAAAAAAAAACTCACGACTTCAAATCTATTTATTGATTCGAGATTTGAAGATAAGACTAGTGATCATCCTTTGTTAATAAACTTCATTTTGTATGTGATTGATCATTAGTGGGAATCAAGTTGTTAATATTTTGATCTTTGTGATACTTCTTCCACACTTGATTGACTGGGATCCTGACAAGCGGTTTATTTTTATAGACATCATACTTGTTGTGTAGATCGGTAATCAATTTAGTTATTTCTCTTTTGAGAATATTTTTTATAGTTTTTAAACTAAGATCGGTTATTTTGGTAATCTTTGGTCTTAGTTGATCTTTGACCAACAAATGAGTTTATATTGATTAAACGGAAGATCCTTTGCACTCAACCTTATCTCTGATTAACTTGTTGATCTAGGATATTGATAGAGTGGTTACTGAAACATGTTGGTCATTTATTGTTTCGGATTACGATCCAAAGGAGTTGAGAATAGCAGTCTTCATAGAAGGTAAAGCAACCTAAGATAGTGGACTCTATCTTGGAATTCACGTTGTAGACCAGATTGGTTGCAGGCGCATGGATAATGAAGGAACTGAGTAACTAGGAATAATTTAATTCGTCTCAACTATAGAAAGTTGCAGTAATCAATTTGTATAACGGCCTAATTCCGAGAGTATTCAAAACTAGACTAGGTCCCAGGGATTTTCTGCCTTGCAAATTTCCCTTTTAACAAAATCTTGTTATGTTCCTTTACTTTACTTTCTGCATTATAATTATTTTTGTAGCAATTTACGTTAATCAAACACTTAGGATGATCTCAAAGATTGGTTCGGCTCTGAACTTGCGTTATATACCAAGTGTCTTGGTGAAATAATCTTTTGACACTTATGTATTTATAAGATTATACAATGTGTATCTGTAGTAGGTTGATAATAAAATATATTGGTGTACTTGGTACCCTCGTCATCTCAATATCTAAACTCTTCTTTGATTTGTTTGGTTGTTCTTGAGAGATGGTTAGTGATCTAGGATTCTATGATAAGAGTGTAAATGTTCCAGATCCGTAACATTTACACTCTTCCATAATAACATATACACTCTTACTGCAAAAAGATTTACATACCTAAATTACATATCAAAAGGAAAATCAAATAAGCTTGTTTGTTAGAGGCATATAGGTATCAAAAGTCTTCACTGAGGCTGAAACAACTCTTAGGCTGTAAAGGACGTCATCTGAGGAAATCAAGTGCATAAAATATTACGAGATTAAAGAGACGTAAGGAGCACGACTGCAGCTGAATTTTTTGGAGGGTTAATTCGGTCTGAACTATATTCCAGTCCAAAGATTGATAGTAGGCTAGTATGTGTAGCAGTTTAATACAATGCGGTGTTTAAAGCTGGACGAGATCCCGGGGTTTGTCTGCCAACGCATTTTTCCTTGTTAACAAAATTATAATGTCTTGTCTAATTTCCTTTTTCGCATTATATTGTTTATCTTTATAATAGGAATATCACAAGTAGTACATACTCAATCCAGATAGTTTAAGTCCTTATTGTTTGCAATCAAACCAAGATCTTTTTCTTGCAGAATTCATATCATGAAAGATTGATCACAAGTTTCGTACTTTTTGTACTTCGGATTATCAGATACAACTGGATTGATCTTAGATATTGATTTTTGAGATCTTCTAAGAACTCTTTTACACAATCAGGTATACCAACATTTGGTTTATACATATTGATTATGGAAAAGGAAAAAACTCTATACACAATCTGATTCAAGGGTCTTTACTATTGACCTACTTGTGATTGTATTAGGTTTTTTCCATACAGGTTGCCGAACGAAAAAGTTGGTGGTGTACTTGGTACCCTCCCCTTTCCACTAATGTCCTCAAAAACTATTGAAGGAGGTTATATGAAGTATTTTTACAACATATTATTTGTAAAAGTATAATCATATTATATAAATCTAGTAGGATATTTAGCATATCGTGTTTAGGAAGCTATTTGTTGACGATGGTAGCATACCATATTATTACATCTAGCAAAAAATACATCACATATATCAAAAAAAAATTTTTATTGATGCAGTCACATGAACATGACATAGCTAAGGAATAGGTGATTAAGAAATTATTCATGCAGTCACATGAACTCATCTTGTGAAGCTGTCCCCTAAAGGTTGAGTATATGATACTTGATATGTCTTGATCCGATTTTTTTTAGCATACAACAAAAAAGAAAAAGGAATCTTTTTTATGAATTATCATGATCCAAGAATGAAAAGATTTAATTTTCATATTAAAATAAAACAAACAACTAACAAGCAACTTAATAGAAAACAAAAACTCATATGAATAAGAAAATTCAATAATTCGTTAGTATATCACAGATAGGAGAGAGTCATATTAATCATGATCACCCATAATGACTCGATTTGATTTTGAAGGTGAGGGTTAATGCAAAATTAATATTTGTACCAAATTCGAATCGAGAGCATGGAATTTTGGATTAAGAATTAACAACAACAACAACAACAAAACAATGCTAAGGAGCAAGTCATTCATGCTATTTGGTTCATAAGACTAACCCTCACCTGCAAAATCAAAATTAATGTCTAACAAACAAGAAGAAAGCAACACGGAGGTTGCTAAAGATACAAAGGAAAGAAAAAGAATGTAAGGGGAAGAACAAAAAAGAGATAATAAGAGAATAAATGACTCATGCTAAGGGATTAATGTGTAATAATATTCAGTAATAGATGTCATATGTTATGAGAAAAAAGGCATGTTTAAGTAAGATAAAAGCAAATACCTAAAATAACTAGAATTCTTAAAGGAGTACGAACTAGAAAAGGAAATAAAAATACTATAAGGAAAAGGAAACATGATGTTATACATCAATCCCCCTTTCTTGAAAGTAACCCGTCTTCGAGTTGTCTACGTAAAACAATTAACCATTCTTTCCATGGAACGGAAGATCTCCTACATATTGAAATTTTTACAGATGTTCCAATTCGAAGGAAACTCCACAATAGAAGCATTATTACTGATTTTCCTTAAGATTTTGAGAGGACCATATTTAGTCATCTTTGTTTTGTCGTAAGTGTCAAGTAGATAACTTTTTTTTCGAAGATGTATCTGTTTATGGGTGAAAATCGTTTCTGCCGATTTCAGTAAATTCGGTAGGTGAGTGAGAAACTGGTTTAAACCCTAAACAAATGTGCTGCACGTGAGCACTTTATAGATTCGAGAGATCAATCTGTACAAGTCCGGCCTAAACCAAGAAATGGCCGTTCCAGACTTGCTTCGGTCACAAAGTGAAGGAGAAGGGTTGATTTGGGGAGGGAAGCAAAGAAAGGTGTTGAGACCAGAATAGTTCTGGGAGAGTAGTGTCTCGACTTGTATCAGAAAGTGAAAGCTTAGGAAGCTTGCAAGAGATGAAAGCTTTTTGGAGAGCTTGCAAAGTTGCCTTTTATGAGAGTGTAGTATTTTCTCCTGACCGAGACTTGTCGTCTGGTGGAAATAGGTAAGACCTATTTATACAAGTCGAGATTGAAACGTACCCTGGCCTCATGAAGGAAGAGAGTAAAGGGTGAAATAATGGGAGGAGGTGGTGATGAGTGCCAAATAGTGCATATTTATACACCTTTTTATTGGCATTTTACTCATCTTTTGCGCTTAGAAATCAGATATTATCCCAGATTATGTGTTTTCTTTGTTTTCAAGAATAAATATTTGTGTTAATTAATTTTGTGTTTTTAGGTAATAAATAAGGTTCGGAGAAACTGAGGAGCCAAAGAGCGAAGAATTGGAGTCGAGCATCCATGGAGCAGATAGCCCAAGCCCGCGCGCGAATCAGTTGCAAACCAACAAGGAAGACATGGGCTAGAGCTATCCATGATCCGGATCCGAGCCCGTTTCATCCTGAGCCGTTAAGATTTCTATCTCCCACATCCAACGGTCGCTGCCTCCACGCGCATCGAAGTTCGCTGCTCCCGTGCAACACCAAATCTGTCTGATCCTTCCTGAGCCGTTCAGATCTCGCGCATCTTCATCCTACGCTCGCTCCAACCTTCGCATCATCTTCTCGCTGCGCCCGCTCCACAGCAAAACCCCCTATCACCTATACCCATCGAACCAAATCCATTTCTTCTTCCATCTTCTCTTTCTTCTCCCACGACTCCACAGAGAAAAACCCATCCTCCTTCTTCACCTCCCATACCTGTTGCAGAGATCATCATCACCACCCTATCTCCTGTCAACGCCATCACCAACAACTCCTGCAGCCATCTCCACTCCCTAGTTCACACTTTCTCCATCATTAGCTTCTCTCAACCTAGAAGCTAGGGTTGAGGCAGTTTGAACTAGGGTTTTCACCAACAACCATGCATGGTCATCTCAGAGGCGAATTGACAGAGGAGGAGCTGATTGAGCGACGTGGGTGAGAGAGTATTGATTTTAATTTCTATTTTAAAGTGAATTTAGGGTTTGGTTTTCTTGGCATGTATAAATAGAAAGTCTGTGTTTGTAAAACTTCATGCCTGGGCTAGCCAGAGCACCAATTAGGTTTAATTGTAGAATAATTTGTGTTTTATTATTTCCTCTGATGTTTTAATCACATTGGCTAGGGTTGAGATGAAACCCATAATCTGTTGCTAAGATTTGCTCATATTTTGATAATTGTTCTTGTTGTGCTATATTGTTTAGGATAAATATAATCTTAACACTCAGCATTTTACTTTCACAGTGTATGCCATGTATGCATTGTAGTTGGATAAATACTATGTTGATTGTGTTGCAATTCATGCTTCATTGAATGCTATTAATCCTCAGACTAGTTGTGCCCTGAGAAGACAATTAGTGCTTGGGAGAGATACCCTAATTGTGATTAGAATATCCATCTTAAGATAGGTTTAATCATCTAAGTAGTAAGAATTGATCTGTGATTAGTTGTACTATGACAAGACAGCTAATACTAGGGATTAGTTAATGGCCTTAGTTGATAGTAAGCCATCCATTGAGACCCTGGATGAAAGGCAAACTTGCATCTTGTCTGGCATCCATTACAGGGGACAAGAACAATATTGAAAATGGTGATGTAGCTAAGATTAGGTGGTGGATTCGACACTCTAGTGCTCTTTATATATTGTTTACAGCTTTAGCTTAGAGTCACATCTTCACCTCAGTCGCTTCGACAACCCTGAATTGTGTCACTTACTCTCCTTGAATTCAGTCTAGCATAGCCATAGATCAATACATAGCACCACAAGTCTCTGTGGTTCGACCCGTACTTTCCACGCCTCCAATAGGCGCCGTGCACTTGCGGTATAACATGTAGGCGTAAAAATAAACATCTTCCCAGGCCTACCAAGTTTTGGCGCCATTGCCGGGGACTTGGCGTGTGCTGTTTCGATCATTGTCATTCCTCACTGAATTTTCTCACCCCTGTACATATTCACTGTGAATAGTTGTTTTAACCTTTATTAGTGTAACTTAGTTGAAGCTTTTTTATTTATTTTTTTACCTTTTTGCAACTTGTTTTTAACTTACCTTTGTTATTTAGCATCATCTCAAACCTGTCATCTTATGAATATCTCAGTTAACTTGTATTAATAGCACCATCACCCTGTCTTAGTGTAACTTAGCATCTTGTTACTCTATCATTGCATTTTAGCTGAAATTTCTATACATCTTTTACATTCTTGCATCTATTTCTGTTAAGCCCTGCATATCTGCATTTTTTTTGTTAGCTGTAACTTCCATTTTTTTTTTCCTTCTTAGTTTTCACTGCATTGCTAGAACCATCCCTGTTACTCTCCACCGATAAATCTGCTACCTTGCTAGCCCCCTGAAGCTGCAAGTTTGGAGCTACCCTTGGAAAACCTTCAGCCCTGTAATAGCTGAAGCTGCATATACACTGGTTGAATGTTGTTAGGAGTTTATCTCAGTCACTGAGAATCATTGCATCTGTGAGCATAAGTCACCTGGTTCAGAGAACTAAGCATTGCCATAAAGCATTACCTCCAGATTCTTGAGTGCCCTGACTTGTGTGCTTAATCCCACAAGTTACATTCTGTTGCTTACCAGATTTGGCATTCTTGTGCTTAATCCCAGAGAACTAAACTTCTTTGTTGAGCTAGTAGGTACTTGCTGTTCTTGCTGAGCTTGTTGTGCTTGCTGTGGCTGAGCTGCTGAGCCAACCCAAGGAACACAAGAAAAGCGCAGGACTTGAGGTGAGTAATTGAACATTGTATTGCCCTGTGCCATGTATGCTCTGCACCCTGAAAACTTTACACTTGTATGCTCTGTGACCTTAGTTCCCAAGTGAAGTCAACTGTGATAGTCGATATCAACTACCCCAGTTGACTCCAACACATCTAGAGCATAACCCGACCTCCCGTGTCGTTTTAGCCCGCAAAACAAGTGTGCATACCCTGATCATAACCATTGAAAACCAAAAAAAAGGTCAACTGACCCTGTTGAACTTGTGTTGTGTGCAATCACCTCTGAAGTCGATTGTAGCTCACCTAAAGCACCACCTTGACTGCATGATAACTTGAGCACCTCATACAATTTTTGTGATTTTCATGTGCACTTGCTTGTCTGCCCTGTGCTGTGTGCAAACCCTGAGTTATTTTTATTGCACAAGTATGCTGAGCTCTGCCCTGTAACCTTTGTGCATACTCTGAACTGAGAGTGACACGATCTGTGCATAAGCCATCCTGTGCTGTGCTGTTTGTGTAAGTGTGCTGTGCAATCTAGGCCTCTACAAGGCCTGTGCTGTGAATCCTTGGCCTTCATCGCTCTGAGCTGAGCTCCAGCCCCTGCAGCTGTTGAGCCTCAGCTGCAGCCTAGCTAACCAATTCAGCCTTTAGCCATAGTGACATCAACTGGGCAGGTTGCACTGAACCTTTGCCCATCTTGATCTGTTAAGCCTGCAAGCCCATTGAAACCCTGTCAACTGGCTCTGCAAACATCAAACCGTGCACTGTGTGGGACACTGGTGTTTCCCAACCGTGCTATACTTTGTTTCCACTGTTGAATCTGCTGACCCAGTGAACTTTGCATAACCTTGGGCACACCCTGAGTTACTTTTATTGCATAACTCACCTGAGCATACCCTGAGCTCTGCCATGTGCCTTGTGTGAGACCCTGTGTATTGCTATTCTATGCCTATCTGTGCTGTTAAGCCCTATTTTGCATTATCCTGTGCTCAACTCCAGCCCCCTGAAGCTGTGAGTTTGAGCTACAACTGAGGTTTCCAAGTTTTCATGCTTGACCTTGTGTGAGTTTGTTGAGTGAGTCACTCACCCTTATACCGATTGACCCGCTCGAGAATTTGTGTGAACCCCGAGCATACCTCCGAGCATAACACACACGAGCATAACCCAGGATAAACGTGTCTTGAGTAATCCATGCTCAATATCCCGTGAACTCTCCATCGCCAAAGCGCTTCTTTGTGCTTAAATTTGAGAAATTAGATGTTAGTTTTGTGAGTTGTAACTCACAGGGCTCTGCTCCTCTGCAAACTGGGCTGCGCCTAAACCAATGAAGCCCAACCACTGGGCTGTACCTTAAACTGGGCTCTGCTCATCCACACTGCTGGGCTGTGCACAAAACTCAGCCCACACCCACTGGGCTCGGCAAACAAACTAAAGCTCATTTAAACCAAATCTGAGGCCTGCTGTGCAACAACCCAAAGCCCACACAAACCAAATGAAACCCAATAAACCAAATGAAACCCATTGAAACCAAAACTGAGCCCACAACAACTGGGCTTTGCATAACCTTTGGGCTGTGCATTTGCATCACTTGGGCTACCTTCCCTGTTTTGAAACATCATTGGTTATACATGATTTGATATGTGCTATGCTTCTTTTTGAGTTCACATTGAGTTTCTAGACCATGTCAGGATTTTGGTCTGCAACTGGGGATACAAACAAATCCATTAGAGAGCTTGCTTATGGGCATGCTTCACAATATGAACCCCCCACATACCATAGTGATTTTAGGGAATTTTATGAACCATCTCAGGGCCCCGACCTTGAATATTCATACCCTAACCATCATGAGCACATGTATCACTCACCACAGTGGGGAGTTGAACAATTTTATACTCCCCCGACTCCTTGTTTACAATCACTAATGGAAACGCTCATGGAACAAAATGCTAGGCTTGACCTGAATGCAATGCATGATCATCCATATAGCAACATGTCCGAATCTCCTTCTCTAGTGAACCTCATGCACAACCATGCAATGAATATCCATATGAGGCATGCATACCCACTATTGAAGACTCTCCTTCCATTGAACAATGTTACATGTTCTTAAAGATGAACCTGATTCATTTAGAAAAAGAAGAATGGAGGGAAGTTCATGATAAGATGATTGTTGTCCCTAATAAAGAAAATTTTGAAAATAGTGTTTCTCTTCCTACTCATGTAACTAACACTGAATATGAACCTAATCTAGAGGTAAATGAGTGCACTAGAAATGCTACAAATTTGAATAGGGAAATACATTTTTGTTATGATGATGATGATGATGATTATGATATGTTAGAAGAGCATGTGTATACTGAAAATGTAGTAGAATCTTTTGGTTCAGAGACGTTAGGCGTCTCTTCTGTGAACCCTATGAATGATGCTTCTTCTAACATTCATGCATGTGATGCTGATTTGGGGTCTGAAAATGAGCATGCTACACAACCTGTTTATGACCTAGGAATAGCTGAATTGTCTGTTGACACAGATGATTCAATGCATGAGCCTAATTCCATGCCTAGGTTACAACATGATATTTCTCCTGGTTATTTTGTGCGTGAGACTGATGATGATTATGACATGGAGATTGATGAATTGTTCTATGCAGGTGAATATGATTTACCCTCTTCTGACCTTAGGAAAATGTGTGATGGTACTAATGATTCTATACATGAAAACAACTTAGATGTACCTAATCTCTCTCCTAAGTCACAAATTGAAACTCCTCCACCAAACCTAGGTGTAGTTTGTAACAAAATTGCAAAACCAACTTTTCTAAGAATGCCTAATTTAGGCCTAGAGCTTTGTGCTTCCCAAGTCCTCTTGGACTATTTTGCATCAAAGTATAACACTCTTAAGGAGCCACAGTTGGAATGTGTATGTCCGCCTGTTCTTAGCAATACTCACTTTGAGTTAGACCTTTTGCATGATGTACCTTTAAATTTGCAAGATTTTGTGCTCAAAAACACACCTGTTGACAAGTTTAGGTTTGGGGGAAACTCATTCCCATATACAGCCTTACTTGCACTCTCATTTTATATTTGTGTAAGGCTGTTGATGTTTGTATATATTTTCTATTGGGTTGATCCTCAACTCTTTAGATTGTTAGTGTATGGTGAATTTTCATTGTATATAATCCGGTAGGACTTGTTAAATTTTTCTTTCTTGAATCGGTTGAGTCTTCTTGTACATATATTGTGCTAATCCGATATGATCTCCACCGAGAATGTTGGATTCTAGCCTTGACAAATGAAGCTCTAACCTTTTCTCTCGCCGACATCCGGTAATCTCTTCCCTTTTCTCTTATCGCATAGTTCTCATGGTATGTGATTGTTTAAAATTTTATCATCCGTTGACACATTGAGGACAATGTTTGATTTAGGTTTGGGGGTGCATTTGCATTTGCATATAGAGTTTTTAGTCTTTTTAATCTTTTATTACAAAAAAAAAAAAAAAAAAAAAAAAAAAAAAACTCTTTTTGTAAAAACCTCCAACTTTTAGAGATTTTAGAGTCACTAGCATGCTTCTAGCTATGTTTACATAGAGAGTCCGACCGAAATAATTTGGAAGTACCGGAGAACACAATCGGGTTTCTTAGTTGATTAGAGCGTTAAAGTTGGATTTAACCATACAGGAGAGCGAATTAGGTGCTGTTTAGATATTCGGTAGTAGAATTGTGATCACCCATAGTGGAGACTACCCATTTTACATCAAGTGAGGCACCAACCTTCAATTTTTTTGCAACTTTTAGAAAAGCTGTTAGAGTGTGTGTCACCGTACGTCAATTCCGGGTAGGAATGGTGAGCTACCCAACTTCGCACCACTTTCAGCACTACTTTTGATCTCTTGAGTGCTAATTTTTGTCAATCATGAGGGTGACGTTTAAAGATGAAAACTTCTTCTAAATACCGATTTGCAGTTAGCATCACTCTCTCCCTCTCAATCAACAAATTCATAGAAACACAATGTCATCAGCAAGCGGAGCAACATCAGAATATTTGAAGAAAAGTTGAGATAGTCCAAGGTTTATGTGAAACAAAGAAAAGAAAAAAGGATGAGAATTAATGAAGTTTGTGAAATCAAGACAAGTGTGAAAAATTGAGTCTTATTGTTCTTTTTGTTATTTTCATTCCAAGTTAAGTTAAGGTAAAAAAAAAAAAATATATATAAAAAAAAAAAAAAATTATTTGAGTTGTATTATTATTTTGTCAAGTTTTTGTATGTTTGTCAAGTTTTTGTAAAGTTCAGAAGTTCATCATCAACATTTGAAGACCGAAGACCGAAGATTGAAGACGTTTGTATGAATGCTGAGAGAGTGATATTAATTGCCGATCGGGTGAGAAGGTAAGTGTGTACTCCCATCCTTGCTAATGGTTGATTTCCCTTCTTAGAGATCATCAGAAAAGATTCTTTTGTCCACACTTCGTGGAGTCTCCAAATTATTTCGGAAGGTTATTCTTCTCATCTTCAACGTGTGCGGGATTTCTCTCTTTATTCCCGCCTGCACACATGAGAGACTAAAAACCGATCTTTTTGAGTGCAATTATCATAAAACCCTATTAGTGAGGCGAAGTCGAGGCTTATGATCACAATCGAATCCGAATTCTTTCATATGGTATGGTTACTTCTCGCTCAAAGACTTAAGGATGAGAATGCGTTCTTTGGTAGTTCTAACTTCGTGTTACTAGCATGCGAAACTCTATGTCCTCATAGCTTCTTGGATGCTTGAGACTCTTTTACACTCGAAGTTGGAGAAGGTTTTGTGGGTACACCTCACGGTAAACCCTCACGAGACTACGACTCGTCCACTAGGGACACCTAGGGGTTTAAAGGCTTAGTGCATACGCTAAATGCATTCGAGAGACTGCGACAGGGGTGTAGTTAGGATTTCTTCATTTTGTTTCACTTGAGGACAAGTAAAATTCAGGTTTGGGGGTATTTGATGAGTGCCAAATAGTGCATATTTATACACCTTTTTATTGGCATTTTACTCATCTTTGCGCTTAGAAATCGAGATATTATCCCAGATTATGTGTTTTCTTTGTTTTCAAGAATAAATATTTGTATTAATTAATTTTGTGTTTTTAGGTAATAAATAAGGTTCGGAGAAACTGAGGAGCCAAAGAGCGAAGAATTGGAGTCGAGCATCCATGGAGCAGATAGCCCAAGCCCGCGCGCGAATCAGTTGCAAACCAACAAGGAAGATATGGGCTAGAGCTATCCATGATCCGGATCCGAGCCGTTTCATCCCGAGCCGTTAAGATTTCTATCTCCCACATCCAACGGTCGCTGCCTCCACGCGCATCGGTTATTTGCTCCGTGCAACACCAAATATGTCCGATCCTTCCCGAGCCGTTCGGATCTCGCGCATCTTCATCCTACGCTCGCTCCAACCTTCGCATCATCTTCTCATTGCGCCCGCTCCACAAAAAACCCCTATCACCTATACCCATCGAACCAAATCCATTTCTTCTTCCATCTTCTCTTTCTTCTCCCACGACTCCACGAGAGAAAAACCCATCTTCCTTCTTCACCTCCCATACATTGCGAGAGATCATCATCACCACCCTATCTCCTGTCAACGCCATCACCAACAACTCCTGCAGCCATCTCCACTCCCTAGTTCACACTTTCTACATCATTAGCTTCTCTCAACCTAGAAGCTAGGGTTGAGGCATTTGAGCTAGGGTTTTCACCAACAACCATGCATGGTCATCTCGGAGGGAATTGACGAGAGGAGGAGCCGATTGAGCGACGTGGGTGAGAGAGTATTGATTTTAATTTCTATTTTAAAGTGAATTTAGGGTTTGGTTTTCTTGGCATGTATAAATAGAAAGTCCGTGTTTGTAAAACTTCATGCCAGGATACGGAGCACCAATTAGGTTTAATTGTAGAATAATTTGTGTTTTATTATTTCTCCGATGTTTTAATCACATTGGCTAGGGTTGAGATGAAACCCATAATCTGTTGCTAAGATTTGCTCATATTTTGATAACTGTTCTTGTTGTGCTATATTGTTCGGGATAAATATAATCTTAACACTCAAAGACTTTACTTTCACAAATGTATGCCATGTATGCATTGTAGTTGGATAAATACTATGTTGATTGTGTTGCAATTCATGCTTCATTGAATGCTATTAATCCTCGAGACTAGTTGTGCCCCGAGAAGACAATTAGTGCTTGGGAGAGATACCCTAATTGTGATTAGAATATCCATCTTAAGATAGGTTTAATCATCTAAGTAGTAAGAATTGATCTCGTGATTAGTTGTACTATGACAAGACGGCTAATACTAGGGATTAGTTAATGGCCTTAGTTGATAGTAAGCCATCCATTGAGACCCTGGATGAAAGGCAAACTTGCATCTTGTCCGGCATCCATTCTGAGGGGGACAAGAACAATATTGAAAATGAACTGATGTAGCTAAGATTAGGTGGTGGATTCGACACTCTAGTGCTCTTTCTATATTGTTTATAGCTTTAGCTTAGAGTCACATCTTCACCTCAGTCGCTTCGACAACCCTGAATTGTGTCACTTACTCTCCTTGAATTCAGTCTAGCATAGCCATAGATCAATACATAGCACCACAAGTCTCTGTGGTTCGACCCGTACTTGCCACGCCTCCAATAGGCGCCGTGCACTTGCGGTATAACATGTAGGCGTAGAAATAAACATCTTCCCAGGCCTACCAAGTTTTGGCGCCATTGTCGGGGACTTGGCGTGTGCTGTTTCGATCATTGTCATTCCTCACGGAATTTTCTCACCCATGTACATATTCACTGTGAATAGTTGTTTTAACCTTTATTAGTGTAACTTAGTTGAAGCTTTTCTATTTTTTTTTTTACCTTTTTGCAACTTGTTTTTAACTTACCTTTGTTATTTAGCATCATCTCAAACCTGTCATCTTATGCATATCTCAGTTAACTTGTATTAATAGCACCATCACCCTGTCTTAGTGTAACTTAGCATCTTGTTACTCTATCATTGCATTTTAGCTGAAATTTCTATACATCTTTTACATTCTTGCATCTATTTCTGTTAAGCCCTGCATATCTGCATTTTTTTTGTTAGCTGTAACTTCCATTTTTTTTCCTTCTTAGTTTTCACTGCATTGCTAGAACCATCCCTGTTACTCTCCACTGATAAATCTGCTACCTTGCTAGCCCCCTGAAGCTGCAAGTTTGGAGCTACCCTTGGAAAACCTTCAGCCCTGTAATAGCTGAAGCAGCATATACACTGGTTGAATGTTGTTAGGAGTTTATCTCAGTCACTGAGAATCATTGCATCTGTGAGCATAAGTCACCTTGTTCAGAGAACTAAGCATTGCCATAAAGCATTGCCATAAAGCATTATTGAGTGCCTCGACTTGTGTGCTTAATCCCACAAGTTACATTCTCCCGTTGCTTATACGATTTGGCATTCTTGTGTGCTTAATCCCGCAGAACTAAACTTCTTTGTTGAGCTAAAGGTGTACTTCTTTGTGCTTACTTGAGCTTGTTGTGCTTCTTGTGGCTGAGCCGCCGAGCCAACCCAAGGAACACAAGAAAAGCGGGACTTGAGGTGAGTAATTGAACATTGTATTGCCCCGTGCCATGTATGCTCTGTGCCATGTATGCTCTCGCACCACCAAAACTTTACACTTGTATGCTCGTGACCTTAGTTCCCAAGTGAAGTCAATCGTGATAGTCGATATCAACTACCCCTGGTTGACTCAACACATCCGAGCATAACCCCGACCCCGTCTGTTATTTAGCCCGCAAACAAGTGTGCATACCCTGATCATAACCATGAAAACCAAAAAAGGTCAACTGACCCTATTGAACTTGTGTTGTGTGCAATCACCTCTGAAGTCGATTGTAGCTCACCTAAAGCACCACCTTGACTGCATGATAACTTGAGCACCTCATACAATTTTTGTGATTTTCATGTGCACTTGCTTGTCTGCCCTGTGCTGTGTGCAAACCCTGAGTTATTTTTATTGCACAAGTATGCCGAGCTCGCCCGTAACCTTGTGCATACTCCGAACCGAGAGTGACACGATCCGTGCATAAGCCATCATGTGCTTTGTCTTTGTTTGTGTAAGTGTCTTTGTGCAATCTAGCCTCTACAAGGCTGTCTTTGTGAATCCTTGGCCTTCACCGCTCTCGAGTGAGCTCCGCCCCTGTTGTGCTGAGCCTCGGCTGTAGCCCTAGCTAACCAATTGGCCTTTAGCCATAGTGACATCAACTGGGCAGGTTGCACTCGAACCTTTGCCCATCTTGATCTGTTAAGCACCGCAAGCCCATTGAAACCCCGGTCAACCGGCTCGCAAACATCAAACCGTGCACAAGACCTGTGCACTGGTGTTTCCCAACCGTGCTATACTTTGTTTCCATCGTTGAATCTGCCGACCTTGTGAACTTTGCATAACCTTGGGCACACCCCCGAGTTACTTTTATTGCATAACTCACCCGAGCATACCCCGAGCTCTGCCCTGTGCCTTGTGTGAGACCCTGTGTATTGCTATTCTATGCCTATCTGTGCTGTTAAGCCCTATTTTGCATTATCCGTGCTCAACAGCCCCCGAAGCCGTGAGTTTGAGCTACAACCGAGGTTTCCAAGTTTTCATGCTTGACCTTGTGTGAGGCTGTTGAGCCGAGTCACCTGTACTTTATACCGATTGACCACTGCCCGAGAATTTGTGTGAACCCCGAGCATACCTCCGAGCATAACACACCCGAGTATAACCCAGCAACCGTCTTTGAGTAATCCATGCTCAATATCCCGTGAACTCTCCATCGCCAAGCGCTTCTTTGTGCTTAAATTTGAGAAATTAGATGTTAGTTTTGTGAGTTGTAACTCACAGGCTCGCTCCTCTCGCAAACCGGGCTGCGCCTAAACCACTCAAGCCCAACCACCGGGTTGTACCTTAAACCGGGCTCGCTCATCCACCGCAGGTCCGTGTGCACAAAACTCACCCCACACCCACCGGGCTCGGCAAAACAAATTAAAGCTCATTTAAACCAAATCTGAGGCCTGCTGTGCAACAACCCAAAGCCCACACAAACCAAATGAAACCCAATAAACCAAATGAAACCCATTGAAACCAAAACTGAGCCCACAACAACTGGGCTTTGCATAACCTTTGGGCTGTGCATTTGCATCACTTGGGCTACCTTCCCTGTTTTGAAACATCATTGGTTATACATGATTTGATATGTGCTATGCTTCTTTTTGAGTTCACATTGAGTTTCTAGACCATGTCAGGATTTTGGTCTGCAACTGGGGATACAAACAAATCCATTAGAGAGCTTGCTTATGGGCATGCTTCACAATATGAACCCCCCACATACCATAGTGATTTTAGGGAATTTTATGAACCATCTCAGGGCCCCGACCTTGAATATTCATACCCTAACCATCATGAGCACATGTATCAGTCACCACAGTGGGGAGTTGAACAATTTTATACTCCCCCGACTCCTTGTTTACAATCACTAATGGAAACGCTCATGGAACAAAATGCTAGGCTTGACCTGAATGCAATGCATGATCATCCATATAGCAACATGTCCGAATCTCCTTTCTAGTGAACCTCATGCACAACCATGCAGTGAATATCCATATGAGGCATGCATACCCACTATTGAAGACTCTCCTTCCATTGAACAATGTTACATGTTCTTAAAGATGAACCTGATTCATTTAGAAAAAGAAGAATGGAGGGAAGTTCATGATAAGATGATTGTTGTCCCTAATAAAGAAAATTTTGAAAATAGTGTTTCTCTTCCTACTCATGTAACTAACACTGAATATGAACCTAATCTAGAGGTAAATGAGTGCACTAGAAATGCTACAAATTTGAATAGGGAAATACATTTTTGTTATGATGATGATGATGATGATTATGATATGTTAGAAGAGCATGTGTATACTGAAAATGTAGTAGAATCTTTTGGTTCAGAGACGTTAGGCGTCTCTTCTGTGAACCCTATGAATGATGCTTCTTCTAACATTCATGCATGTGATGCTGATTTGGGGTCTGAAAATGAGCATGCTACACAACCTGTTTATGACCTAGGAATAGCTGAATTGTATGTTGACGCAGATGATTCAATGCATGAGCCTAATTCCATGCCTAGGTTACAACATGATATTTCTCCTGGTTATTTTGTGCGTGAGACTGATGATGATTATGACATGGAGATTGATGAATTGTTCTATGCAGGTGAATATGATTTACCCTCTTCTGACCTTAGGAAAATGTGTGATGGTACAAATGATTCTATACATGAAAACAACTTAGATGTACCTAATCTCTCTCCTAAGTCACAAATTGAAACTCCTCCACCAAACCTAGGTGTAGTTTGTAACAAAATTGCAAAACCAACTTTGCTAAGAATGCCTAATTTAGGCCTGAGCTTTGTGCTTCCCAAGTCCTCTTGGACTATTTTGCATCAAAGTATAACACTCTTAAGGAGCCAGGTTGGAATGTGTATGTCCTTTGTTTTTAGCAATACTCACTTTTGAGTTAGACCTTTTGCATGATGTACCTTTAAATTTGCAAGATTTTGTGCTCAAAAACACACCGTTGACAAGTTTAGGTTTGGGGAAACTCATTCCCATATACAAACCTTACTTGCACTCTCATTTTATATTTGTGTAAGGCTGTTGATGTTTGTATATATTTTCTATTGGGTTGATCCTCAACTCTTTAGATTGTTAGTGTATGGTGAATTTTCATTGTATATAATCCAAGAGGGACTTGTTAAATTTTTTTTCTTGAATCGGTTGAGTCTTCTTGTACATATATTGTGCTAATCCGATATGATCTCCACCGAGAATGTTGGATTCTAGCCTTGACAAATGAAGCTCTAACCTTTCTCTCGCCGACATCCTAATCTCTTCCCTTTTCTCTTATCAAAGATAGTTCTCATGGTATGTGACTGTTTAAAATTTTATCATCTCGTTGACACATTGAGGACAATGTTTGATTTAGGTTTGGGTGCATTTGCATTTGCATATAGAGTTTTTAGTCTTTTTAATCTTTTATTTTCAAAAAAAAAAAAAAAAAAAAAAAAACTCTTTTTGTAAAAACCTCCAACTTTTAGAGATTTTAGAGTCACTAGCATGCTTATAGCTATGTTTACATAGAGAGTCTGACCGAAATAACAGAATTTGAAGTACTAGGAGAACACAATCGGGTTTCTTAGTTGATTAGAGCGTTAAAGTTGGATTTAACTATACTGGGAGAGCGAATTAGGTCTTTGTTTAGATATTCGGTAGTAGAATTGTGATCACCCATAGTGGAGACTACCCATTTTACATCAAGTGAGGCACCAACCTTCAATTTTTTGCAACTTTCTAGAAAAGTCTGTTAGAGTGTGTGTCACCGTACGTCAATTCCGGTAGGAATGGTGAGCTACCCAACTTCGCACCACTTTCACTACTTTTGATCTCTTGAGTGCTAATTTTTGTCAATCATGAGGTGACGTTTAAAGATGAAAACTTCTTCTAAATACCGATTTGCGATTAGCATCACTCTCTCCTCTCAATCAACAAATTCATAGAAACACATCACACGCTTGAGCAACATCGAATATTTGAAGAAAAGTTGAGATAGTCCAAGGTTTATGTGCAACAAAGAAAAGAAAAAAAGGATGAGAATTAATGAAGTTTGTGAAATCAAGACAAGTGTGAAAAATTGAGTCTTATTGTTCTTTTTGTTATTTTCATTCCAAGTTAAGGAAGCTTAGGAATGAAAAGTTGCCTTTTCTGAGAGTGTGAAATCAAGACAAGTCTCGACTTGTATCAGAAAGTGAAAGCTAGAAGCTTGCAAGAGATGAAAGCTTTTTTGGAGAGCTTGCAAAGTTGCCTTTCCGAGAGTGTAGTATTTTTCTCCTGACCGAGACTTGTCGTCTGGTGGAAATAGGTAAGACCTATTTATACAAGTCGAGATTGAAACGTACCCTGGCCTCATGAAGGAAGAGAGTAAAGGGTGAAATAATGGGAGGAGGTGGTAACCGCATGGTGTTAATGGGTGAAAACGTTTTCACCATTATTTCCTCATTTATTTGACCGCTTTATTCCTTTTCACGCTTTCTTAATGTGAGCGTAGTGTACGCCGTGCTTTGTTGATGGTGGTTTTTAGACAAGGGGTAAAATCGTAAAACCCCATGACCTAGTGTTACCCACAACACATTAACTAAGAGCATTTAACTCGAGGTGTAAATAATTAATAGGGGTATTTTTTCAAAATACCGGATTAGGGTTTTCAACACGTAACCCTAATTCCAAAACCAAGCCGCACTCTGCGCACCATGGCAACCATGCCAAACCAAGCCGCATACTGCGCATCATGGCAACCATGCCAAACCAAGCCGCACTCTGCGCACCATGGCAGCAATGCCAAACCAATCCGCACTCTGCGCATCATTGGCAACACTGCCAAACCAAGCCGCACTCGCGCACCATGGCAACCATGCCAAACCAAGCCGCACTTTTCTGCGCACCATGGCAAAGCAATGCCAAACCAAGCCGCACTCGCGCATCATGGCAACCATGCCAAACCAAAACTCTACGCACCATGGCAGCAATGCCAAACCAAGCCGCACTCTGCGCATCATTGGCAACAATGCCAAACCAAGCCGCAATCTGCGCACCATGGCAACCATGCCAAACCAAAGCCGCACTCTGCGCACCATGGCAAAGAATGCCAAACCAAAGCCGCACTCTGCGCATCATTGACAACAATGCCAAACCAAGCCGCACTGCCGCGCACCATGGCAAAGAATGCCAAACCAAGCCGCACTCTGCGCATCATTGGCAACAATGCCAAACCAAGACGCACTCTGCGCACCATGGCAACCATGCCAAACCAAGCCGCACTCTGCGCACCATGGCAGCAATGCCAAACCAAGCCGCATTCTGCGCATCATTGGCAACAATGCCAAACCAAGCCGCACTCTGCGCACCATGGAAACCATGCCAAACCAAGCCGCACTCTGCGCATCATTGACAACAATGCCAAACCAAGCCGCATACTGCACACCATGGCAACAATGCCAAATCTCCAAGCCGCTATGCCTTTGGAACACGCCAAATATAGCGCCCTAGGCTTGCAAGACTTGCAACTAGGTCAACATGGCCGCACATGCCATTGGCACATGCCATTGGCACATGCCAATACGTGCCGCAAGCCATATTCCAAGTCGCTATGCCATTGGCACACGCCAAATATAGCGCCCTAGGCTTGCAAGACTTGCAACTAAGTCAACATGGCCGCACATGCCATTGGCACATGCCAATACGTGCCGCAAGCCATATTTCAAGTCGCTATGCCATTGGCACACGCCAAATATAGCGCCCTAGGCTTGCAAGACTTGCAACTAGGTCAACATGGCCGTACATGCCATTGGCACATGCCAATACGTGCCGCAAGCCATATTCCAAGTCGCTATGCCATTGGCACACGCCAAATATAGCGCCCTAGGCTTGCAAGACTTGCACATAGGTCAACATGGCCGCACATGCCAATACGTGCCGCAAGCCATATTCCAAGTCGCTATGCCATTGGCACACGCCAAATATAGCGCCCTAGGGCTTGCAAGACTTGCAACTAGGTCAACATGGCCGCACATGCCATTGGCACATGCCAATACGTGCCGCAAACCATATTCCAAGTCGCTATGCCATTGGCACACGCCAAATATAGCGCCCTAGGCTTTGCAAGACTTGCAACTAGGTCAACATGGCCACACATGCCATTGGCACATGCCAATACGTGCCGCAAGCCATATTCCAAGTCGCTATGCCATTGGCACACGCCAAATATAGCGCCTAGGCTTGCAAGACTTGCAACTAGGTCAACATGGCCGCACATGCCATTGGCACATGCCAATACGTGTCGCAAGCCATATTCCAAGTCGCTATGCCATTGGCACACGCCAAATATAGCGCCCCTAGGCTTGCAAGACTTGCAACCAGGTCAACATGGCCGTACGTGCCATTGGCACATGCCAAACACACACTTTGGTAGCCTAACTTGCAAACCGTGCAACCTACCACCAAGGCATTCGCACATGCCAAACACACACGCTGGTAGCCTAACTTGCAAACCGTGCAACCTACCACCAAGGCATTCGCACATGCCATTGGCACATGCCAAACACACACGCTAGTAGCCTAACTTGCAAAACCATGCAACCTACCACCAAGGCATTCCGCACATGCCATTGGCACATGCCACACGCGCCATTATGAGCACCACTTGCACTCAAGGCAACCAACGAGATATCAACACAAAACTGGGGATGCTTCTTTAGGGTTTTGGTTTGGCGGTCACAAAGATGCAGCGTACACTACGCTCACAATTAAGAAAGCGTGAATAGGAATAAAGCGGTCAAATAAAAGAGAAAATAATGGTGAAAAACGTTTTCACCCATTAAACCATGCGGTTACCACCTCCTCCCATTATTTCACCCTTTACTCTCTTCCTTCATGAGGCCAGGGTACGTTTCAATCTCGACTTGTATAAATAGGTCTTACCTATTTCCACCAGACAACAAGTCTCGGTCATGAGAAATATACTACACTTACACTTCCGAGAAAGGCAACTTTGCAAGCTCTCTCAAAAGCTTCCATCTCTTGCAAGCTTCCTAAGCTTTCACTTTCTGATACAAGTCGAGATACTACTCTCCTCAACACCTTTCTTTGCTTCCTCCCCAAATCAACCCTTCTCCTCCACTTTGTGACCGAAGCAAGTCCGGAACGGCCATTTCTTGGTTTAGGGTCGGACTTGTAGAGATCGATCTCTCGAACCTATAAAGTGCTCACGTGCAAAGACATTTGTTTAGGGTTTGAATCGTTTCTCACTCACCCACCAAAATTATTGAAACCAGTGAGTAAACGATTTTCACCCATAAACAATTCGCGACCACAAATGCGGAGGATTGATCTCATCGGCTTACAATATCAGATTGTCGATCTCGTTCTTCGACCCAGATGTCGAGATGGTAGGAGAAGGCGACTCAATCCGACTCAACTACCAGACGACCCGGTTACTAGTTGTAAAAACTACACAAGAAAACTGGGGACTTGATGAAGATGATATTACTCAATCGCCAAAGATGCTACCAGCGATTGGGGACTTGTTGGCGATGCTACCAGCAAAACCGCTATCAAAACCGCCTTTTACATAGAGAGGGGCGTGTTCGCAAAACCTATGAAGTGAGTAAATTCAGACTGGGCAAGATATACAATCTATTTTTAGGTTTTTAGTAAAACCGTCATTTTCTTGAGTCTTGTGCCTATTGCTAGCACACACTTTCATAAAAGCAAATATTCTTTTCCCAAAACATAATCAGAGTCATATTACCAAAACCATTCATCCCAGAAATAATCCAATACCCTAAAAAGCTACCAGCTGTCTATCAAAGGTCAAGTTTTGAACCAGACATCCAATATGTCTTTCAAAAAAAAAAAAAAAGAACCTAAATGAAAGTTTAACAGAAAAACGTTCAAGGAAAATCGTCCAACAGAAGTCTGCTCTTCTTGGAAAAAGTCAACTTTGCGTCCTCAAGAGCCGCTCTCTTCATAGTCAACATCTTGGAAAGCTTTTCGAGTTCCATCTCCTGTCGTGCAATCTCCTCGGCGGAAAGGCTTTCGATTCTTTGCATCTTTCAACTTTTGGATCTCGGCAAGGCCTTCGACAAACCCGAAGTATTAAACTCCTTTTCTACGCACACGTCGAGTGGTGCTCCCGCCTAAGAATAACGTCTTGAGAAACGGTGTGACCAATTACCTCACGCATATCCTCAATGGAAGATAAAGCCTCTTCCACACGCTTAACCAAGCAAATCGACTAGTAACTTTCTTGTTTGTAGCCATATGTCCGTGCTTCTCCTGCATTCTCGTGTACAACGCCTCATGCTTAGCCAAGACGTTCGAAGCCGCCAAACCAAAGACATGACCTGGATAAGGAACCAAGCTCTGGGATCAAAAATGGCGCTTTCGCAAGTGGCCTCACGACCGCAAAGGGTCTTCTTCCATGACTACGGCAACAACCATCCGAGAATCATCCACCGTTTGAACCACGCCTGTGCTCCAATTGGCTAACTCTCATCTCCAAGTCACCGGCGGTGGTCACCAAAGGCAAGTTTTCGTGTGACTCACACCCCAGAATCGTCCTCCGAACCGGATTCCTCCTGCAAACTTGAGTTAGACATTTTTCAAAAGAAGAAAAAGAAGAAGAAAAAGAAAAGAAGCGCAAACTCACCGAACCACTTCAAGAAGAAAACCATTGCTGCCGGAGGAATTACTCTCGCTTGTTGAACTTTCTTCTTTCTCTGACTCATCACCGCTATGAGTAGGCTCCATCCGCCGAATTCCTCAAGAAACCGCCGTCTCCCGCAAACGTGCAAGGGCATGGAAAGCATTAACACTACCGAAGCCCCGGAGGAAACAAGACACATATTCTCGTACCGAAATTCACGTGTTTTGAGACAAACCAATGAAGAGGCGACACATACCGGTTATTGGAAGAACTGAAAGACACAAGAGCCGTGGGAGGATCTTGTGAAACCGTCCGAACCCGCCAAAGACGGTTCTTCGTTCTCCGTCTTGCTCGGGGACTTTCCGAATTGCTAGGCAACTTTCGCTTGGGATCTCTCAACATTGGATATTCCTTCGAACTGCGGGGAAGGTTTGCAACGAACGTTTCCACCACGTTATTCACAAAATCTAGGATCATAGTAAACTCGCTTGCACCAAAACTCATTATAGCCGAAGGTCGTCGAAGTTACTCTTCCCATTTGAAAGAAGGAAAGCGGATACCCGGCTTAAGGACACTGGCGTCAAGGGTGACACGCAATGAATCTTTGGGATCACTCGCCTAAACAAGAGGCACCCTTGATCGAAACCCATGTGACGAGCAGCACGGTCAATATTATAAGCAAGCTATCTCGGAAAGATCCCACGAAGAAAGACGGTACATAACCGGCGAGAGCTCTGGTGTTTTCACCAAAGACTCAAATCGTCATCTAAGACAAAGACGTGAGCGAAGGTGGCAAAGGTGTCCATTTGAATCACCGACTTATGGATCGGCCCCCATGGACGAAAGTTGATTTCATGCAACTTATCAAGAAAACTAACCAAGCTCACGCCAACTCTTGGACGCCCGTTCACCCATAGAAGAATTCGAGAGCCCCCAACTCACTGGGAAGCGATACGGCTTTCCGAGCATACTTCTCGAAGTGCTCCCATAGCCAAATTTCGTAAAAGCAACGTGCACATATGAATCCACTTTCATGAAACCATTCGAAACTTGCATGTTCGCAACTAGTGATCCGTATGCACATAGTGGGAACCAATGAAATGTAACTTGCCACCGGGAAGAACTTCACCCTTTGCCAACTTCACAGCCGATTCTGTCAGCCCTACCTTATTCCTTTTTGCCGAACCATCATCAAAAATGTCTCTCGGATAATCAGAGAGCCAAAATGCTGGCTATGAAGATCAACGTTTCTCCAGTGCTCCAACTTGTCCGAAACCATTGAGATATCCACCAACCGTAAGGGCACCTTTCATCCTATTTCCTAACTCCTTCGACTTCGCAATGGAGTCTTTCCGAGCAAAATCCCCCAACTTAGCGGCCGTGTCATCCCGCATCTTCACCTCACTTTCGTATAATTGGATTCTAAGATTCCCAAGCACCTAAGATTCAAGAGAGCCACACTCTCCAAGGAGAAAGTTATCTCACCCCATCTACATATGATCGTACGGGTAACGAACACCATCTCTGGAGATGAAAGCAACCAAGCCTCGGGATGTCCTTCCTAACTGGAGATTTACCATCAAGTCTTGATAAAGATCAATGACTCGCGCCGAGTCAAGTTGGTATTTATACGCTCCTCGCTCACCATGAACTCAACCCATCCGTCAAAAGAATGCAATGGACTTTCGACACATCCTTTGGGTCAATGTTGGAAGAGGAATATACCCTTTATGAAGACAACCGAATGGTGCTCTTCGGCGAACCAAACGTGTCTTCCCGTCATCCTCACCACCTGCTATCAAAATCGGAACGAAACCCGGGTGATTCTTCCGAGCAGGGGCGAGGGCTCTAATAAGAATTCATCATCTATGTTCGCTTGAATTATGACATCCTTCGACGAAGTGAAATTTGGTTCAGGTAACATCTTATCGAATTCCTTCATAACAATTTGTAGTAAGATGTCCGCACAAAACAAACGAAGAAAGGCGAAGTTATCTCCCGACATATAATCGTACTCCAAAAAAAAAAAAAAGAGAAGGGGCAGAAGACGTATTTTATTCGAGTTCAAGACTATATACGCGTGATTTTCTTCGGTTCGAGACTATATACGCGGATTCTATACGGGTACAAGTGTGTCTGCGTGATCCTCTTCTGTTCAAAAATAGCGGGAGCATTTTTCTATTGGTTCAAAACTGCGCGCGTGGTACTTCTCTCAAGAAGCAAAAATCATATATACAATATTTCCCATGGGTTCGAAGTCATATGAAGCATATACGTATTCTTCTTCTGGATTCATACAAGTGTGTTTTCTACGGGTTCGAAATACACACGCAGATTTTCTTCTGTGGTTCAAATATTTCTTTCAGACCGAATTCATATATGCAATATTTCCCACTGGGTTCAAACAATATATGAAGTATTCCTCGTCGCATACGTACAATATTTTCTACAAGAGGCACGCCAAGGAATCATATGCAAGGATTGTGGAAGCGCCTACTTTAAGGTTTATACCTAGAAAAAAAAGAGAGAGAAGAGTACTCAAGACATACCCGGAAGTCAAGTTTCTCTTTGCCGCTAGTATGAAAAGAGGAAAGAATAAAGCGTAACGGGGAAAATGGCTTTATATATATATATATATATATATATAAAAGAAAGACTTTCAAATAGGAAGGATTTCCTTTACCAAAATCACGCGTGTAAGAAACGGCCCGCAAAGGGTGCGACTTCCCAATGCCGCCCAAGTCACGCCCGCAAGCATGGTTTCAAATTGGACCCGCCCACCAATTTGCGACTTCTCAATGCCGCCCAAGTCACGCCTCGCGAGCACGCACGGCTTCTACACTCGCGCCTGGGCCCCACCATCTAACCAACTCGCTCCCAACTCACGCCAACTTCCCAACGCGCCCAAGCTGCACCGCCCCACCAATTGCACCGACCTCGCAAGCACACACCCGCTTCTACACTTCTGCGCCTTGTCCCACCCGCCTAGCCAACTCACCTCCCAACTCGCGTCAACGTCGCCTAAGCCGCATCAGCTCACCAATTATGCCACACCTCCGATTGCAAAATCGCCTGGGAGGCAAGGATTCCAAACTTATTTATAAAAAGGTCGTACGTTTTTCAATTTTCTTTACGCTATCGTTAATAGTTTGTCACCATCTTATGCTTACCTCGCAACAAAGCCCCCGTCCGAGCTGGTTAGGGACCTAATGTCGATGGTGGTTTTTAGATAAGGGTAAAATCGTAAACCCCATGACCTAGTGTTACCTGCACAACACATTAACTAGAGCATTTAACCTGTGTAAATATCCACAGGGGTATTTTTTCAAAATACAGATTAGGGTTTTCAATACGTAACCCTAATTCCAAAACCAAGCCGCACCCGCGCACCATGGCAACCATGCCAAACCAAGCTGCACTGGCTCATCATGGCAACCATGCAAAACCAAGTCGCACTCGCGCTATGCCATGGCAAGAATGCCAAACCAAGCCGCACTCACAAGATCATTGCAACAATGCTGGGAAACCAAGCCGCACTCTACGCACCATGGCGCA
>JAJJWW010013589.1:0-13476 GCA_023531295.1 Papaver armeniacum
GGGTGTAGTGTAGGATTTCCTGTAACTACATAAATCATCAAAAAAACTGAAATCATAAAAGAAAGATAACAATGTACATCACATACAATTATTTCTGATAGAAATCGGATCAGAATAAACCTAATTATTGATCATGATTTCAAGAACAACAACAGAGGAAGATGATTAAAAGTAAACACCTTGTTCGAATCTGAGATGAACCTAATTCGAAGCTAAGATGAACCTCATTCGAAGCTGAGATGAACCTAACTGAAAGAAACTACCAGAAGCGAAGAAACAAAAAAATGCAGCAGCAGAGAAGCGATCGACTGGATCTGAGATGAAGAAAAAAAGGAAAGAAAGAGAGACGGATTTTGATTCCTTCACTATATACAGTTGCAGAAGGGTATCTTTGGTATATTGGAAAGTACGATTTGTTTCAACCGCACGTGTCTGGACTAGAGAATAAAATTCTGGTCCAAAAACATGTTTTTGGACCAACGAATAATTTTGTTCTGGCGCTGGACTACACATTAACCAGGCCTGGTTTTTTTTGGATTAAACAGTAATTCCTACTTTCAAGATGGAATCAAAATTGCTCTTTACTGAGGCTTTCATCAGTACCCATACGTTAAGCTGGTTAAGATTCAATAACTATACGTACACCGTGAGAATTTTCCGAGAAAAATCCCGGGACACAATCTTATAGGACCTCATGTTTTTCTATGTGGTGTGATCTAGGGTTGTATCTCTCCGAATTTTTTTCGGGAGATTTTCACAATGTGTGTAGCATTACTGGTGAAAATTTATGTGAACTAGATTAAGCTATAGAGAGTGCATCTTTTATTACATGTGGGGATTTGCTATGAAACACAATTTATTTATTTTTCTGAAATGATAGAAGCATGAAAACAATCTAAATTGCTTGATTAATTCATGGGACTTGAATATGGCTGGTAAGGGGTTGAGTAACTAACGTCATTGTAGTACGGTAAATAAATCCATTGGGTGATGATACCGGTAAGCTGAAATCGAAACTCGTCAACATCAAATTCTTTACCGATCAAATAAATAAATTATTATGACTAAAGAAATTAGAGGAAACTAAGGGGTTTACCTGCTGAGGAGAGCTAATGAAGAGAACATTAAAAGGTAAACAAAGCACTACTAGAAGGTAAAGAAAAGTAGTTTTGTGTCTTCCATAGTCGGACATGAGGAATACATAGAAAATGTTTGACCACACACATGGATATAGTTAATATTTTTTCTAGAGTTCTTACATGGAATCAGCATGAAAGAAATTCAAATATCTGATCAGTACGGATAGGAGTTTCATCCGCCACTTAATCTTGAAAACAGAGATTAAGCTACAGAGAGTGCATCTTTTATTACATGTGGGGATTTGCTATGAAACGCAATTTATTTATTTTTCTGAAATGATAGAAGCATGAAAATAATCTAAATTGCTTGATTAATTCATGGGACTTGAATATGGCTGGTAAGGGGTTGAGTAGCTAACGTCATTGTAGTACGGTAAATAAATCCATTGGGTGATGATACCGGTAAGCTGAAATCGAAACTCGTCAACATCAAATTCTTTACCGATCAAATAAATAAATTATTATGACTAAAGAAATTAGAGGAAACTAAGGGGTTTACCTGCTAAGGAGAGCTAATGAAGAGAACACTAAAAGGTAAACAAAGCACTACTAGAAGGTAAAGAAAGGTAGTTTTGTTTCTTCCATAGTCGGACATGAAAAATACATAGAAAATGTTTGACCACACACATGTATATAGTTAATATTTTTTTCTAGAGTTCTTACATGGAATCAGCATGAAAGAAATTCAAATATCTGATCAGTACGGATAGGAGTTTCATCCGCCACTTAATCTTGAAAACAGAGATTAAAACATACGTCAGCAATTTTCGTAGTTATGATACTATATTTCTTCATTGGCATAGGCATGTTCCGCTTCTTTCCTAGAGAATGAGGATTAAGACTTTCTTCAGCTTTGTTTAGGATATCCCTAGACTTTAGTGTTGTTGTCATACCAGATGCAATTTTTTCTCTTCTTATCAGACTTTTTTTTACCAAGTTACGAAACAGAGCAAACCTTCAACATGCCTCTTGTGAACATTTAGATGATTGATAGCGGTTTGTTTCTTTCAGTCATGCTTCGATGATGCTTTCAGCGGGGTGAAGTATGATGTCGCAAGTTTTGAGAATAAGCTAACCCTTTTATCTTAAGTTAAGAAGATTGGAATTGGGATATCTCATATTCCACATAACTTGCATTTGACACTTCTTCTGCGGCCGTAGAAATCCCTTCATCTTCATTAGAGTCTACCAAGATGAAAATATTGGCTTGTTAGACATCAGATTTTTGTTGGATAGTTGGTCGACGAAGATGATGAGGAATATAAAGAGCATTATTTCCTTTAAGAGACCGATATTGACTAATAAGATTAGAAAGGACTTCAGCCATGAAATTCGAAAGAACTTCAACCATGAAAACTTAATCTCTACAATTAGCTTGTTCTTGGATTTATCAAACACAGACGTATTACACATAACAAGATGAGGAACAAACATATCTCTGCATTCCAGAATAATATCTTAAGCAAGAACAATAACACATATTAGGGTCTTGGAATTAAAGAACATGATTACAGTGTTATTTATAAGAGGTTGCAACAATATTCCTTTCCAAATTGCAAAAATAAATAATATATTGGAGTATTGCACGGTCTTTCAGGGTAATCAAGGATTCAGTATATGTAAAAAAAAATGTCCTAAGAATACCATTGTATCAGCATTCAAGGGGGATCAGTTAAATTCTTCATGTGATGAAGAGAGGAATATCGATTTTGTGTTTCTGCATGACACCAAAACGAAACAGAAGATGCATATTTTTGACTTGGGTAGCATTTCCAAAAGGTAGCCTATAATCAATGCTTTCAGCACAGTCCTGAAGCACATTACATAAAGCATATATCAATGCAGGCGGTTGGAATATGATAGATAGTAAAAAAAAGTTCCCTTTATACCGAGGGATGTTGGAGCTATACTTGAAGTCTTTTTCTGGCATGGTTTTTAGCATCATAAGATATCCAAAGATTGACCAAGGACCTCCATTGTTGATTGTGATAAAGTCATTCGAGTTTCCAAATACTAAGAAAATAACATTAACCAATAACGTCTATAAGTTTCAATGTTTTCCATTCTTTCTCAATATAATCACACATCTGATAGATATGAGCAAACTTTGGGTTACTTAATCTTCCAACCATACAAAAATTTTAATTTATAGTTTTTCGAAAGATATTTATTCGTTGTAATATATATAGGGGATGTTGACATGGGGATAACACATTGAAGCGTCATTTGAGTTAATAAACAACCAAACAACCAATATCTTGATAGGTAATATGATTGTTTCCCAAACATTTAGTGAGAAGAGCATTGGTTAGAGATATTAAGGTGTATGATCAGGGGATTGATGATGAATGGGATTAACATGAGAATCATAAAGAGAGTGGGGAAGATACCTACAATGAAGTTCATGATATTACTAATATTACTGAAAAAAGTGGGGGTACAACAACCTCACCCAATATTTCGCTTAGCAATCTGTATGGACTAACTCCAATATACTTTTAAGAGAATCAACTAGACAGTCAGACTCAATATTAATCAAAAGTATATCAAAGAGTTATATCTCAATTTCTCGATTCAATCCTTACTCAAACAAACAGAAATCTACGAGTCTGATTGAATACAAAAGAAATTAACTTGAACGGTACCAAAGACCAATGTTCAAGGATCAATCAATTTCAATCAACAACCAAATGTTGGATTTACCAATTGATCGATTCAACGTAGAACCTGTGATATTTCAATTATATAAAAAAATATAATGAGAAAATAACACAGACACCAGAAGTTTTGTTAACGAGGAAACCGCAAATACAGAAAAACCCCGGGACCTAGTCCAGATTGAACACACACTGTATTAAGCCGCTACAGACACTAGCCTACTACAAACTAACTTCGGTCTGGACTGTAGTTGAACCCCAATCAATCTCACACTGATCAAAAGTACAGTTGCGCTCCTTACGTCTCTGATCCCAGCAGGATACTAAGCACTTGATTACCTTAACTGATCTCACCCACAACTAAGAGTTGCTACGACCCAAAGTCCAAGACTTTAATAAATAAATCTGTATCACACAGAAAAGTCTACAGGAATAGATAAATCTGTCTCCCACATAAATACCTATGAGTTTTGTTCCGTCTTTTGATAAATCAAGGTGAACAGGAACCAATTGATATACCAGACTTATATTCCCGAAGAACAGCCTAGAAATATCAATCACCTCACAATAATCTTAATCGACTAGCGAAACAAGATATTGTGGAATCACAAACGATGAGACGAAGATGTTTGTGACTACTTTTCTATCTTGCCTATCGGAGAAATTAATCTCAAGACAATCTTACGATTGCACTCAATCACGATAGAAACATCAAGATCAGATCACGCAACTACAGAGAAAATAGTTGGATCTTGCTTCACAATCCTAATGAAGTCTTCAAGTCGTTAACCTACGGGGTCTCGGTAGAAACCTAAGGTTAAAGGAGAATCGACTCTAGCTTATACAACTAGTATCACACAGGAGGTGTGGGGATTAGGTTTCCCAGTTGCTAAAGTTCTCCTTTATATAGTCTCCAAATCAGGGTTTGCAATCTAAGTTACCTTGGTAACAAAGCATTCAATATTCACCGTTAGATGAAAACCTGATTAGATTCAAGCTAATATCTTTCAAACGTTAGATCGGACTTAGCTTGATATACACAAATAAAATACACGTTCATTTAGGTTTGTGTAACCGTACCTAAACGTGTACACCTAGTTGGTTCAACAGTAGTTAACCAAATGGTTAGCCATATGAGCACTTTCATATCAACCTTATTCATCTTCACCATAACTAGTTCAAATGACTCAAAAGAACTAGTTAGAGAGTTGTTCAATTGCTTAGATCTCATAGAAGTATATAAGACACAATCGAAGCAAAAACGATTTTGATTCACTCGAATCGATTCATGAACATTATAGCCGTGGTTTTCAAATGTGCATTCCTTAGTTTATATATGTCTTAGTTCACAAATAAACCGTTTTTAGAAAAGAACCCACTCAAGTACGCATACCTGTACGCATACTTAAGTACCCGATTTGAGTTTGTTTTCAGTTCACAAACTTGTAGGGGCAGAATATCGCAGCAACCTTCACTTGCGAATTATTAACGACACAACATAATAATGTCGCAGAAGAAATATTAGAAACGACGCAACAAATGACATTAGCTTAAATATGAGAAAGGTGTGACGATTCTGCGAAGAGTCAAGAAGACTTGCGAAGACTAACATTTGTAGACCTGCGAAATGTCGCAAGGTAAATCCGAAATTAAGGGAAATATTAGTTGTACATGAGCTGTCATCCACTATGTAATATCCTATATAAAGAGGAGAGCAGGAGAGAGAAAGGGAGGATACACATTTTTGGAGAGAATACACATTTTTGTAAGAGAGAGAGAGATATATTTTCTTTATCATCTTCTTCCCCAAATAATTAGATCTAGAGCTCTACAAAATATCCATTAATGGAGATTGTAAATGTAATACTAATGTAACCTCAACAATCATAGTGAAAAACCCTACCCCGTGGATGTAGATCACATTGATCGAACCACGTAAATTCTTGTGTCTCCATTTATAATTTTAGGATTTTTATCTCTATTTTCATATCAAATAAGTTTAGATCTAGAAATTATTATCAAGATATGATGAGGGGTGTGTTGTGGGATTTCCTGCAACTACATTTGGCGCTAGAAACAGGGAGGAGTAAAGGATTTATCCTTCCTGTAATTTGTTGGTTCAAGAAGTTTCCATAAAGATTAATTACTGTTCATAATTTTCTAGATCTACAAAGTTTAGATTCAAAAATGGAAATTTCATGGGAGAAATCACACTTTCAGGGAGTAAACATCATCAACAATTTAAAGACATGAAAAGAAGAAGAGAAAAAAAATTAGTTGTTGTGGTGAAATTCGGGGAAGAAAACTAAAGTTTCAATGGAAAATTTTCATGTTCAGCAGAAGAAGGAAAATATGAAAGAAATTAAGGAAAGACGAAGAGAAGATAAGAGGCAGACGCTGCAATTCTTATCACAAACAGAAATTCGCAAAGATCGTTTGAGTTGGAGCGAATAAGCAAGAGGTCACGGGTTCGAATTCGCAGAGACACATATTTTTCATTTTCTTCTCATCTTCAGTGGCGAATAAGAGAATAAGGAAAAAATTTATGAGTTAATTTCGCAGAGAAGTTCTTGAACAGTTGGTCCAGAGAGCAATATGTGCGTTCGTGGTCGCAAGTTCAAATTCACTTGCGAGCATAATTTTCTTCTTTTTACAGAGGGGAAAAAATGGATAATTTCGCAAGGTTGTTTCATTATTTCGCAAACAAGAGGCAGCACAGTTGGTTATCTGCGAAGTTAATGAGTTCATGGTCGCGAGTTCAAATCCCAACGAACGTGTATTTTTCGCATAGATTTTTTGCAAGAGTATTTCGCAAGAAGAAAGTAGGTGATTATTTCGCAGAAACACTTCGCAGATGAAGGGGTAGCACAGTTGGTCAGGAGGCATGAATGCAAGCAGAAGGTCACGGGATCAATTCTTGCTTCTCGCAAGCTTGTTTTTGTTATGCGAAATTTATACAAAATTGCTTCTCGCAAAGTTAGTCTTTGATTACTTCACAAAATCTTTGATTATTTCGCAAGAGAGGGTTAACACAGTTGGTATGGTGCGAGAATATGCAAGTAGCAGATCGCGGGTTCAATTCTTGCCTCTCGCAGCTGTTTTTGCTAAGTGACATTTATACTTCGTGCAACGTGTTTTTTCGCGCGAGATCGACAACAACAGCAAACCACAAAAGCTAAGTACCACTTTCCTTAAACATTTTACTTACAACAAATAAAATATTTTTGATTTGATTTACAAAACGCGATACAATCGCAGAATTACAAAGATTTCAGAACTACAAAGATTTCACGATTACAATGATTCGAGAAAAATCTCGCAAATATTACAAAAGAGACCGAGAAAAATCTCGCATAGATCAATTTATCTATTTCCCTTAAATACTTGCTTTGTTTCAAATGAGAATGATATCCACCATGGAGAGTAGTAGCGGGCAAACCTTTATGGCGTACACCCTAGTTCGCGAATTAAATTTCGCAAGAGGCAATATACCTAAAGTGCGTCATATAAGGGGGTACCTATTAGGATCATCTCCATGAAAGATGTTTATCGGATGAAACGAAACAAGTTATACAAAGGAAATCAAAACAAAGAAAAACGATTTGAACTTGAAATTAAATGAATATTTTTGATAAAAGAAATGTTGAATACTAATCTAAATTCTTATTTGCATTACAGCATTACATGAGGCAGAGAACGTGGAGTAATAATTTCGCAATACTTCTTATTCGCGATCAAGGACGAATACTTCTTATACTTCTCAAAGGATACTTCATACTTCTTATATATTTCGAGGATTGAGTACTTCTTATACTTCTTCAAGGATACTTCATACTTCTTATACTTCAAGGATACTTCATACTTCTTATACTTCAAGGGTTGATACTTCTTATTTATTTCGCAAATCTTCGGAACTCCGCAAAAGAATAGAGGCAAGTACGTACTTTTCAAGAAAAGTATTCTTTCCCGTAGTTCCTTCATCAACAAAGATCAAAGACTACTCCAACTATACATATCTCACTCCAACAACTACAACAACTGATTTTTTTCCTGAAGATCGCTCTTCAAGCAATATTCAAGAAAAAAGAGGCAAGATGTAGGGGCAGAATATCGCATCAACCTTCACTTGCGAATTATTAACGACGCAACATAATAATATCGCAGAAGAAATATTAGAAACGACGCAACAAATGATATTAGCTTAAATATGAGAAAGGTGTGACGATTCTGCGAAGAGTCAAGAAGACTTGCAAAGACTAACATTTGTAGACCTGCGAAATGTCGCAAGGTAAATCCGAAATTAAGGGAAATATTAGTTGTACATGAGCTGTCATCCACTATGTAATATCCTATATAAAGAGGAGAGCAGGAGAGAGAAAGGGAGGATACACATTTTTGGAGAGGATACACATTTTTGTAAGAGAGAGAGAGATATTTTCTTTATCATCTTCTTCCCCAAATAATTAGATCTAGAGCTCTACAAAATATCCATTAATGGAGATTGTAAATGTAATACTAATGTAACCTCAACAATCATAGTGAAAAACCCTACCCCGTGGATGTCGATCACATTGATCGAACCACGTAAATTCTTGTGTCTCCATTTATAATTTTAGGATTTTTATCTCTATTTTCATATCAAATAAGTTTAGATCTAGAAATTATTATCAAGATATGATGAGGGGTGTGTTGTGGGATTTCCTGCAACTACAAAACTCTAGCAGAAATTCATGGGATGTGAACTTCCGGCAGTACGCGTACGGGTACGTGGACTTAGATTTCGGACTTCCTGAACTAGTAAAGTACGCATACTTTATGTTAGAGCATAGCTCGGTTGAACCCACCAAGCGTTGGTATGTCAAGTTTGGTTGTCATATTTTAGTGAACCAAAACTCATTTCAAGAGTCGCTTGATTATTTACTAGAGTCAACTTCGTATATGTTAGCTTGAAAGTATTAGGATATGAGACTTACAAGTATTACGTGAAGACTTAAAGAATGTGAAGAAGTAAGGAGCTACAACGACGACATCATCCTTCCACTTGATGTTAGTAATATTTGACTTGAACTGTTTCATTCCCTAACGTATCTTTCAAGTTGTGCATATTGAAAACATAACTGCGAAGCTATGAATGATTATACTCTAGTTAGACGTAGTATTAAGGAATACAATACAAAGTATAACGCTTATCTTTTGAACTTCGTATATAAGGCATCGACATAATCGTTTGAATGCTATTGTGATTATGTATGGGTATGAGGTGAAGATTTCTTCCGAAGAAACAATGTTTTACATTCGTTTAAAGGAAGTACATTCATGAACTTGTTTTGTGAATCGAATGGGAAATCGCTAAGCTTATTGGTATTTGTTATTCATTGCATATCTTTTGAATTAGCAATATGTGTGATTAGTATAACCGCTCATGACTTGCTTATGTTCTTGGAAAAACTATTCACAAGGCCTGACTTTTGTATTGATATGACTTTTATTAGTGAAACCGATCTTAAGTAATCACTTGAGATGGTATTGTTAGAGCATTGCTCGGTTGAACCTACCAAGCGTTGGTATGTCAAGTTTGGTTGTCATATTTTAGTGAATCAAAAACTCATGTTAAGAGTCGTTTGATTATGTACTAGAGTTAAACTTCGTATAGGTTAGCTTGAAAGTATTAGGATATGAGACATTACAAGTATTGCGAAGACTTGAAGACGTGAAGAAGCAAGGAGCTACAACGACAACAATCATCCTTCCACTTGAGGTTAGTGATATTTGACTTGAACTGTTTCATTCCCTAACATATCTTTGAAGTCGTGCATATTGAAAACATAACTGCGAAGCATATTTGAACTCTAGATAGACATAGTATTAAGGAATACAATACGAGGTTTATTGCTTAACTATTAAACTTTGTAGATAAGACATCGCCATAATCATTTGAATGATATTGTGATTATATATGGGTATGAGGTGAGGATTTCATCCTAGGGAACAATTTTTACATGTGTTCTAAGGAAGTAAGTTCATAAACTTGTTTGTGGACCAAAAATAAAATTGTCAGGTATTATTGGTTTTGTTATTCATTGCATATCTTATGAACAACCAATATGTGTGATAGAGTATAACCGCTCACAACTTGTTGTGTTCTTGGTAGAACTATTCACAAAGGCCTGACTTATGTATTGGTATAACTTTTATTAGTAAAACCGATCTTAAGTAATCACCTGTGGTATGATCGGATTTTGTATGTCTGACCTTGTAAGGGAAAGGGAACCGATCCTTGTATGGGGTGCAGCAAGGTTTATAGCAGAAAGGGGAACTGATCCTATGGACATGTGCAACACATATAAGTTAGATACCATGTATATGTGAGGAACCGATCCTAGTACCTAGTCAACCGAACTTTTGGGAAGCTAGTGTGACTATGCACAGTACTCACATGGAGGTAGAACCGAAACTTGTTTTGGTAGAACCGTAAACCCATTATTGTGATTGAATGTTGGTTTGATCAATCACATAGTTCTTGAAAGACAGATGAACCAATTCTAAACTTGTTTGGAAGTGTGGCAAATCAGTTTCAAGGTTGTAAGTGTGAAAGAGAACTTACAAAGTTAAGATGTCGACAAACTTTGAACACGTGCTGTGAATGTTTATTTCTATAATTGTTCAAAGATATTCCTTAACGGCTAAGGGAAGAGAATCCCAGGATCGAAACATAAGTAAGTTGAGAATCTTTTAATTAAGGTTATTAATTTCATTTTGTAGGGATATTACAGAATTAGTAATGTGCATTTACTAATTAGATTTTCCGAGAGATTTCGATCGTTATTTTTGGACAGAGCATTTTCAGGAATTATGAATACCGAATCTATGCTTTTATGAATATCTTGAGAAAATTTTCGGTTTTGGAAATTCCTTGGTGTCCAAACTTCCTTGTCTATAAATACACGAAGTTTGCCTTTCTAGCAAACTAATCCTTCGTATCAACAGATTTACTCTTTTGTTGTTATTCTTTAGTGCAGCCGCCTATTCGGAGAGGAGAGTAACCTAATTAGGCGAAATCTCTTACGGCCGCTTAGTTTAAAGTCTTCTTTGGGATTGAGAAGATCTAGCGCGACCCGTTGGTGGGAAACTAGATAATTGCGGTTTATCTTTGTTTTCGATTGATTTGATTGACTAACGGTGGTTGAAATCTGATTGCACCTAGTTTGTTTATTCTTCAGAATCTTCTCTTCTGATATAAGATTCACTCAAACTATTTCAGAGTTTCGACAGGGATCTTTAGACTGTTGTTAGTTCTAAAGACGATCTTGTGATAATCCATTGTTAACAGATTCCGTTCTGTGCGTGATTGGTCACAAAAGATTCAAGTGATTGTGTGTAGGTTTTTATTGAAGATTTGAAGACAAAGAAGATATTGAAGATCTGACTTGGGTTTTATAATCTTTGGTGTGCACAATACTTGTTTCGGTAAAAGAGGATCCAATTAATAATCGGTTTATCCTTGTGGTAGATTGGATTGATTAATTGATTAGATCGGCATCAATACGTTTCCTTGTGATTAAAGGTATTGATTGGCTTAATATTAAACGATTACCTTTGGGTGATTGAATATAAGATAGATCTAAGGACCCGACGAAGTAGTTTATGTTAAGATAAACAGAAGATCCTTTGTCCGACTCATATCACTTGGTTGAATAGAGTTGATACCAAACAGATTTGTTGTTCCTTTACTGCTTGGAATACGAACCAAAGGAATTGTTCCAAGTACGTGACTTATTCACAAGTCGGAGGCGTGGGAATACATACAGAACTAAGTGAACTATAGGGTTAGTTACTTGGTCTCAACTATACGAAGTTAGGTGTAATTTTGTGTAGCGGCTTAATATTGAGAGTATTCAATTCTGGACAAGGTCCTGGGGTTTTTTCTGCATTTGCGGTTTCCTCGTTAACAAAATCTTCCTGTGTCATTTACTTTTATATTCCGCATTCTAATTATTTTATTATAATTAAAGTAAATCACACAAATGTTAATTCCTATTTACTTGATAAGCAATCTTATTTTGTTTGGTTAAGTCCGAACCTTTGTATCAAGTAAACATACTTCGTTGTTGTATTGTCTCGATCTCGTATCCATAGACGATCACACGAAGTGTGAACCGATTAGTTGTATTGTCTCGACTCAGTCCATAGACAATCAGTTTCGGAGAAAGGACTTACGGGTAGGAAATGTTTTAGCTTGAGGTATAGTTGGGTACCCTTGCCTTTCCAATTGGTATCAGAGCAGGCAAACACGAAAAGATATAACAATCTGTGTTTGGTGCGATCCAACCTATAAGAATTGAATCTATGACCGATTCATTTAACGTAGTTGCAGGATTTGATTACTTTACAAGATCGTGGTGGAGATCACGTATGAAGTATGCAATACTCCTATTCCTAAATATGTTAGGAATCATGCTTATGTATGTCTTGAGTGACTTACATGTTCCTTTGGTAAACATAGGATTGTATATCATCTTGTTGTGTAACAATGATGCTAAGGCCTATGTAACAGGTTGTATCTTGAAAATGCATAAGATTCCTCTTATGATTTGTATGAACCATGGTTGTTGTGTTCTTGATAATTCTGGAATCTTGAATATACTTTGGAGGGCCTACCAAAATATATACATGTACATTTTCAGATATAATTCTGTCAATGCTTCGCAATCTAGGATGCGATTTTGGAAAACATGTGTTCCTTCATGGAATAAGTTTTCGGTTAATAAATTTATTAACAATGGATTGCTTCATGCACCTCACAACTGTTTTAATGAAGCAAGTGATCTTTTGAAATATATATTTTTTGATTCTAATGATATTTTCAACGAATATCGTATTTTGTTCAATTCTATCTCTGCATACTCTTGTAGATGGTGGATTTTCGACAAAGGCTAAAATCGTAAACCCATAATTATATGTATTCCTGATCCAGCAATCAGATGAAGATTGAGGCTCATGTCTCTTATCGAAAGCATGAAAGATCATGCTATGAGAATCTCTGACTGAGAATACTGTCTCTCAGAGTATATATAGATATGTAGTCTCTCAGCTGAGGCAACGACATATCTCACGAATATTGAGCAATTTCAGTAATTACTTCTATATTGTAGTTGCAGGAAATCCTACACTACACCCCTCACAAGAATCCACACAATCAAGCCATTTTAAGATGTACAATTATAATTTTTATTGATTAACTTCTTGAATGTTTACAAGATAAAATGGAAAAGAGCTAAAGAAATTACAATCACTATAAACTTTCTCTCTCTTAATGACTTGCCCAACACTCGAAAAAGATCTCCCTTCCAATAGGCCTGTTCGTCTCTTTATATAGGATATTACATAATGGATGACAGCTAAGCTGTCCTTTATTTTCTGGAATGACTTGCGAAGTGTCGTAAGTGTACAAATGCATAATTTCGCGACACTCCTAGTTCTCGCTAGGTCTTCACATCTTTCTCGTGTTCTGGTTGTCGCCATCCATTGCGTCACTTATTTTACTCGTCTGCGACGCCTTCGCTATGTAACATTTATGGATTTCGCAGAGGTGTTGGTGTTGCGATATTCTGACCTACATCTTGCCTCTTCTCATGTCTTCTCTGCGAAGGAGAGAATGTCATGAGAATTATTATTTTCAA